>OZ026597.1:31236504-31281504 GCA_964020085.1 Micromussa lordhowensis
TACGCCGCAACGAGTACAGTACTTAAGCATACTAAGGGTGAGTGTTTTTTTTTTATATGTCGCGGCTATAACTGTGTGTAATTAGCTTGAAAACTAAGGAGCCGAACATGAAATTGGCTCACTACACTTAGAACAGTACGAAATTCAGTCGAACCCTTGAGCGACCACCCAAAATGTCAAGCCTAGGTGGTCGCTTACGGGAGGTGGTCGCTAACGAGAGCTTACAACATATGGGCTCAAAATTTTGACCTCGTTAGCATAAGGTAACTGCAGGGACGGTACATCCCATTCCGTTTTTTGTATTTTCCAGGAATGCGATAATGTCACAACACTTTATTATCCAATTTCCGCTCTACTATGTGTCAAGTGGTCGCTTACGCGAAGTTAAAAACACAAGAAAATGTCAAACTTTTAGCTTTAAAGGTGTCGCAGTCGACAGGTGGTCGCTTACAAGAGGTTCAAAATATAGTGATTTGACTTGGGAACGTTTGGTATTTTGGAAAACTGGTCTCTGAGGAGAGGTGGTCGCAACCAGAGGCTCGACTGTATTTACGTTAAAAGTTGCTTTAGATGAGGATTACGACAAGGGAATAACTGCCATATAATTAGCAATTATGTTTCACGAGATACCCACAGGACACTTTTAATTTACAACTAACACAAGCAAAATGTTTATGAAATTGCTCATGTTCAAAAACCTTCTGTGCTATTAGATACATCGTTCCCAAAAAACTGTTCCAACTTCCTCACCGGCTCGATTAACATTTTTTTTTCTTCATAGGTCGTATCAGGCCATAGCTAATAGTTTTAAGATAATACGGAATTGATTCCACCACGTTGACAGAACACCTTTCAGCTGCAAAAATATACTACATGGCCTTTTTCTGAAAAAACTAACGAATATGAAACTTCAATCAAAAGCTGTTTTTTATTTCAGAGTCGCTTAATCGCTAACCGATACGTAAAGGGCTAATGATGCAAAAGTAAAAATAGATAGTATTATTAGTATGCAGTTTTACTGTTTTTTCTTCTTTTTTTTTCTATTTCTTCATTTTGTGTTTTGAACCAAATATTTTAATTTTATCTGATGATGTATTATGGATAACGCTCATTAAAATTCTGCTCAACTGACATAGAACTGGATGTTGTGATGACAATTTAATGGCGTATGTATGCAAAACAGGTCTTTTGGTTTTAAATCGCACTCCTTCAGATATATGAAATTGTATTGATAATTTTCAGTCAAGGTATTCATTGCCTTTATTCCTTCAAAATTCTGTTAATAGCAGGCAGACAAAATGACAGGAAGACGTAAGCAGTTAAGCTCAAATATGTTAAAATGAACACGGCAAAGGGAAAATATTTTGTAGGCACATTAAGCTAATAGTCAGTTTTCAGTTACTAAATAGCAAGTACTAACTTTGAGGCTCCAATCTCGTAAGTTTTTTATGATTCTCTAGCATGGGAATTGGCTCATTTGCACGTGTTCGTGATAAAGGGGAAATCAGTCTCCTGAATACTTGTCTGTAGTTTGAGCTTTGCGCCGCATAAAGAAGAGGATTCATAAAAGAGTTCAGAATAAGTAGAAAGCGAACGGATCTGTGTACAAGATGAAGTGTTTCATAATCTCGGTGTAGTGTACTCTGGGAAACGAAGCTCACGTATAAGAAGAACACCGCAAATGGAGAACAACAAACAACGAAGGCTACCGCCAGAGAAACAAGCAACTTTAAAAGACGTTTCTTTGATTGTTCCTGTGTCGCATTACTAGGAATTTCACGGCAAATATTCTTCTTGAAGTAAATCCCATACAAAATAGAAAAGTAACAAAACAAGATAACAAATGCAGGAGTTATCATGCACAAGAAGCAAAATGTTATGATGTAAGTCTTTTTCGACGGCACGAGTTTGTTAAGAGTCCACGGACGATTGCATGGATATTCTGCTGCGTATTCGTCGTAATTGTTTGATAAAAACCCCGGTAAACAGATGATCGATGCTAGCATCCATGTTGTAGCGATAGCGTAACCAACGTTCTCTTTCTTAAGTCTTGCACTCGTGATAAATGGTTTGACGAGGGAGAGGTATCGCTCAACAGCTACAACAGTCAGGGTGAAGATTGACTCAAGAACGGTAACAGACAACACCGCATTGCCTGCAAAGACCTTGCAAACAAAGTCTCCAATAGTTTGCGTAAGTTTTACATTGTGTAAAGCAAAGTCATAAAAGCCTGGACAGAATATTAACGAAAGCAAATCCGCGACAGCCAGGTTCACCAGCAGATAATTCGTCGTTGTGTGCATGGATGGCGTTTTTCGCACAATGGCGATCACCACGCAGTTTCCAACAATACCAAAAAACACGATAAAAGAGTACAATGTGGCGAAGGCGATGTCCTTACTAGTGATGTAATCAGTTGGTTTGATGACGGTCAAATTGTCGCTAGAATTCTCGGAGTTCAAACGGCTCATGATCACAACTAAAGGATGTACAAGCAGCTTTTAAACAAGGATGCAATACCGTCGCTTGTTGACCGGTTGACGAAATTGGAAACTTGATGTTGTCAAAACCAGCTCAGCTTAAACCCTATATTAGTCCATCTCAGTAATATCTGATAGCATTTGTTTTACCATACTGTCTAATGCAAAACGTTGTCTTCTTAAATTGCTTTTATACACAGTATATCATTTGTATTCCTATGGAAGATGTCAATCCGGTGAATTCGAGTATTTTCGGTAAGTTATAGAATGATTGCCCGGTAGACGAGTTCTGTAAACTAAGAAGAAGTGCCAATATCGAAACAAATAACGACAATAATTTTATGTTAAGTTAGAGCTTGCAATTGGTTGAAAGATTTAAAAAGCAAACGCGTTCAATAAAAATTTGCATCCTCACGAAATGACAGGCAGCTGAACGAAGGCAGGTAGTTTTTTAGCGGTCCGTACTGGCTGCAAATTAAAACTAATTACACATTAAAAACTATAGGGCGACTCCTTCGAAATAACAGTTGACATGAGGCTGATTTTCTTGTCACAAGAAAATCAGCCTCATCTCTTATCTCGTGCAACATAATGATTAGAGATGCCGCCGTATGCGATTAAAATTGATTGCTTGCAATATGAAATGTGCTCTTTTACAACTGTGAGTCGACTGTGATACGCATCTCACTCAAGTTACCCAGTTTTTGTTCTCGAAGTAAAGTAATAGGTGTAATACATCGCCGACCAAAAAGGAACAATTTAAGTTGGCGTTTGTTTGTGACAACGGAACTGTATGGGAACATCGAAACTTTTAGACATCTTTTAGACATGTTGTCTAGCTTTTGTAGACAGGATAGGCACAGCTGTCACTGACGAGTGGTTCAGTCACCAAGCCAAACTAGATGAAACCCAATGCAGTTATTTAAAATATCGATCAGTGTTGTCCACGCAAATGCTATGGCAGCAAAAAGTGTTTTTTGCAGTACAGTTTTCATTACTTATCACTAAGCATCTCTGCTTTCACGGATGATTGAGGAGGATAAAAGCAGGCGAGACTGGTGGCGGTTTTTTAGAATAACCTGAACATGCGTCGAGTGGGTATTGCATAGCAACGCTTGTTATAGTAACAGGTATCTCGGTGGCAGCCCCAGTGAGACGTGAAAATAAACGCTAGTTTAAATAAAATAAATATATAACCCTTATTTAAAGAGGGTAACACCTATTACTATAAAAATATTCTCGCTAGTGGCCCTCTAAAAAATTACAACAATTAAGATATGTACAAAGATATAAACAATATAAACGACTAAAATATAAACACCCGCGCATAAGCTCAATACAGAATTATTAGGAATTTTTCCTCACGAAGGGCGCTAATTATCAACATCGTGTATACCACCTATTAACTTTCCGCTAAAGTAAATATCTTCGTATCACCTGCCATTTAAAGTGCCACTCATGATGATGAAATTTTCGATACCCAGTTCTTTACATTTTCGAACACAACAGGTCTTTACTAGATATCTTGCCAAATTTCAATCTATTACGAACATTAGAACTCGCGGTTTTTGGACGTTTATTTCCGAGAATTTACGGCCGCCATTAATTTCCCTTGTTCCAAGTCTTGTTTGAGAATTGGAGAAAATGACGTCATTTTCTCAAAAATACCACACGGGTTGAAATTATAATAACAACTAGTGTCGAAAATTGCACGAATATATGAGCCAAAGTTTTTGTTATTCTTTATGCGAATTGCTGTGCTAATTTCAACCCGTGTGGTATTTTTGAGAAAATGGCGTCATTTTCTCCGATTCTCACCAAGACTTGGGACAAGGGAAATTAATGGCGGCCGTAAATTCTCGGAAATAAAGGTCCAAAAACCGCGAGTTATAATGTTCGTAATAGATTATAATTTGGCAAGATATCTAGGAAAGACCTGTTGTGTACGGAAATGAAAAAAAAAATCGAGAATTTGATCATAGTGGCACTTTAACAACATTAAAGTTTATCTTTATTTAACTTTACAATATATATATAGATATTTTTTGTTCATTAAAGGTAGCGATCTTGGATATTATTTACTCACCAGTACTATAAATCCACCGCTAACTGAATGCCCTTTGTTCCAAACAATTTTCACATTCGATTGTGAGCTATACAATCCTAATCCCGCTAATGGCTAACTAAAAGATGGCGATGGCGCCTATGCGAGTCGCTTTGCTTCTGTCAATCTGGCTCTTAATGGCCTCTACTACCTTCTAAGGCTCGGGTAACTCAAGCTAATGAATACTCATCTGTTCAGCAACTGTTTCCGTATTTTTCTCGCCCAGCAACTACTCGGCGCCGCACATTTTGTCCGCTTCGAGTCCTTCCTCGTGAACAAGTGAATTGGACGAAACATAGCTACATATGTTACTCGTCACCTGATTTCCACAGCAGCATCGACTTGACTGTTTACATGGACATCTCCCCTAATCCTGGTCCTGATCGCTTAAATGATTGTTTGCATGTTCTTTACTTAAATGCTCAAAGCCTTAAAGCACTTGTTCCACTTGCAGGTGATGACAAACCTACTACTAAAATATGGAAAAATCACAATATTACAGCAAGTCGTTCATAGTGCTGATTTTGACATCGTCTGTATTGGTGGATCTTGTCTTAATCAAACGGTCTTCGACAGCGAGATTCTCCCGGACTGTTCCATCTTTCGGAGAGATACAGGGCATCGCATACGCTTGAAGGCGGAGTTCTCGTTGCTGTGAAATCAGGCATCAGAGCCTTGAGGCGTACAGACCGAGAGAGGGAGAACGTCGAGCCAATTGTCCTCGAGCTCAAAACGACCATGGCAAACCGGTCCTTTTGTACTGTTTTTACCATCCTGGTAGTGCACCCGAGCCTCTCATAGAATCGAACTCCTTGCTTCTTCAAACCAGCGAAAATGGCTGTAATATAGTAGTCAGTGACTTTAATCTTCCGGAACTTGACTGGTCAGAGGACTGTAGTGCTCCAGTAAACTCTGGATCGAGGTCTGATCACAACGTCTTTTGCGACCAATTGATGGGCGACAATTTCTTCCAGCAATTTATATCTGGACCAACTCGCATTGCGGGAAATAGACTTGACCTATTACTCTGCAATTGCCCTGAGGTTATTGAAGATGTATTGACTTTTCATCCACGAGAGGAAAGATCCGATACAAGTTCAAACGTACAAGGGGAGCTAAGCGCTTTGTGTTCGACTACAAGAACGACAATTTTGACGACCTGAGGGGCTCCCTTGCAAACGTCCCCTTGCCTCTGTAGATAATGATGAGTACTGGACAAATTGGAAGGATCTGTTTTTGTCGGCTGTCAAAGACCACATCCCGACTAGAAATTGTGCGAGACAATAACTCTCCACCTTGGATAGATACTGAAGTACGGCGCCTGATCCGGAAAAAGTACGCCGCGTTAGAGCAATACAGGAAAAGTAAAACGCCGAGCGTAAGGATGCTAAGCCAGCAAAACAAGTTAATTATAAGAGCAAAATATTGCGAATATTTGGCTAAGATAATCAAAAGCTGTTTTGGAGTTATCATAAAGCTTTCCTGGACAAGCAGTCTGGTGTGAAGGCTATAATTTCCTATAAGGACGAGACAGCTGAAAAACCAGCAGGTAAAGCCGAGCTTTTGAATAAGTACTTTCACAGCGTCTTTCGGCCCACCTCAGAGCTGAACATTGCTCGAATTTGCATTTCTGATCTACAACTCTCGGACATCGACGTGTCTATTGACGAAGTGCGTGATCACCTGAAAAGCCTTGACACCTCGAAAGCAAGTGGCCCCGGTGGAATTCCTGCCCGCCTTCTCAAAGAGTATTGTGATGAAATTGCACCAAGTCTTTGCGCCATTTTCAGTCAGTCTCTTGGTAGCGCCAAACTCCCAAGCGAATGGAAATCTGCTGACATTGCACCAATCCATAAAAAGGACTCCAAGAAACCAGCTGAACACTATCGTCCGAAACCTTTGCTACCGATTGTTAGCAAAGTTCTTGAACGCTGTGTTTTTAGTCACCTTTATGGACATCTAAAGCGCCTGATAACTGACCTTCAGCGCAGATTTTTGAAAGATCGCTCAAATGTGACCCAGTTACTTTCAGTTCTTCATGATATCGGGCTTAATCTAGACAAGAACATCCAGACCGATGTGATCTACTTAGATTTTGCAAAGGCTTTTGACAGTGTAGATCACAAGATCCTTCTTGCTAAACTAAACGCGCACGGGATTTCTGGTAAATTACTATCATGGCTTACTAATTATCTTTCTGGCCGTGTTCAACGAGCAGTTCTTGAAGGCATTTCGTCACAATGGGTCCCTGTCGCCTCTGGAGTGCACCAAGGGAGTCTCCTGGGTCAACCCACGTTTGTTATTTTTATCAACGATCTACCTGACGCTGTAAATGGTGAAGTACCGCGCTTTGTGCTGACGATTCAAAGATTTTTGGTGTTGTTAAGTGTGCTCGCGACTGCGAAGTTGTACAGTCCACTTTGTCCTAACAGCCACACACAAGAAAAAGCCCTTGTATTATAATTACACCCTTACATCCTCACCAGCACTCTTTCAAGGGTCAAACATATTAGTGCTATTGCGAATAAGTTACTTGGTCTAAAGCGTACTTGCCCACTTTGCAATACTTGCCCCTTGTTAAATCGCAACTTTGCATTGGAACGCAAGTATAGTCCCCAAGTCACAGCTACCTACAAAGCAAGATAGCCGGAGTGCGTGCAGAGAAGAGCCACTAGATGGATACTGCGGTCTCGAATCGGAGAAATGTCTTATAAGGAAAGACTTATTAGATTGGTTTGTTACCACTAGTACATGATCGAGAGCTTAACGATATAACATTTTTCTATAAATGCCTGTATGGACAAACAGACCTAAATGTACATGACTTCGTTCCTTTCGTAACTCATGGCCGTACTAGGCCGCTTAGCAATTCCTTCAACTTAAAAACCCCTATTTGCAAAACTTCTCTTTCAAGCTTCATTTTTTATTTGTAAATCTGTGCCTAAAAGTAGCCTTTCCAGTATCGATGATTTTAAAAACTTTTTGAAACAAACTCTGATGAGTCTTTTGCGAACAACATTTGATGTGCAACGCCCATGTACTTGGTCACTTGTAAGATCGTGCGCATGCCATCACTCATAGCACATATTCTGATATTATTTGTGTAATTTTTAGCTTTTTTAACCAAATTTTCTATTTGGGCGGCACTTCGCATGGGACCTCGTTCGTGCTTGTCCCTTTGGGTGCTATACCTTTTCTTTCGTTTCTTTTTTTCTTTAGGATAGAATATTCATGTAATGTAATTGAAACCCAATAAATAAAGTTTTTATTAACTAGGCAGACGTTCTGATAACTCGTCAAAGAGGGGACGAAAAACATTCTCGGCCCTAGAGGACGGGACCAAAAACAACGCGGGCTCTGAGGACGAGAATGGAGGAGAGATTGCGAGTGGGAACCCAAACAGTGTCTTCGTAGGAGGCCAGTCAACCAAGCGTTGTTTGTTTTTCTAATAAAGTTTTCTTCGTGCATCTTGTGTCCTGATTGGGCCTTATTAGTTCTGTTCAGAGTGAGAAGTCAATTTTTCAATCCCTTTCATTTTTAATTTAATTCAATCATAAATTCCAGCTTTCTCCTCAGTTTCATGCAGACTGAAATGAATTCAGCGATTTCTGACGATAAATACCCAAAAGATCTATATGGGAAAACAGGAGGATGTTTTAAGGTTTGGTTTGTCTAGTTTCTAGATTTGAATACACTAAGTGTGAACGGGGAAATTTTTGAATCCAGAAAGAAAAAGCTGCGGATTCAAAAATATCCGAATACGTGTGAACGGGTCCTCAGTATGTGAGTCATTAATACAGTCATGAAAACTTTTTTCATTAATTTTTAATTGTTGTTCTATTGTATCTCATGTCAATTTTGCAGGTGTTCAATTAACACATTATTTATTTCATTTAACAATGATCTGCATGATGATGGTTTTAATTTAGCACCGTTAATAATTTTTCGCTCCGGTCTAAAGAGAAGAACATTAAAAAAAGTATAAACGTAATATTCATGGTATATAAAGCATTAAATATGCACAAACATGGACAATGCATCAGCGTACATTCTACTTTGTATTACTTATAACTTCCAATTCCAAACCGCAAGGATTCCGAGACGTTTCCCTGGCAGATTTACCAAGATGACAACCTTCACAAATTCTCTTAAAACCTTCCCGAAAGTTGGAACTTTGCAAGGCGTAAAGCAACGGATTGCAAAACGAGTTTGAAAAGAGAAAGAGTCGAGATATTCTGTGAAGTAAGTACAGTGCCTTATAATTGTCTTGGACAAATTTAGAATCTGTGCAAATAAGAAACGTGAAATAGACAGCAAATGGAAGCGAGCAAACCGCGAAAATGATTGTTAGCCAGACGAGGAGGCGAGCAAGTTGCTTCTTTGCTTGCCTGTCTGTTTCTGTTACTGTTGACTCTGCGCAAATTGTTTTTGTGAAGTACAATCCGCGGATAATTTCAAAATAACAAAACAAAAGAATGATAGAACTCACAATGCCAAAAGAAACACAGGTAAAAATGATGAAAGGTTTGTGAAGGAAATACTCGTCTAAACTCCAGGGACGTTTACATGGATATTTGGAAGATGTGATGTTGTACGTATTGGCTTGGATATCTGGAATGCACGACAACAAGGCAAGTAACCATAATACCGCTATGACGTATCTCACTTTGCCTTCAGTTATCCTCAAATTGGATCGAAAAGGTTTCAGAAGCGCCAGATATCTTTCCACTGCTATCGTGCACACCGTTAGAACAGCTACATTGATGGTGATTGGAACTACGGCATTCCCCGCAAACAGCTTGCAGATCAAATCGCCCCAAAGTCCTTCCAGATGAATTCTGGACAAGGCAAAGTCGTACAGGCCAGGACAAAATAACAACGTGAGCAAATCTGCTACAGCCAAGTTCATTAGCAGGTAATTTGTTGTGGTGTGCATTGATGGCGTTTTACGCACAATAATGATCACAAGGCCGTTTCCAACAACACCAGGGAGAACAATCAGGGAGTACAACACAGCAAAAACAATGTCTTGAGTTGAAATCATGGTGCCTGTATCGTGACCTGCTGCAGTCGTATTGTCACTGAATAATTTAACTTCAGTCTGTGGCCACATTCAATTCGGTGGACGACAATCTAATTCTGAGTAATATATTCAACTTAAGCCACTGGATTGCGGCAAGATGGCTATCAACGCGGCTCAGTTCCGCCGAAGAAATATATTCTCATGATTAATACATGAGTATAACAATACAAATACAAGATCTACACATGGCACGCAAAACTGTTTGTATATTATCATGAGGAGCATCATTGAATCAAGCATGCACAAACGATTCAGCAATTGCTTTGACGGCACCAAACCTTTTGAGTCCCAAACTAATCATGATCGCCTTGCGAAGACAAAGCTCTTTTATGCAGTTTTAAAACCTGTTCTGACAGAGAAAAATGACATTTAAAAAAGAATATTGAGCAAAAAAAACAACAGCGTAATTAATATTTACAACAATGCGCAGTTGAAAGCAGCAAATTTATCTCTCAGTTAGAAAAAGTCTTTATGAACGTTGTTTTCTTTGTTCCTAATCAATTTTTACTGCAAGGTGTGAAAACCGTAATTAAGGAGTTTTGCGGAAAATGCAAAGAAAACTCCACCGTTAGGCACAATAACGGACGCCGCAATTTAACTGAGAGGCAATATCTTCCAATTTATTTAAATTTGAATAATAAGACAAATGATTATAAAAGTCAACGTCTTGGGTAGTTCTTTGTGACCAGAAAAATTGTTGCTTTCACATTAAAGCTAGTTGGCGATTAGTAAACTTGAAAAGAAGTAAAAACATCTTGCTTCGGATCTCCACTCAAAACGTCTGAATCGAAGAAGCGCTCCTATGGAAAATTGAGCGTGAATTGTTCGAAATGATGATCAAAGCCAGTGATAAGCAAAACGTTTACTCACGTCGGCACAGTTCAAATGGTGTACACGATAGTCATCAAAGTGAGTGGCCGGTGAATTAATTTATACACCAAAAGCTAAATACAGACATCTAATTCCAAATTTGAAATGTTTAATGTTCTAAAACTTAGTGAATTTACAATTGGGCCGGTAAACATGGGTAAAAGCGATTGAATTTTGTCAAAGAGTCGGCGGATGTAGTCCATTAGCTATATTTGCTTTGGAACCAACAGGAGCGAATCGTGTCCGTTGCAACGAAGGCCCAAAACGCCCTTAAGATAAAACAAAGCTCGCCACTTCTAAACTAGGAATTGTCATCGGCACAATTTTTACTCTATCACGTAGAAACAAATACCCTAGATTTAAAACGTATAACTTAGATTACTTGAAAAAAACGTATTTTTAAACACCTATTTATTATAAACTACTGTTTTTTTGTTGGCTTGCTGTGTTAAATACATGTCAGATAACAACTAAAAGTAGCTAAGAACAGAAGGACTAGGTTTAATTTACATAACCTGATGAAAACACGAGTGCGGGTTTCCGGGCGTTACCTCGTCGAGAAAAAAAGTGAATCTCTTTCTTTTTTTTTTTTGCCAAAAAAAAAAACATCACACAGTACGAGAAACAAGTTAAATCGACAGCCAGCGCGCGAACCAGCGAACATTAACATGGAAACAGCAATTTTTTCTTCCTGTGTGAATAAATCTATATCACAAAGAAGGCCCTCAGAGCCCTGCATTTTGCAGTCATGACGGAGCTCGGGTTATTTTATAATAATTGAAAAATTGTCTATTGGATCGTGCTCAATGCAGCTTTCAAACTTTCCCTTTCTCCTGTCTCCTAGATTGTGTGTACCCAAATCTCCGTCCGTCGTGTTATTACGACAGCATAACACATGGATTTGGCTTTTTCGAAGGTACTACAGCAGATGTAAAACTGACCCGAGAGTACTAATAAACGACAGCGACCATCAATGCAAAACTGACATAATTTCTTCTATTCTCTTTCTTATCTGGAACTTCCAAGGAACATGTTGCATTAAAATGTTGCGATCGTTTGACCGGGGCTTGAGATTGAAGCTCAAATTTGGCGAGTCTACTTCGATGGTTTGACACCTGCACGGAGTATGATTTCGCCTGTCATTAGACATCCAGTTTCACAAATGTCATCTGTGTTTCTAGAGAACTTTGGGAAATCCGTGTGCAATGTGGAAAGCGTCCAACAGATGGCACTTATTAAACAAAAAAATTGGCCGTGAACGACCACGATGAGCCATTTTACAAACTCACTTGCGCGCCCATCCCAGTTTGCTAAGGTCAGAGCACAGTGTGTAGAGTAGTGTGAGCTTACTGCCTACATGCAGCCTACCAGCTACACCCGCGATCACAGATTTCCGTCTTGTCTAGAAAATTCAAGGGTCAATACGTGAACGAGGCAGTCAAACTCGTTGCACGTGTTTCACTGGGGGTTTCTGACCGACCACGCAACAACTGCAACAGGACTTCACCTGGTTGGCTCTCCTTTTATCTACATGTAATCCTAGCTGTTTGAACTGTAATTTGACACTCAGAGTGGTATTCAGAAATATTACTTTGCAAATAAGAAGCTACAGCAAATTGAGTCTTGAGTGCCGTGACCCTGGCCGTTCATCTGATAACTAGATAATTTGGTTTTATCAACTGAGTTGATAATGTGAATTGGCCACCGTAAAGAGATTCGGAAGCTGACGTTTCGAGCGTTAGCCCTTCGTCGGAGCGAATCGAGGAATTGTGGGTTGTGTGTGGCTTATACAGAAAGATAGACCTACGCTATTGGTTAGTGCATGGTAATGTAAAAACAACAGAATAAATTAGTTGAATCAAAAGCGTTCGTTGATACCGTGAGGGTTATAAGAGTGACGATTTGAAAAATAAATTTTTGTTCTAGAGTTTTGCGGCTTTCTGTGCTTCCTTGATGCAGGGAAAGGCCGCAGACTGCCATATGTTGCTTAGAATGATTGGGGAGATTAAAGTGTCTCGCAACCGGTTTAGATGCGTTTTTGTCGTCTTTCTCTACGTCACGAAAGGTGTTCTCGGAATCGGTCGCCTAGTCGTCCGTCTTCCTGTTTCGCCGTTGTATAACTCTTTACGGCGACCAATTCACATTATCAACTCGGTTGATAAAACCAGATTATTATCTTGTAAGACACCCCAACGAAGCAGTACCACAGTTTCTTTAGAAACTTACCCCCTTTATTCGTCTGATAACTAGGCGGTTTCGTTGTTGGGTTTGTGTCAACTATTTCCTTTTGTTCACCAATGTAAATCGCGGGTTTGTATTTAAAGTTTTATTTCGGGATTATGTAGTGTGAAAATTGAATGGTTGAACGACCCAGCAGGCAACCAGGAATGTATTTAATTCAATAGCTCACGAAAATGAGACGAGTGGACTATTTCTTTGAATAGACAATTTTACTCCAGTGCTACAAATATTTCTACGACTTTAAGAGTATTACTAAGAATATAAGACTGCCTTTAGTTCTTTCTACTGATGCTACCGATAATTAGCTAAATTCCTGTCCGGGGAATTAAAAACTATTTTACATTTTAATAGCAAAAGAAAACTTGCATGTGAATTCTTGAGAGACAAATTAAATCTTCTCACCCTTAGTTGCACGAGCCATTTAATGGCCACTTCTCAATGGCAATATTAATATTTTTGACAAAACAAATACTAAACGATGGTGTCCACTTTCCAACTGACGTTGCTGAGTGGTTGGAATATCACCAGCTGTCTTGAGTAAATAAGCCAATTTAATGTGCAAATTCAACATTTCGCTTTCGACAGCACATTAACATGAAAGGCTATTAATGCTTTACGAAAATGTAAACAATTGCTTGCGATCGACATTTCAGCTGTTGCGTCGAATGGTTGTTGATCTTTTCAGTAAACCTAAGCAAGAGGAAGCTCATTGAGTAAGATCGTGTTCTTTCTATTGTGAAAAGTGGCCTAATTTCCTTGAAAAAGGTTAAAACTGCTGACGGGTTACACAAACACCTGGTCTCTTCTAATTCGTGAAATCAGACCGAAACCGGATCAAATTTAAAAATGAATAACACGAGCTTCGATCTATCTCAACAAGACGACACTTCCCTTACAACACAGGACATTGTCTTGGCTGTATTATACTCGATCATCATCGTTCCTGGTGTTGTTGGAAACGGCATCATTATAACAATCGTCCGAAAAACATCCTCCATGCACACAACAACAAACTATCTTCTCACGAACTTGGCTGTGGCTGATTTTCTGACCTTGCTTCTCTGTCCTGGCCTGTACGATTTTGCTTTAACTAAAGTTCGTCTGCAGGGATTCACTGGGGATTTGATCTGCAAACTGTTCGCTGGGAATGCAATTGTTCCAATCACCATCAACGTAGCTGTTCTAACAGTTTGCACCATAGCCATAGAAAGATATCTGGCACTTGTGAAACCTTTTCGATCCAATTTGAGGATAAATAAAGAAAATGTTAAATATTGTATAGCATTACTATGGTTCCTTGGCTTGTTGTCGTGTATCCCAGATATCCAAGCCAATACGTTTGACATCACATCTTCCAAATATCCATGTAAACGTCCTTGGAGTTTAGACGAGTATTTCCTTCACAAGCCCTTCATTATATTCACCTGCGCAGGTTTTGGCATTATAAGCTCCCTTGTACTTTTCATTTGCTATTTTGAAATCATCCGCGGCTTGTACTTTACACGAACAATCTGCTCCGCTGAATCGACCATCACAGAAGCAGAAAGACGAGCAAAAAAGCAACTGGCTCGCCTGGTGATCTGGCTAGCAGTTATCTTCGCTGCCTGCTCTCTGCCATTCGCCAGCTACTTTCTTTATCTGGTCTCCACCGATATTAAAACCGTGCAGAAAAACTACGAGACGTTATTTGTACTGCATAGAGTTTCCCGGTTTTTACTTTTTGCAAACTCTTTTTTCAACCCTTTGTTATACGCTTTACAAAGTTCGAACTATCGTGACGGGTTTAAGATGATTTGTAATCTCAGGGTTCACTGTTGTAAACCGTTTGTAAAGAATGCTGTTTATGATATTAGTCTAACCCAAGTTGGGAGGACAGTTCGTGTCACTACTAATGATGCCTAAGTTTTAAGTTAGATAGAAAGTACTGCGGTAACAAGTATTTATAAGTAATGGCAGAGAGAGCGTTCTCTGTTTCGTCTTCATTTCGTCAAGTTTATGATCAGTGTAGTTATTACTAAGTTACTCCTCTATAAAAAAACAAACATTTCATAGGTAGAGCGATCAACAGTTGTCCGTTTCGAATTTAAACATTAAACGGTGTGCGTAGGTAAAGTGTGCGTAGTTATATGATTTTTGCGTAAGTTGAATTTTAATTCAAACAAAATAAATAAAGCTGACAATCGTTAATTAAAAAAGTGTCTGGAACCCACAGCGTTGTGAAATGTTTTGCACGTAATATAAATTTGTGTACTTGAAAGTTGTTTAGTTTTATTTCCACACATGACTACTGAAACATTACAGCAACAACAAATTGTAAATCAGCTGACATAAAAACGCTCTAAGGATCAACTTAAGAAAGACAGAATTACAAGTCACTTTATCAGTGACAAGCTGGAGTCAGTTTCTTTATTTCAAATCTGTTTGCGAACCACGTAAATGATATTTGAATAATAAATAGCATTCCCACCAGGTAGACAAAAAGAAATATTTTCCTTGAGAATACATGAACAACGCTGTTAACACGACTTAATTTTGTTTTTGTCTGGGACAGCCATCGGCAGCAGGATTAACGGAGAGCCACCTTGTATAGTTAAAGAATAAGAATGATTTAGCTTATTTCATGATATAATGAGTTGCACAATGAACAAATTTAAAGCTAATTTAAATCCCAAAACATGTACTGAGTATTGCAATTAAGAACTCCGACTTAAAATTTGAATAACAGCTACCCACAGGGCATAATCTATTTGCTATGGCAAATTGCCTGCAAAGACTATTTTATATTCCTTTCATTTCAAATTCAAGAAAGAAAAAGAAGCACTATCATGCCCGACTCTTACGTAGAGCTTCACTTTGGGTCGAACCTGATGCAAATTAGCAAAAGATAACGTTTTTGTTCGGGTTCGACACCAGTAAAGTTCAGAAGTGTAGCAGCTCTCGTAAGCTAGCTTGTAATTTTTTTTTTTGCTTGTAAGCAGCTTTTATTATTTTGGGGCATTGTTTGTGATGTTTGTTGTATTGTCCTCTCAAAGCGTATCAAGCCATTCCGTAGTGTGAGAGTTCCTACCCGACGCGTCAAGCTCGAAGTTCGAAGTTCGAAGTCAAGTTCTGAGAACATATGCCAGAAAACCTTATTGTTTTGTAACATAATTCACTGATCTATTTGACCACTTATTGAACAGTATATGCCTCATGCCTGTTATTGGACAGTTTACGCACGGGTCATTCTCCCGCGCAGTTATTGGACATTTGGAACTTGAATGCATTTCTTCTCCCGTGGATCTCGTTGACAAGTCAGTCAAAATACCCATGGCGACACCAAACGAGCCCGATATGCCGTCCAAGCGTACCAAAAAGATACGATATAGGTATTTATCGTAACCAAATTCGGCAAAGTGACCATGATATCATAGCCATATCAGATCAGTGACTTGATAACGCTGGATATCAGGACAGAAGACACGGCTTCTAATTGGCTAATTGCGAATTTGGATGCGATAATGTCTGGGATCATACTCCTGAATAAACAAATCGTACCCCCACTTCGCATTCGTCCGACTTTGTTGATCACCCGAACGATTACAGAGTACCGGACTCCACTCAGTCCTATGACTGACCCAGGTGACTGACCAGTGCAAAAATCAAGTAACACTTTTTGTGACTCCCTTGTTTGATTCTGACTCGGGATTCGCAAAATAGATCCACTCTCCCATATGAAAATTCCAATCAAACCAAATCATTTAAAGCTGATCAAACGTTTATTTTTCCACTTTCTACGAGCGTGCGCGTTAACAAATTATCTGCTAGAGTGCAGATATTGTTATTGCCCACTGATTTCATGAGTTCGAGCTTCGAGTTGGACTGCTATTTTTAGCTCCGTTAACGACGGTTCGATTATTTAGCACTGCGGTCAGTTTGCCGCCCGATTAGCACTTTAAAGGGACGCTGTCACGATATACTTGCTTTAAACTGTTATAAATTCACGAAATGGTCCCTAAATTTATGTAATAAGATCTAAATTAGCTCTAACTAAATGATTAAAAGCGATTTCTTGAAGACAGTCCACACTGCAGCAACGATTTTCGAGCCAAACTTGAATCTTTGAAAAACTGGCATCCTGACGCTCTTTCAAAAATTCGTATCGCAATCCGTTTCCATCCTCGCCATCGTAAGCCATCCTTACTTCTTAATGAGTTTTAATCATTTGTCGAGTACTGTAACCATAATTGTTCAGCCTCCAATGATCGATATATGTTATTGAGATTTCCAAAATCATGCTAAAAATAGTGGCAGTGTCCCTTTGTTAAGGTGGCTGGAAACAGTTTCCACTACTTTCCAAGACTTAGAGTTTGATGGGTCATTATAACCACTCTTTATCAATTGATGCCAAAATCATGGTATCAAAAAACTGCCCAATCATTGGTGAACAAGTTGCTGTCAATTTTGTAGCTCAATAGGTCACCATAACAATAATATGACCTGCTAAAAATACCCTTAATTTTAGCTTTAAGCGCTTATAACTCAAAAACGAGTTCGGTGACCCCCATTTTTTATTGTCAAATTGTAATCAGTGAGATAGGATGCAACTTTTTGCAAAGTTTAAAAAAATTCTTCGAAGGGGATTCAGAGCCAAGTTAAATTTTCGAAAAATTAAAGTGACCCAACCCACGTGTTCCCGGGAGGAATGTTCCTCATAGCTTCTGTTATCTTCTTTATTTCACGATCAATTAAACCATAGACCGATATTTCTGTTAACATGTGCGCTGTTTAAGGTCTAACAAACACACTTCCATTGTTCGTGTTGAAGCCGAATGCTTGGACGGTTTTTAAACACCCTTACAGTGCATACATCGAAAATTTGTTGACTCAAGCCAGGGCGACCCAGCCAGAGTCAAAGTTGACTCTGTTATTAAATGGAGCCCTGACAAACTAAACTATTACAACTACAAGATTAACTATTACAATCGTGCATATATAAAACTGAATTTAAAAAAATGCATTCCGATCTACACTTATGAATAAACCATGTGAAATTTATATTAACCTAGTAAGTTTATAGAAATAGAAAAGCGAAGTAAAGATCAGAACAGAAATAGAATGATAAAGAACAAAAGTACTCTTGACGGTTTAATTCTCCTCCTTAAGCAGGATTACCAAACTAGGTTACAAAAACTCGCTTGTTACAAAATTTGTATTCCTGACTTCGTGGCTGTGTGATATTTCATTTCGAGCTTTTAAAATGACGTTTCTATAGCTACAATTCTATTTCCTTGGCTGGTCCCCGAGGTATTGTTGGAAAGTGAACCTGTAGTTTGGTTGACCGGTTCTCCCCCCGAGTCGCTCGAGCTGGTTCCACTCTCTAGGTTACACGATTTTTTGGCCAGATTTCTCAGGATTAGAAGGCGAATCACCTCTCGTCTCTGAAATATCAAAAAGAACGTCAAACCTTTAAAGAATTACAGAAGGTAATAGGCGGAGTAGAGAGTGAAATTTTGTTTCATCGCAAAAAAAGTGAAATATTTAGGTGGCTGGTAACAGTTTACAGCACTTTCCCAACATACTTTAAAGGATTAATGACACCACTCTTTATCAAGTGATGTTATAAAGTTAAAACGAAATATTATCAATGGAACTTTTCGGCAATACGGCGGCCATTTTCAATTCTTTTGTTTTAAATAATAGTATGTCAAGGCATACACTTAGTATGTCAATAAGTATGACAATTATGACACGAAAAGAAATAATATAATAATTTATCTTATTTCAAAGTTAAACAGTTTTTTTTCTTTTCCTACCTCCTTTTCGTCAATTCTTCTGACTTTCCAGGTCGCTTTTGCCTTCCTCTTCAACAAATGTTTGGAGAATACCTGCTGTCAGAGAATTTCTCAAGTTAAAATTGCTGGCTTAAGTAGACAGCACAGAGAGGATCAGATTCTCATGATACTAATTTGTCATTTGTCGAGTAAGCTCATAGCTTTCGTACACACCCGCTCTCTCCCATCTCCCCTAAAAATATTCAGTTGGCGAAGGACATCTGTTTATCGGCGTCTTTAATCGTGTTCTCGATACAAAATAAAATTTCTACTTATTTCCACAGACCGAAACGTACACACGCTACTGCGCTGTGCGCGCATTATTATGACGTCATTATGACGTCGTCTCCAAATTCAACTGAATGCAGAGCAGGGAAATGACAGTCAATGGGACGCTTTTGAATTCTTCGCCTCATCTTATGATGAGAGAAATGCTTGAAAGAACTTTTGCTACAAAAACTTTTGTACATAAGTCTCCCTCCCTACATAAGTCTCTCCAGGATATGGGAAGTCGCTTATATTTTGTGTAAGCCTTTATAGGTCTGTGTACACAGGCAAGATAGTGGTGAGAATTTGGGACATCAGTACGTGATAAGCTAACTACTAACCAAGACATTTTTTGAGCAGCATGCTGTAACGAGACGCTTGATGATCCAAAAGACTGGAAGCAACAAGTACAGGAGGTTAAATGGCGGTGGAAGAACGCTCTTCTTGTAAATCCAGCTTAACCACAGTTTTGTCCTGGTGAATTTCCACTCAGTATCCAAGTTGGCCTGTCAATCATGATCGTTAGTAACATATGAAAGACAAGACAACGTATTACTTCGACACGAAATGGTTCAACAAGCGGTAGAATGATGCTCAATGTATCAGTTAGTGAAGGAACCTTACGGCCATTTAAATAATGAAATGCCTCACGTCACACTGAAATTGATGTTCTCGTGTTTCAAACATCACATGCATCGTAATCATATTTTAAAAGTTCACGAATTCAGAATGAAATTGCATAGTTACATGCTGGAAGTTTTCATTTTATTCGTACAAAACACAATCACCATATACTTGGGAGAAATAAAAAATCATATGCAATGCGCAGATAAACCAGAGCCCACAAGGCCAGGTTAATTTTGAAAATCAGGCCAAGTCATTGTTACATGAACGTCATGCGACAGACAAGGGAGGGTTCAATGCCATCATGTGACCTTGAATATGATGTAACTCCACGATGGTCGCCAAGCAGATGAGCAGTGTTTTCGGGGGCGAAAAGTGTGAAAATCGTAAGTAACACTTACCGCTATCCGAGCGTAAGACTCGTTTAACATAGCAATCAACATGTTAAGAGCCACAAGAACTGCCACAACGTTAAACGCGCCAAACAAGATCGTCCCTGTTGTCCATATAGCTGCATACTCTTCCTCTTCAATCTTAAAATTTTCCCGATCTATCTGTCCAAACAGCGACCAGAAGATAGCTCCCACACTGCTTGGAAACCTGAGTTATAGAAAGATAGATACCCAAAGATACCCAAACCTCTCTGATCCTTCCTTCTCTGAAAGCATGGAGGAGACATCATTCATGGTTTTCAGGTTCTTTTCCAACGCTGTAAAGACCCTCTTCTACTGCATAAAATACTAATAAATTTACAGTAGTGGAACATTACCGCCAGAAGAGATGGATTGAAAAAATAACGGAAAAAAACTAAGTTCCATGGGTACACATGTTACAAAGGACAGGAGTGCGCGATTAGTAATCGAAACCAAATATTCGAAGTTTTTCATGCTGTGCTAGCTCATTTTAGAATCAGCAGCTTATATAGGTGCCAAGCGAGGCCAAAACGGACGAACTTTGATAACGATAATAGGGCAACTGAGCTTCTCCTCTTCACTTTTTCTTTGAAAAAGCCCGCTCGTTGGGCCTACAAAGTCCCTAATACGATGGGCCTGACAGACCGTCAAAAACTGTAAATTTTACCTTTCCAGATGTAAAGAATCTGTTTTATTTGTTCCAACTGAAGTCATCAGGAAATACTGCCTGGCCTTCTCATACTGCAAGTACAGCTTTGTGAAACTAACAACAAAGGCAAGGAAAACGAAAAAAAAAATAAAATAAAAACTTTGTTACATCTAATAGCATTTGTTTAAAAGCATGTAACAGTGGCCCGGTGACAGAGTTTGCTTGAATGAATGAGAAGTTTTTAACAAATGCCAGTAGAACTGCAACGGCGAGAAAGCAGTCGGAAAGCAACACCAATGTGTACGAACGGTATTTGGTATGACTCTCCCACGTCATAGTATCCAATTTATCTCTTAACACTGCACGACCAGACCACCAGAACACGTAGTGAAGAAGAAATAAAGACACTGTTGCGACCGTGAGGTAATTCCAGTTGTTAGAAAAGAAGCGAACTCTCCCCTGTTGATAAACTTCTTTAATGATATCGACCAATTGCCCGAGGACAAATATGACAACTATCCAATCTGCGAGAAAAGAAAGTACGTATACGAGCATTTTATATGTACTACAAGTTAAAATTAAAAACTTCTTTAATTACCTCAACTAATTAACCGCCTTATCACAAAAACAGTAAGGGACTGTAGGTATTTTTATACTCCAAAAGGATGGAATGCTAGTCCGTTCCAGGATTACTCCCGCCAATAAATTAACCATAGACAATCGCGAAAAGACAAGGAAGTAAGAAAAACTGAATGAACGAACCCTTTCGCTCAGTTTTTGCCGTTCTTTCCCGAGGATTCTTGAACAAAAGAGAGACTTATCGCGGTGTTAATTCACCATGCATGCACGAGTTGAGAAAGGAACTGTGAGATTACACTGTGTGTTAACAAACAAAACCTGGACTGTTCAATCCGGAGTCAGCCCAATACGTATGAGTAATTAGGCCGTAACTCCTCGAGGTTCCCTATGAAACACAGAATCTTGCAATTAGCAAGACAAATGGAAGATATTAGAACGTGTGCATTCTTCTTCTGTACTCACCTGTAAGGATATATTCCAGAAAACCACTCTGAGACTGCCGTAGCGAAGTCAAAACGAGCATAAGGAGAAATGTTTGATACGAGCCGCAGTGGATTAGGAATTTCATGCAAGGAGAGTGTAACATTCTAGCCACCTTGTGATTGGGAAAAACGTTCTCGAAAACTATCCAAACCATGAAAAGCAAAGGAAACAAAGCAGATACCATCAGCATTGCAAACTGTTTCCATGAACTTTTCTCCAGGAACGGGACTCGTCTGTAGACTTCTGAGTTTAGAACAAGCTGGCTGTAAGGATGACTGACGAACTGCAAGTTAAAAGTATAAAGAAGAGTTGTCACACAGTGGTTTTTATGTAATCTTACGCCATGAGCTTGACCCCTGACCTTTTCATTTCTCGTGACGATGGCAAACTCCAGTATGTTTAGGAACTCTCCCTCCATCTTAGGCAGAATGTTTTTCTCATTCTGCATCTCCATAACGCATTTTATCTCTTTCATCGAACTGCATTCATTCAACAGTGCTACAGCAAACTCTTTACAACCATCGCTGAGTTCCAGATACTCTTTTCTAAACTCATGCTCAGCCACGTCACACAACTCCTTGTTAAGAACGCACGCGCGATGAACGGGATCCGGACCTTTAAGCGAGTCCTGAAGAAAGGACGCGAGGCACCCCACTACTCCAGGAGGATCTGACTGAAGTGATGGGATTCCATGAAATCTAAGTAAAATTTCCATGCATTTCACGTTATTTTCACGTACTGCGTGTAACAAAGCGAGTTCCAAGTCGGCTCCACCGCTCAGTAAGGATTTGATGATGTCGTTCCGAATGGATACGTCTTCCAAGTCCGCAGCTACCTGAAGAACTGTTTTGCCGGAGTTGTTGACACAATTGATGTCGCATTTTGAATGAAAGAAGTTTAAATCACTTTTTACTTTCTCCAAGTGTCCTTTCTTTATCGCTTCGAAAAGCTTTCGTTCCGTCTTGCGAATTGGTTCTTTTGGATGCAGTTCTTGCAGGAAAATGTCTGTCACATCCATTGAAATGACGTACGATCATTACGATCTTTCGATTGTTTTTAAGCCTTCTTAGTTGATTGCCAATCTTTCTCTTTGGCTGACCACTTAATCTCCCCTCAGCAATCTTCCAACGACAATTTTTACCTACCTTCTCAGTACAGGGCAAGTTGAGGCCCTAACGTTAAGCATTCACATGCAAAATGAAGCTTTTGTTCCCACGGTAAGGTTCAAATACTTAGTTTGGCTGGACATGACGGTGTAATGTTTTAAACGAGGGTGTGTATCACACAAGACGACACAAAGTCAACACACCGGCCATGTTGTAATCACATGTTTTAATGCCTTATTCCCAGCATGCTTTGTTACATGACGCAAGGCATGTCACGCCATGGTGTAACGCTAAACACTACATTTCTCCTTTCCTACAGTTGTGAATAGCACAATCAAAAGAACAAAATAATCATCGTGAAATAGGTAACCAAAGATGCTACGCAACAGAACTAGACTGGGCAAGACAAACTTGAACAAACGGATACAAAGTCCTGCGCAGTCTGCGCAAAGTTCTTAACTACTGAATACTCAACTACTAAATGTTCTCACGGACTCAAAGTTCATAACTCTCAAGCAATGTCCATAAATCAATATTTGAATCACTTCGAAATTAGCATACAGGACGTTCATCAAGTAAGTGTTCAAGATCATCTTAAATGAGTAAATGATCATCAAATCTCTTGAATGAGTCTCTTTGGTGGCACAGACACACGTGTAGACCTTCGACGCACAGGTTCAGTCAGGATTTCAGCGTTTCCACTGGGTTCCACTGGCGAGTCTTTGGACTCCTGGATAGGGACTGGAATACTGGAAGGAGGGCTGCTCTCGGTGTCTAGGTCAACTGTCTCTCCTTCAAGGGATTGACTGGTGCTGAATGTGTTTGAGTCATCAGTCAAAAGCTTTTTGAAGTGAGACGAATTACGGGTCACCTTCCGGTTGGCACTTTCTGCGGTTAACATGCTGTGATGCTTCTTAGTGACAGTCAGAGGGGTCGGGTGATATGGCGTTGACAGCTTTTCTCGCTTTGGTTGTCTGACTAGTACTGTGTCTCCTATCTGAATGTCACAATCTTTGATGGCTCTCCTAGACTCAGCTTGGCTTTTGATCCTGAGTTTCTGCTGGGCATCTCTTCTGCGCATGGTCACAGGGTCATGACTCTCACCACTTGGCACAACAACAGGGTTGGGCAACTTGACTCTGATTGGCCTTCCAAACAGGGCTGTAGCAGGAGCGACACCTGTAGTACAATGGGGAGTAGCACGGTAATTGCGTAGGAACTGATACATATCTTGCTTCCAGTGAGTAGTGGTGCGGAGCACCTTTCCAAAGGTTTTCATAAAGCGTTCTACTTCTCCATTGGCTTCGGGCCATAGAGGAGACACTTTTCGGTGCTTGAAGCCAAGATATTTAGCAAACTGTGCAAACTCGCCACCATTAAAGGGAGGGCCATTGTCGGACTTTACCACTTGGGGTACACCATAGGCAGCAAATATGCGGTCGAGCTTAGGAATCACCGCTTTGGCAGAAGTAGAGTGGACGACCTCAATTTCTGGAAATCTCGAGTAGTCATCAATGACAACAAGGGCATAGTGTCCAGCAACTTCACAAAAGTCAATGCTCACTTGTTCCCACGGGCCATTTGGTAAAGGAGTCATCTGCAGAGGTTCACGTGAAGGCTTGGGCGTGGCAACTTGACAGGGAACACAACGTTTCACAACAGAATCAACGAGGCTGTCCATTCTTGGGAACCAGACCTTTGAGCGCAACAGGCTGCGAGTCTTAACTAGCCCTTGATGGCCTTCATGAGCTAAGGCAACCACTCGTTTCTGAAGTGCATCAGGAACAACTATGCGGCATCCACGAAGCACAAGGTTACCATCCACTGAAGTCAGCTCACTACGGATATTGGCAAATATCTTGAGAGTATTTGGGTCGACTCCTTCCACTGGCTTCAGGTTGTCCCACTGGCCAGTTGAGATGAAGCGCATTACTTCTTGCAGAGTGGCATCAGGACTAGCATCCACAAGCAGGATGGATCTCTTGCTAGGGTCAAAATACGCCATTACTTCATTGGAGGTGAGACTGCACTTGAGTCGCTCTAATGCTGCTTGGTGAACATCTTCCCATTTGAATTCAACGCCCTTGTGGGTGAGGTCACGCAAAGGGGCCACAATGTCTGCATAATCACGTATGAAACGAGACACATAGTTGGTCATGCCTAACAGGCTGCGCACATCGCTCACTGAGGTAGGTGCTTCTGCTTGCTTGATTGCTTCCACCTTCGCAGGATCAGGTGACATACCATCTGCACTAAACAACATGCCAAAGAACTCAATACGTGGCATGTAGAATTGACACTTTTCTTTCTTCAGAGTCAAGTTCAACTCCTTGAAGCGGGTTAGGACAGCATGCAAAGTCTTGTCATGTTCCTCTGTGTTGACTCTATAGATGATGACATCATCGCTAATGTTCTTGGCATTGGGAATATCACTAATAGCAGTAGCAATCACATCCTGAAATTTTTCAGCTGCAGCATTCACACCAAAACTAAGGCGCTTGTACCTGTACAGACCAAGATGAGTGGAGAAGGTGGTGATGTGCCTGGACTCAGGGTGCAGGACCAGCTGGTGATATCCTTGATTGAGATCGAGTTTGCTAAACACTGTTGCACCATTGAGGTCGTGTACTACTTCATCAAGGGTAGGCATGAGGTGTCTTTCTCGGGTTATGGCTTTGTTAGCTTCCCTCATGTCCACGCACAGTCGTACTCCATCAGGTTGCTTGGGCTTGGGGACCAAGACCACAGGGGATACCCAGGGAGTGGGTCCATCAGCAGGTTCAATGACATCCTGTTGCAGCAGAGAGTCAACACACGCTTCAAGATTCTTTCGTTGATGAAATGGTATGCGCCTATGCGACTGGTGAATAGGTCTCACATTCTCATCAATATGCAACTGGACCTCAACATTCTTCATCTTTCCAAGGCCACTGAAGAGACTTGGGTAACTTTGGAATATATTATTTTCCACAGACACAACATTTGCAATTTGCAGTACTCCCAGGTCTGTAGCAGTTGTATATCCAAGAAGAGATGTCTTACCATCTACCACTAAAAATTCAGAGTCAACTGAACAACACTTGGATTCCACTAAGGCCTTGAATTTACCCAGCACGGGAAGAGGTTCAGATGAGTTAAACGCATATACCTTAGTATCACAAGGGTCTAATCTATGGTCAAACATCTTCAGCACATCATAACTAACAATGTTCACACTGGCTCCAGAGTCCACCAAGAACTTGCATGTGACACCATTGACTTTCAATGACACAAACGGAGCACTAACCTTGGTACAAGGACTCAACGTGAACGTGTATTCATCATCTGAACTCGACGGGGGTGAGCGAGGCCTTGACACTTCGTTCACTTGGTTAACGGTTTGCGGGGGCTTGGGACGTCGATATCCTTGCTTCTTATTTCCTTTCCGGCGTGTTCCGCCTCTCCCACCAGACTGACCGTTTTGGGAACTTCGACAATACTGCGCATAATGGCCATATTTCTTGCAGGAATTGCACTTCCGATTCCGAGCAGGGCACCCAGCTTTAGTGTCGTGCGGCCAGCTTCCTCCACAGCATTGACCGTTCCTGGGGATTCTATATCAGTTGCTTGTTGCTCCGAGACTTCCAACGCTCTTGCTTCGGCCAACAGGGCTTCGAGTGTCATAGTCGAATCTCGCGATGCTTTTCCGCGAAGACGCTGCGAAGTGCACGACTGAATTATTTGAGATTTAACTTCCTTGTCGACGTCAGTGAATTCACAGGTAGTTGCCAACTGTCGTAAGCGAGAGTGATACGAATTCATGGTTTCGCCTGGGTTTTGCTTCGCTTGCCGAAACGTGAAGATCTCAAATTCCACATTCTTCTTCGGGTCAAAGTACGCGTTCAACTTCGTTTTGGCCGTTTCAAAATCGTCACCGGTGTCCGGCAGAGTGTCAAAGATTTCATATACTTCTTCTCCAGCATAGTACAGTAAAAGAGCTCGCTGTCTCTTCTTATCGCTAATGGCGGCGGCAACAAAGAGGTTTTCAAGTCGTTTGATCCATTTTCGCCATCGTTGGGCAATCGCGCCATCCGCGTGTATGTCGAACGGTTCGAATTGTGGAATCGCGGTAGCCATCACAAAGGTTAGGCACTCAGTCACACAGACAATTATGAGTATCTTGGAGCGAATTTTTGCCGATCCTCGTCGCCAATGTAATGTTTTAAACGAGGGTGTGTATCACACAAGACGACACAAAGTCAACACACCGGCCATGTTGTAATCACATGTTTTAATGCCTTATTCCCAGCATGCTTTGTTACATGACGCAAGGCATGTCACGCCATGGTGTAACGCTAAACACTACAGACGGGTAGTACATTTAATATGCACATAATTTTCACTTGTTTTGGACAAGTGAATGCTTAACCTGTTTATCTGACCTTAACTCTAGTTACACTAAGATTTGTCTGCATGGATTTCAGGTGTTTAAAGTGTTACGTTACTAGATAAAAAGAAGAAAAATTTAAAAACCGATTTGCTTGCTAGGACCTGCTAGCAATGTGGGTAACACAGATCTGCATTTATGGATTATCTGGAGGCTGTGTTTGTTGTAATTTGAAAGGTCTAATACCACACACAATAAAAAGATTTAAGGTGTCGCAAAACCATAATACTAGAACTATTCAATTACGCCAAAACAATTTTTGCAAAATTCAAAATTCAAATTTACATATATCATTCAAGCGTGGAGCCCATAAGTAACTCCTAAATAACTTGGTTTTGGATATAATTCCTAAGATTATCACCAAACAATTGCTTTAACGTTCTGAATAAAGATCATTGTAACTGTTTGGCTGTGTCGGCGGGAAAGTAAATATGACATTTACCACTTCTGTGCTAACTTCTGTGTTTTAATTATGGTACTTTACACGGTTCCAGTCGAGACCCACAAATTGACCCAGTAGCTCACTGGTTAGAGCATCCGACTAGATTACGGAGGGTCGTGGGTTCAAATCCCATCTGGGACTCGAATTTTTTTCCGAGTCTACATTTTTCCTTACATTTAATATCGTTGTTTGCTGTTGTTTCATCTTAAAAATACTTTAGCAATGCCATGCTAATTGTCAACCTTACGTTGAACGTTGGTCCTTTGTCGAAGCAAAGATTGTGGGTTGTGTGTGCGTTTCAGTATAGTATAGTGCTCACTCTATCGGAGAGAGAAAATGAAGCAAGTAATACGGAAAGCATGAATAAATTAGTTAATTAAAGCAGAAGCCCTCGTTGACTACATAAGAACTAAACTCCGATTTAAACGCAGCCTAATCAACCGATCGCTCGGTAATCGAACCCAATCCAATTTCAATTGTTCGGTTTCTTTCGTTTCGGTTCGACAATCGAACTCTTGAAGTTCGATTAGGTTCGATAACCGAACGCTCGACAGACTAACTGAGCTGGGAATTTAAAACCGGTTTCAGTGGGTTTCCGAGTTATATGTAGTCTTGAAACAAGACAAGACGAGTGTCCAGGCGAGAAGCATTATGTGGAAAACGTTTCGTAGTATTATATTCTACATCTTATCGACTTATAAAATTCTTACAGCAATCAAGATCTACGTTATTGAGACGGCAATGAAAACGTTGACTTCCTCAGAATCCATGAGTAACTGTTTAATAACACCTTTTTTTTAATGGATCGACAAAGATTTCAAAATATGTGCACCAGAAAATGGCAGTTGAGGTAAATTATTTCATCTTGTGCAAATTACCACCGTGTGGGACTAACGTTATGCATGTGCCGCCGAACTTGAATTAAAGGAAAATTCTGACGTGAAGCCGGATATTCATATCATGTTACCGACTCGGACTGAAAGAACTTTCTACACACATGTATGGAGATTATATTTGCGTCATTTGCTTGGCTTGACATCCCGCAGAACAAAAATCTGTATTGGACTGAGAAACCTGAAAGAACTTAAACAGAAATAAACTGATTTCGGATCATTGACGAACACGTCACGTAAATTTCAAAATAACATATTTTTCTAGAGAAATGTTATTATACATCAACGTTAGCATGTTTGAAATTGTTCATTACGGACGTTTTTAGTTTTACTTTTCAGATTTTGTCTCTCTTCAACGCTTTCAAGAACACTGGTAAGATGTTGTCGACTGTTGCTCTGGATCAGTCTCTGTTATTGGGAAGTCACACATCCAATATGGCCAAATCTAGAAATAGTTGTAGTTCAAAGCAGATTTATTAATATATTAGTATGTATTTTTATCTTTATTATCAATACTATTTTATTTATTTATTTATTTATTTGTTTATTTATTTATTTTGTCTTTTCTTTCTCGGAGAAATTAGCTGTACAGCTACTCTAGTAAATCCGAGGTGAAATAAAGGTGATGTGTGTATCAGTATGACTGTATATATGGCGGGACCATTTTTAGTCATTAACAAGTTAACATTAACATTTTCAAATGTACGACAAACTGTTAGACATACTCACTCACTCACTCACGCACTCACTCACTCACTTAGGCACAGTGATGCGATGGCTATAAGACACACTAGACTATGACAGCAAAAAAGACAATCCAAAACATGATGATCGATTTATCTCGTCATATAAACACTGTTTCTACCTGATCGCTGTTCTTCTCTCCGTTTTCTTCAGGGACTGGCTTCGTACATAATTTTCCATCACCCTGTGACCGAAAACATCCTCCGCGTGAACGCGTTCTTGCCACAAGGAGCAAAGCAACGACCAGGAAAACAACGGCAAACAAGCCTGTCGTTTCGGAAATCATTTCGTAGTGAAGGTTAAAGTTTATACTAAAAGAAGACATTCTTGAGAAATATGACAGTTCTTTAAGATAACCTGAAAGTCTGGCAATCTCTTCCCTCTTTGGCTTCCTATGAGAATTTAAATCAGTGTTTAAAATCAAGGTGGCTCATTGTTATTTTTTACTCTTGAAAATTCTACAATACGATAGGTGACTTTAGAAACTCTCTCAAAGTGTATTGGTAACTATTCGAAAACTTTCGTGTTTCCATGACAATGGCAAGGAAGAGAAAATGCAACTCAGTTTATTTAATATCAATCTGTTACCTTTAATGTCTTCAACTAATCACCACACACTGACCATTTTGTGTATTTTCGTTCCCCTTTTGCCTTCTAATCAGTGTTTTACACCACCAACGAAGTGATATGGTCAAAATCTTTGAGGAATCAGTATTTCGCAGAATGCAAAGTCATATATTTTTCGATACGCTTGTAAGTCAGTAAGGGAATGTTTACGTAGTTACGTGCCGATTAATTAATCAAGTATATCGTGCTGTATCAACTGCAGCTATATCAACACATAACAGTTTTTCTGAACGACGTGCTATTTTTAAAGTAAATATTATGGTAAACATGAAATAACAAGACGAATGCGGCGGCGTGAAACATGCCATTCGACGTTGGCTGCTGAAAAAGTAACATTGAATTATTTTAAAGTAACAGTACAATCAGTCTAGATGTAAAAATCAAAGTGCTCTATGAGCAAACCCGTAGATTGAGAAGTGAATGATGGCTGACATGAGCTAACCTTTGCGTAATTTCATTGAAAAAATTGGTCCGCATTGCATGTGTGGCTTACGGGTTATTCTAGTTCATATACGAGTTACTGTATTAACTTCCGGTAATACTCGTTACAACAGATGCACTACCTGAACTGCATTGCTCCGATGGAGCCTGCTCGCCTGCGAGCAGGCACTTCGCGAGCCCAGGCTTCATTTTTATTTCTGCGAAGAGCTCGCTCGCAGGCTAACGCACTTTCGATTGAGTCAATCTATCTTGTAAACCTCTCGTCGCCTGAGCTGATAGGTTGCACAACATGTTTTTCTCAGTTGTCGCCTGAAGTCTGCTTTAGGCGTCTCAGCGCGGCTAGATTGATTGCACGGTTGTTTGCGCGATAAAACCACAGCAGGCAGTGAATAATATCAAAGCGACTCTGCTCGTAGGGTTGCTGCGAAAGATCTTCAGAGAAATCGAAGATTTTTGTATGAATTACAAACACACAACATGTAAGCCATAGGATGCGATTCGATTATGCGAAACAGCAAGATCGCATAACATCAAAAACAGTGTTGTTATCGGTTCAGAACCTGAGATAAGTACATGGATCATGGTCTCTTGATGTTCTTCACCAAAAAAGGGTTAAACAAGTAAAGAAAAAGACCAGTGGCTTAAGAAATGAAAACTAAAAAAGCCGACGGATCCTGGAATCGAACTTTAACAAGTAAAACCTGCTCCAATTGGAAAGCTCTTCAACTTTTTTCTTGAATTGGCTAGCAAATATGCCAATTAGCTAAAAAAAAAGGGACAAATGTTCTCGCAAATTGCAAACGTCTGTTATGCCCACTTGTTTCAGTGTATCTTCTTCATTATTGGTCATCGATTATCAATATCAATCGATAAATTGATATTGATTGGTATCGATTGTCATCGATTATCACTTTTTATTATATGGCTACAAAAGTACGCGCACTCTGATTGGCTGCTGAGCGGGCATTATTTTCTTGTAATCACCGGGCATTATGAAATTTTTTCTCGGCTCGACGGCTCTTTTGAGTTGTGAGTAAAAACCGATGTGCGCGTGGGCGAAAACAACAGAAAAGATGGACAAAGTACTACTATATTTTCAATAACTGAGAGAAAAACTAGCACACAGATACTCCTTTAGTATGAGCGACGAAGAAAGCCGTAGCGCGCGCAAGCGGATGTGGAAAATTACTTGCGGTGTTCAGTTTATCATATTCTTTTCAAGAATAGCACTAAAAAGGCCATATAATAAATAACTTATTAACCTCGCCCGTTCGGTCATTACAGGGAAATCTCAGACCTCGACCTTAATGTATTGACCTCGCTATCGCTCGGTCAATACATCAAGGACTCGGTCTGAGATTTCCCTGTAATGACCTCACTCTCGGTTAATAAGTAGTATTTAATGGATTGGACACCCCGGGAAACTATCAGTCGTATCAGAGTTCGTATTATCCTCCTACGCAGATACCCTCCCTCACGTGGCGGAGGAAGATTGCGTAACGTGAAAGAAGAGTTGAAAACCGAATGCTCTTACAGGCGAATAATCTGGGGCTGTCAAAAGCTTTGATCGCGGTGTCCTTAGAGGTTTTTGCGATGATTTTTATACATAAGCTTTTCGCGAAACGTGTTGTGTAACCTTGCGATATGATAGCTCATTATACAATTACAAGTGTCGAAGTTGTTGTTGTTGAACAGGCCCAAACTTTTTTTGTCTGTATGTGGGCAAAATTTTAATTAGTGTTCGCCGACTGGATTTCAGTTCGTGATGTTCTAACACGTTCTCCCAGCTGTAGCCTAGCTCACGAAATCTTCTTAACGATAAGAACATCTCTGTATCAGCAATCCCCATGGTTTGACAACAAATAACTTTACAGTTTACATGTATCAGCCCTCATACTGAACTCCGAACAGTTAAAATAGATCACACTGAATATGCAGTGCCACTAATCCGAAGATGATTACAATATAAAACCGAAAACGTTTCCATACGTATTGCAAATAAAATAGATCACAAATATCAGCCCTTTACACTGAACTCCCATAGATCACAAATGCACTGTCACTAACTATAAGGTCGAAAACATTGCCAATGCGAATTACAAAAGCCAACATTCGGTCTTATGTGCAGTTAACTGTTCATTTTAGATGAGAATTGTACTAGAAATGTCAAATGAACTATACCCAGAACGCAAGCAAAACAAGTTTCTATTTTTAGTCAACAATCGCAGTTGACCGAGAAATGTAAAATGATACATGTGCCTGCAATATTGGCTGATTCAGTGATTTCAGGAGTTTTAACTACTGCTCAGCAGAATTACTCCATTTTTCGGTTTCTGTACTGTCATCTCTCTTATCTCTCGGGATCTAGAAAGTGTTGTTATTTTAACTATTCCAAGTGAAACAAGAATCTGAAAACGGATGCTCTCTCAGGCTACGCAAGCGTCTAAGTGTCTCAGGTTGAACCCAATTCGTTGAAAAAAAGGAGGTCTGTGAAACGAATAATCTGTGGTTAAGAAACCTTTAGAGGCTTGCCAGATAGCGGTGTCCTTAGAAATTTTTGAGATAACTAAATCTACTATAAATAAACATAAGCTTTTCGCAACTTTGCGATACTGATGATAGCTCACAATACAACTTGTAGAATAGGCTCGATTACCAGCCGCTGTTTCGGGAAATGAGCCCGCGTTCATCCCCCGAAAAGCCTCTTTTCGGGGAGTCACGCGGAACCGAGAGAGCGGCGGAAATCGAGCCTACTTGTAGATCGAACAGTATCAGCTTTTACACGCACAAAAAGTGTTGTCTGTGGGAAACATTTTGATGCTCGGTGTGATAGGATTCACTTCGCGAAGTTCTAACTAGTTCTTCTCGCTTCAGCTTTGTGGTATTCTCTTTCCAATTTGAGTTATGTTTCCTCGCTGTTATTTACGTAACATGACTTCACTTCTCGCGGTGGATTCCACAGTAAAAGATGAAACTTATTATCTGGCTTTATCGAGAGCTTCAGATGCTCGCCAGCAACACCTTGGTGTTCTTAGAGAATTTTTCGACAAACGCTACGGTGGCCTCTACAACACTGTTCACTTTGGTTTCCGAAATATATCATTTCAGGAGTTCAACTTTCAACCGTTCGATAGAACAATTGATATGTAGAGCGAATCGCCTCTTGTTGATCTTTATCAAACTTCAAGCGGAAATTTACCATATCAGCTTACAGCAACTCTTTATAAAATTTGGCTACGAGAGCCCTGAGATTTTCAACTTGAGTTTCCAGACGGTTTTCTGATCTGTCAGGGACCGTTCATTTTTTATGGGGTAGGGGGGGCTGGTGGGATTTGGTAGATAGTCCCTGTAGCATATGATGGCCCCCCCTCTTAACCGGATATTTTTTCCCTGGCCCCCCCTCATAAACCTAAATTTTTTTGATGCCCCCCCCCCAAAAAAAAAAGCAAAGCAAAAGCAAAGCAAAAAGAATGATCAAGTAAAGTTTGCCTTATAAGTTAAACACAAAAACTGCAGTTTCAAAAAGTTCTTTCTGAATCACCGTTTTCACCTATGGGATATGTCCTTTGTGTATGTGACTATTTTTAACCCAACAAGTGCCCTAACTAGGGAGGTTCGGGGGTATTCTCCCTCGAGAAAATTTAGAATTTCAGAACTTCAGAAATGCTATTTTACGCCATTCTGGCAAACATTTTGTAACATTTGTAGATTTATTTACTGTAATTTAAATTGAAAATAGTAGAAATAATTTTTAAATATTTACATGTGCACTGGCCATGGTAATCTGTCTTTTCCACTGATAAACAAGGTACTGTTTGTTGTTGGGAGTGAACATTCTCAAGTAGTTTTGAATTGATATTGTTCCATCCATTACAAACTAGGGGGGTCCAGGGGGCATGCTCCCCCGGGAAATTTTAGATTTTTAGAACCTCAGAAATGCAATTTTAGGGCATTTTGGTAGAAAATTTTGCAGCATCATAGATGCTGTTATTACAACATTTTAGGGTAATTTTTTGAGTGACCCCCCCTCACAGACAATATTTTTTTGGCTGGCCCCCCCTTCAAGGCCAGTTTTTTTTTTCATGGCCCCCCCCTCAATCCCACCAGCCCCCCCTATCTCATAAAAACTGAACGGTCCCTGAAGGCCAGAAGACATCTGTGTATCAGCAATAGTCCCATTGGTCGACGGAGCGGGAATTTATAATAGCAGCTTACAGAAATTTAAACTCTATCTCGCGAACAACGTCAGCTTCCAGAAAATTCAACTCTGTTTCTCGAACGTCATAAAATTTGGCTGACCAAGGACAAGAACATTTCTGTATCATCTCTGCATCAGCAATTAAATCACAAAAAATTACAGTTCACACGAATCAGCCCTACCACTAAACTCTAAACAGTTAAAGTAGATCATAAATACACTGCCACTAATATCATTCAAGTGTCGAAGTGGATCGGCTTGAACTGGCACAAAAAGTTTGGTCCCTGGCTAAAATTTTAATGCTCAGATTCGATTCAGTTCATTTTTTAGTGCAATGTAAAATGATCTATGGGCCTCAAATGTTAACTAATACAATTACGTATTTCAAGAACTTTAGCTACCGGTCAGCAGAATTACTGCAAAAAGTTTACAGATGATGAAAGGACATCATTTGCATATAACAAAGTAATCAGCATCAAATCTTAAAATGCTTTATTATGCTGTACTCTTGATTTTATCAAATATGTGCTAAAAAATAAAATATTTCCAGAATATTAGCACAGCGTGACAGCTCTTAATATAAAAAATATATGCTTGTACAATTTTAAACAGTCCTACTTTAATAAAGCGATGCTAAATTTCAAGCTGGAATTTATATATGAGTTTTTTAGACCTACTCTTAAACAAAATAACTTCGTAAATAAGATAGTTTTCTAGTTTGACCTTTAATCGAAATGAAGGATTTACTCTACTTGAATTGACTACAGACTGATCATAACTTCACACTGGCTCGGTTAGTAGAACGGACTAAATATTCCAGTTATAAACCATGGCTTGAGAAGGAAACCTTGCTCTTGGTCAAGAAAACGATACATACACGATAATAAGTCTTAGCTCTTTTCTCCGAAAGCGTTTAATAGGACAATAACTAGACTTTTGGAGGGCATATTGTTTATTTGTGGCCCGAGTAGCATCATTTGCGCCCGAGCAGAGCGAGGGTGCAAATGATGCTACTCATTATCATCAATATACAAGGCCATATCATAAAATCTACCTTATATCAAATCTACCATGATTGCTCTCTTCTCGCACCATTTATCAAACTTTTTCAGCCCCCATTCTGTCGCTTTCTTTGTACTTTTTGCTTGAGCCTTTTGCTCTATTTCGTTTAGTTGCTTTTGACCTAAATCTGAACCCTGACTGTATTTTAAGACGTCGAAATTCGGAGTTTCGTCCATCTCAAAAGCTTCGTGAGAACTGTTCTTGATAAAAAAAACAACTTGAACGGCCTGTTAAACTCGCGCCACCTTTACACACGCGCTTTCTGATTGAGCCATCGCAGTCGTACGACGTCTCCTCAGCCAATCAGGAGCAGGGCGGTAAATGAATTTTCCGCCCGCACACGGCCATTTATGCCCGCTGATTAGATGCTTTGATGAGGGCAGTTTACTATTTGGCCGCGTATATTGATGATAATACTGTTTATTTAGAATGAGTAGCGTTGTCTGGTTAAGGATCTGACAAAAAGTAGAGCTCTCGGCTGCTAGTCTAAGGCCTTTAAAAACGTGTAACAACGTCGTTTGATTGACTCGTATCCAAGCCACTCTCTTCAACTAGTACTGTCGCCTCGTTCTCGTTTTCTTCGTCGGAGTCGATAGACTCGTTCCCATTCTCTGCATGGTAAGATTTCTTGGCCAGGTTCCTCAGAACAAGATGGCGAATCACTTCCCGTCTCTGAAATAAGATAAGAAAGACCAAATTTCTCTATTAGCTTAGCTAGTTTGTAGTATTTTTAACATACTTTTATATTTCTATTATTATTGTCATGTTTACTTTTTAGTTTTTACCCTTTAGGTAGATTTAAGAATCTGTGATAAATTGTCACTGAGCGTTATATTAACAAAACAAATTAATATAATGAGACTCTGTTACGCATCTTTCTGGCCGTTTTTCCAGACTCAACTCAACTTGTTTCTTTTACAGTCTGAAATCACTTAACTCTTACCTCTCCTTTGTTACCGTGAAGAACTGTGGAAAGACTAAGGAGAACGGCGGGACGAAATTATTGCGTTTCGTTTATATCGAATCGTTTATTGTTTTTCTTTTCTTTTTCTTTCTTTGGTGATGTGTACATTCCAATCTAACCGTGGGAATGATTTCAAACAAGATGCGATCACCTTTGTGATTCAATAGATTACCATAGCCCGCAGTAGAGCCTTAGTGTGTAGTGTTTATAACTCTGAAACAGCTCTTGATCAGTTTTACAAACGTCTTAAAGATGATTTCCAGTCAGTACTGCGCACTCTCGAGAGTTTGTTTACGTTTTTTGTTTTGGCCATTCTAGATGCGAAGCTTTATGTTTCGTTCTTTCTCATATCACTTGATGGAACAACTTCGTAACTGTAAAACTCAATGAAGCTGTTGGAAAAAGAATTTGAAATGGTTCAAAGATAAGGTATGTGGTTCGTAACGAATAACATCGATTCGCATTCCATCGAGTGAGACTTATAATGTTTATAAACATTAGTTAGGGTGCTGAGACTGCGCAGTATGGTCTGGAAATCATCTTTAGCAATTAATAAGCTATTACCTCCTTCTCGTTAATCCTTTTGGCTTTCCAGCTGGAGTGTGGGCCCTTATCCTTGATGAATCGTTTGAAAATTATCTACATGAAAAGAAAAATAATTTTTGGGAGTTCTTAGCCCAGAAAATTGTAATGAAGTAGATCAATGTAATATCGTGGGCACATATTATGGTTATTTTGGATCGTTGTTGGCGATATTCCATTCTCGTAAAGATAAATTCGACTTGCAAAACATCTTCGCATATATCTTACACCATTCGATCAGTATATTACATGTACTATTCAGTTCAATTTAATGAATAGAATATCGTACGCAAGTAGTAACGAACCTTCACATTGCAACTCTGATGAAGGTGGACAGAAGTCACCGAAAATTCAGCACAGAAAACAACAGATCAGATAACAAAAACCTTAACGAATAGAATAGCGTTATGTAATGTTCAGCAAACATCATTATAGAACACACAGTGTCCTCAGCAATGGTTAGTAAAAAGGATAGAGTGGTCTGGATTCGAGCGTTGTTTGGGTCGACAGCCGACAGTGCCCGCCGATCCACCACCCAGGAGTGCAATAAATTGGGACGATGAGTGGGACATTGTAGGGAAAATCGCACAAAATCTGGGAAGGGGCTGTTTGTGATAGACTAGCATCACACTAAGGGGATCAGCGATACTCCAGGTCACCTTGTGCCACAGAAACTGGCGACAACTAAACTCGGATCTGATAAGCCAGGTAAAATAAAAACATCTTCATCCAACTTTACTCACCAATACTCTTTTTGAACAGCAGGCTGTGACCAGACGCTTAATAAGCCACAGGAGTGGAAGCAGCAGGTACAGAAGATTAAATGGTGGTGGAAGAACGCCTTTCTTGTAAATCCAACTTAACCACAGCCTCGTCCTGGTCAACTTCCATTCAGCATCCAAGTTGGCCTGTCAATCATATATTTGTGGCTTAATACTTGAATTGCACCACACTAAAATGTACTCCCGTTAGCCTAAATATTACTTCGGTTGACCTAAACAGCACAATTCCACTTTGGTTAGCCAGAACAACACTCCGCTTAGCATGAGTAACGTTTCGGTCAGCTTAAGTTAGCGCTGACTCGAAAATGGTAAGCTCTACACTATGGTGCAACTCCTGTATTTCCTGAACAACGCCATCACATGTACTATTGTGACTTCCTAAAAGTTTTTTCTTACAGTGGCGCTTTGTTTGTTTCGGCCTCAGCCAGATGCGCAATCAAATTAACTGCTTCGAAACTCGATCCTATAGCCTACAATTAAAAATAGCTGGAAAAACAGTCGCAAACTCGCGTGAACGATAAACGAGCTGTTCTTTCAGGACTTCTTGGAAAACGTTACGTCAGATGAAGAAACAACCTGAACAACCAGCCAGATAAATTCAAAGCTCGAACGTTTTATGACCATTTCATTACCGAGCTTAAAATTCACCATCTTTATTCAATTATCACTACGATGATTTCGACAGTGCTGATCCTAGCATTATGCAGGACGCTTGTCACCTATTAACTCAGTTAAATGACCTTGCTCTCCATGAGAGAGCGCCCGCCCAGTGTTGGTGAGGTCGTGGGTTCGATTTCTGCCGACTTTTTTCTTGGTACCACAATCGTGTCATGTTGATCAATTAACCTGTCACAAACTGTTAACAATTGCCAGAAAAAGTAAGTGCTCGATGCGTCAATATAGTAACTGACAAAACGCAAGGTCCAGACATTTTATTATTTCGGACATACATGTCATTATTATTATTATTATTATTATTATTACTATTATTATTATTATTATTTTCATTATTATTATTATTATTATTATTATTATTTTAACTTTAAAATCACAGTCTCTGCTGGTGTTCTTTATTTGCGTCAGCCGGGTGCAAACCATGCACTTAGGGCATCAGTCACCCAAGTCAATCTTTCTGTTCAAATACTAAACACCTTTCTGAGGATTCGTGCAGATCCCAACATGCAGATCTTTTGGATTTCTGTCACATTAGCTCTCTTGGATACTTTCTCGATGTTTTCTATCATCCCCTTCTTTACTGTTCCAAGCGCACCAACAACTACAGGGATCACTATTGTTTTCATATGCCACATTCTCTGTATTTCTAGTTCTAGGTCTTTGTACTTGCTTTTCTTTTCGATTTCCTTCAGTGCGATGTTTCTATCTGATGGGACAGTCATATCAATCAGCTTGAGCATCAGCATTGTTTGTTCACACCGCTTGTATTTACAACTACTGGACGGATGGGGAAGGAATGCATAAGATTACATAGTCCACTGGCTGAGCTGATAGCCGCCAAGAAAGGAGAACATTACTCGCAAACAATTTCCTGGATTCTTGCAGGGACATCCTTTGCGCTGCTTAGATCGGCCCTGGCTTGCCTTCGAGGATCGCGGGTCAAGCGCCGTACTGCGTTTGATTACAACAACTGCGATATTGAAATCGCAGCTGCCGAAGGAGCCATTGACATTGTTTAGTGTTGCTTAGCCGAATCGTATATAGAGTTTTAAGTTTTGCCATTCGCCTTTTAGATTTATCAGATATTATCGAGATTTTTAATGTTTTCAGCAAAAAAAGAGAGGGGGGGGGGGGCGACACATTATAATAGGATGTAGGCATTTTATTCATCAAAATTGTATTATTATTATTATTATTATTATTATTATTATTATTATTATTATTATTATTATTTTGGTTGTGAAAGGCAACTGCTGAAGATGGTTAGCGCGCGCGTGCCATCAGCGCGTGCCATCAGACTTAAATGCAAATGGTCCAGGTATAAAAATAGATTGGTGATTCACTGCAGGTTAATGTAGATGGAACGCGGAATAAAATTAACATAGTAAAGTGCTGAGCGAAGTAAACCATATAAAAAAGACGGGGGTGCTCGTTCGAAGTTTGGAAAGAACACTTAGGAGGTACCAAGGTCCTATTATGTGGGCGTGGCTTGAACGTTTTCTCACACGTAAAAGGTACCAATTCTAAGGTTGCGTTTCTTTGTTGTGATCCGGATCCGGATCAGTGATCCAAGATCACTCGGATCATGGTACATCAAAGAAACCGATGAATCCGTGACCAGAGTGGATTTATCGGCTCCTTTGATGTACCATGATCCGTGTGATCTCGGATCACTGATCCCGATCCGGATCACTCCAAAGGAACGCACCCTAAAACAACGCATTATCTCCCGTATTTTTTTCGGCTCAATACCCTTAAAGGTACCGCTAAAGCACCCGCTATAGACCTTGTGAGGCTAACAGGTACCAAAACCGCTTTTTAAGCCCTACAAGGTACGACGGGGATTCTTGCTGAAGCAATTGCTAATCGATATGCATTGTGATCATAATTTTCAACCAGGAAAAGGCTGTCAACCTATTATCCCTTCAGTAGTGAGCTTAATACCCTGACAGTGGATAGGGCGATGGTTTAGCAGAGACTTGAATTGAAAAATGTCTAATTAGCTTAGTACGTACCGTTATCTGAACGTATGAATCGTTGAGTATTGCAATCAGCATGTTAAGAGCCACTAGAACTGCTACGATGTTGAATGTTCCGAATAAGATCAAACCAGTTTTCTGTATAACATCGTATTCAGCATCATCAAGCTGGAAGCTACCGGGGTCTATCTGACCAAACAGCGACCAGAATATCGTGCTCACGCTGCCTAACATACTGCAAATAGAGAGAAGGCATTTATTTTGTTCAGTTTGAATTTTTTATACCTCCACTTCACTATTTGCTGATGATACTTCTCTGACTGCGACTGGGAAAGATCTAAATGTATTGCTTCAGAGGATAAACTCTGATTTCCCACCAGCTTGAAGTGTATCAAACACGAAAGACCGTGTTTGACCACATTTCCGAACATCGAGAAGTAGAGTTGAAAATACGACGCGCAGCAGAGTATTTTTGACGAACTTCGAAATGTTTGGAAATGTGGTCAAACACGGTCTTTCGTGATTGATATATTTTCTCAATCGAAGCTAAAACTAATGACAAAACGGAGAAATAAGGTCGTAAAAATCTACGTTACTTATGATAATGATTAATGAATCTGAGAATGGATATGCTCAAAAGTACTTAAAAAGTAAGACAAAATACTTGGTTTTTCAATCACGACAAAAATTACTTTTACTCCATATCCTAACAGATCAGTACCTAGAAAAATTGAGCGCGTTTTTCTGTGTGCTATTTGAAGCGAGAGAACGTGAACGTATACTTAAGCAATGTGGACTCTTGTTGGGAGGGAACGGTTACTATGGGGACGACACTGAAAGGGAATGCTTATTACAAGGAGGATGTTAAATAGAGTGATTACAGTGTACTAATGCAAAGTAGATATTATGTATTATTATTCAACAAATTGTAACACTATCCAAATATGGTCATGATGCTCTCGATATCTGTCATCCGTAGGTAACAGATATCCGGCGGTATACGTAGCTTCGTACGTGGGAAGAAAAAGTGAAGTGAGAAAATGTCGACAGAGAGATTTAAAAATGTTAGGCTGTTTTGTTATCAAAATGTTGAATAATAAAACAATTATCCTGCTCAATCTCGCGGAATATCGTCTTATTTTAGCCGACTCGGCCTACGGCCTCGTCGGCTAAGTATCAGACGATATTCCGCGCGATTTCGCAGGATAATTGTTAATTATACTCACTTATCTAGATGAAGAGGATCTGTTTGATTTGATCCCGACAGGAAAAACTGCCTGGCCTTCTCATATTGCAAGTACAGCTTGGTAAAACTGACAACGAACGCCAGGAAGACGAAGATAAAATAAAAGAAAAACTTCATTACGTCAAGTAACATTTTTATGAATGCATGTAGCAGTGGACCAATGGTGGAGTTGGCCTGAATATAAGACAAGTTTTGGGTAAATGCCAGTAGAATTGCCAGGGCTAAAAGACAGTCGGAAAACAACACGATCTTGTACGAGCTATGGGTAGCATGGTTCTCCCACGTCAAAGAGTCCAGTTTTCCAATCATGCCTGCTCGGCCAACCCACCAAAACGTGTAATGGAGAAGAAACAGCATGACCGTGGTTAGAGCCAGATAGTTCCAGTAGTCAGTAAAGAAGCGAACTCTTCCTTTGTGGTAAACCTGCTTAACTAAATCCACCAAGTGACCAAGTACGAATAAGAGGATTAACCAATCTGACAAGGAAAGAAACACACGTTATAAACATGAAAATAATCTTTCAAGGCTCACATTATTCCGTTCCTGTAACCACCGGTTAAAGGATATCTGTTGATTTCACACTACATCAAATTTTCTGTTGACTTGCAGTGCCCAGATCTGTTGATTTTACGCCTTCGTTTAAACCAGGAAATGGATATTGTAATGTTAGATATAAAATAAATAAATAAATAAATAAATAAGTAATACCTTTATACACCCTTAAACGCAGAGTTTATAGCACAAAGGCTAGTGGGGCCGAGCAAACAAATGAAACAAATAATTCAAATTGAACATAACATTTTTAACTGGCCGGAGGCGAACCAGTTGGCTATTTTTTTAAAGCGTTGCCGAGGTTTGAACTCGGGGCTAGCGTGAAACAACTGCTTTATTGTCCGCATTTGAGCTTTTCCAAAAAAGCTGCCGAATTTACCGATAATTACTTGACGCAACCGAACATCATGTTGGATGATAACCTAAAGACTTGGGAAACCTAAAGCCCAGGTCAAACGTCAAACTTAATATGAGGCAAACTAAACTGAGCAAATTAGTTCGACGTTTGACGTTTGACAAATGGGTAAGACTCGACCTTTGGGTCAAACGTCAAAACTTAATTATAAGTACGTTCGACGTTTGACCCAGCGGTCGAGCTTTACGCATCTGGATCGACTCAAATTGCAATTCCGTTCGTCTCTGACCCTAAACGTAACAGACATTTTGAAGGTTACAATGCCTTTTCGCTACTCACTACAAAGACAGTGCGGAGTAACTCTCAAAATTCCCTAGACTATGATGACCAAGGTTAAAAGGGAAGACTTTTTTATACACTTGAACAGATTACAATAACTAACATTAGTATATAACACGCAAAAGAATAGTGCTTCAAGTTTCGTGCATTCTGATCTGATTCCCTGAGTTCTTCTTTCTCATTACTCACCAGTCATGGCGTACTGCAGAAAAATACTTTGAAAAGCGAACGAAGACAAAAACAGCAAAAAGAGAAATGTCTGATAGGAACCACAGTTGATGAGGAATTTTACACAGGGAGAGTGTAGCATTCGTCCGACTTCGTGATTGGGAAGACAGTTGTCGAAAACAAGCCAAAATACGAGGAAAAATGGAAACAGACCAAACGCCAATAATATCAAGGCAAACTGTTTCCAGGAACTTTTCTCCAGGAAAGCGGCATCTCTGTAAATCTCTGAATTCAACAGAAGCTGGCTGAAAGGATGACTAACAAACTGAAAGTCAAAATATTAAACGTGCTTATTAGTTCCGAGTCGATCCTACAAGCTGATCGACTCTTCCTTGCCATAATACAGCGATTTACTTGAGCATTGACGCTCATTATAACCACACTGAATGTTGGTAAAAGACACACTGGTAGAGTTTTAACAATCACTAGAATTGGCTTGTGCTTGTGGTGAGCCTTTTCAAATGTTTCTTGAGTAAATGATGTGTCCTCAGTGTTCCGAAAGGTAACTGACTCCTGGTTCCCCGTAACTTCCCAGCGTTCAATTCCAAGATTGCATTTTGCTAAAAACCCAATTAAAGAAAACTACCAGCCAAGATTTGAAAAAAAGTGCAGTCACGCAGGAGTGATTTGCTATTCATGTCACTTTTCAGGTACCGTGTTAGTAGACCTTTTCAGCTTGCGCGGTTTGTTGTCCCATCTCAGACCACGTGATGATACTCTTGAGAATTCTTGTGTTTAAAGTTTCAATCACGTGTATTCTCGGTTTTCATCAGTCACGTGATCAAAACTAAAAATCGTAACCGTTCAATAAATAAAGTCAAGAATCTGGGATATGATAGATGATTGCAATATAAACAACCTCGCCAAGAATCAGGTCTCTGCTGTTTTTAATTCGCGCGCTATTCGCAGAAGTGTGTCATCCAAATTTATAGAGATTTGTATGGGACGCCATGTTGGTGCCCATCTAGATGGGCACCAACATGGCGGCCGGAAACCAATAGAAACATCTGTCATTGAGTTTTATTACAAAAGCGTAAATTTATCTCTCGAGGAACTCAAAAACATTAAAATAATACTTTTCCTAATACAAGAACCCGTTCAGATAGCCAAATTTCCCGAAATAAGTCCCGAAATAAGTCACTTTTTAAACAACCCGGCCGTCATGTAAATGCAGCGTCACGCAAAAGCTTAGAAATTCAAGCATAACCTATCGCAAAACCAAGAACCCATTCAGGACAAAAAATCGTCTAAATATTAGTTTTCAGCTGCTCTTATACCTCATTAAAGTAAAATATCAATAGGATCAATAGTTTTGTAGTTTGAATGTTAGTGACGTCATGTGAAAACCGGCAATATGAATGAATAATTTTTAGATGGATAAAAGAACAATTTTCTAGAGATTGTCACGTGGTCTCTAATGAGAAAACATACTACCCAGTCTAGGTCTATTAAATTAATGCACTGCTGTCGCAGTAGCAAGGACTTCAATGTACATTTGTTATAATTTAGAGCAGTGACCCAGTCTCGATAGTGTGGTAAGGAAGAAACAAGAAAGCATCACGTATATCATCGTCTCTTGGCAAAAAAACAGTAGCAGAAGTATTGTTTGTTCTGACTGTTTTATTGAAGATTCACGGTTTCCTGGAACTACTTATTGAAATCAGCCAACCGGCCAACTACTTCCTCCATAACTTTCCGATTTGCTATTTTCATCTCTTCCAGCTGAATGCATGATCATCAAATGATCATCTGC
>OZ026597.1:31286504-31314004 GCA_964020085.1 Micromussa lordhowensis
GACGCTTTCCTCCGATGAAAGCACTCCCGCAATGGTTCAAAGACCAACTATTGTATGAGACGCCCTAAATGGAATCTTGGGCCGATTGGAGCTGTAGGGGCGAATTCAGGTTGCTGTTTTCCTTCAGTCAATCTGCTGGGCTTCACCGCTCGAGTTGCCTACCTTGAGGATTGATATATCGTAAAGAAATGGTGATATCGCCTACTCTCTATCTCTATATCTCTTCGTGCCATAAGGCACACAAGGCTTTGACATTCTCTTTCCATCCACTTCGGTTTGCTGCTAAAGCTCTGACAGTCAATATTGCCTACAACAATTAGGAATTTGAAATCAGTGACCTTATGTGGTAAAAACTGGGCATGAAGACGAATTAACATCTGTTGTAATTGACCGTTGACCAGCAAAGAAGACAAAATTAAGACTTCTACCAAGTAGAGGCCGTGTCACGAATGAAACTCATCATGATGAAGAAACATTCGAGTAAATTTCAAGAGGCAGATATTGAGTGATTTTCGGTTCCGCGGAGGCAATGTGCGATGAACGGTTCAAGAAAGTCCTGAAAGAAAAAAACAAAACGAAAGAAAATGACAGGCCTCCGCGAACTTCCTCCGTGAATTATGATTGCAATGCGCTTTATCCTTGAATAACCCTGTAAAGCAGGCGTATTTTGGCGAGCAAGCACATTTTGATCAGGCGAGTGCCATCTTGGATTCGTGCTCGGGGAGAGACGAAAAGGGAGTGGGAGACAATAGGAGTGAGGCACTATTCCTAAGCCAACATGGCGGCGAATCTACTGGAAATTACTAAACAGTTCAGCGCGCACTTTGATTGGTCAATTTAGCGGGCACTTTTCTACTGTGCCCCGCTAAAATGTCATGCCGTTTCTTGTCTAAGTATTTCGTGATTTATATGATATGTTCAATGCAAAAACTTGGGTTTTTCGAATTTTACTTTGTACGTTTCAACCAAATACTCCGCGAAAGTCCGTCAGTTTAGCCGCCATGTTAAAGGCTTGGGCGCTAGGCATGATATCATAACGCATAACATCTTCAGAGAAAATTGTGTGAAAACGTTTAACATTTACATTGCGTAGCTCATAATGCGATAAGCTAACCAGCCGAATGCTTTGTTAGAGGACCCGCCGAGTTCAGAAGTCGGTCGAAATATAGTTTTTCAGGCAACAAATAATTTATTTAGAATGTGGTGCTTACTTCATCCTACGTACTTAACATAAACCTGAGATGGAAATCCCCAAACATTCTCCTTTCTTTTAAACAGATCTTTTCATAGCCGAGGTGCTGTATTTAACATCGAATGAATTAATCTCCCTAGGAATTTGCCCCTCCCCCCTTCCCCCCCCCCAAAAAAAAAACAAAAGTAGAAAAAAAAAATATTTCAGTATTTATTTAAATCCAGTAGTTATTTGTATAATTTTCACTTGCAATAAAAAAATACAATGTCTACCCTTCTGTTCGTCTTTAATCTTTCCTTGGAAGTCAACCTCCGCTCGAACGTATTATTTCGCAGCCAAATAACCACACGAATCAAACGCGTAAATATCAGAAAAGCTTCGTGCAAGGGCTATGTAAATGAGATTTGCCTCGAGATCGCAAGGTTACTTAAGATAACCGATTGCACTCGCCTAGAGTAGCTCCATTCGATAGGTTTACTAATTGCCGGTTATCAATGATTATTATTTGAATATGTCAAATAATAATTCCGTGAATTCTGTGACATGCCGCTAATGAAGCCGCTTGGCGGCAATGGCTCATTGATTGGGGCTGGCCTTAAATATGACTTCTCAATCGCGCATGATGCTACTACTACAGCAAGCAAAGAACGCGTATCAGGTTAAAAAACAAACAAATAGCATGCTCAGAATTTGCTAGCGTTTGGCAACCAAAACAAGTACTGCTATTAACTATGGTGGAACGTTAAACAATCCTACCTTTTTTCTGGCCTGAAAACTGCTTTTGTGACATATCAGAGCAGGACATCAAAACATTGTTTGCAACTAAAATTGGACCTCGCTGGAACTCAAACCATTTTTCCTGAAATGTGCTCTTTCACTCGTTTACCATGAGCTAACTCGAGACTCCACTACGTCGAACTATTATCCGTTCGACATAGCTGTGACAGTGACTCTACTATCTAAGGACGTTTTCGGAAGAGGTAGCAACGTGATCAATGAAAATGAGTTTCGAAAAACACATTCCTACATGTTAATATTGTGGCACTGACTACCGAACCAATAATTAGCTGGGTGCTTTTATTTTCAAAACTCCCCTTAGGACTAGTTCGTATTTTAAGTTGCATCTCGCGCGATAGACAATTAAAACTGACATCTGGAAATTAGAAATTACTGTTTATACCTCAAGCTGCTGCTACTGCTGTTAAATTGTATTGTATTATTTCCCACTGGGATAATCAGACTTTATAAACCACTCGTTGTGAATATCAGACCAGTTTATCGACCAGTTTTCACAAGAATATTTTTCCTTGTTATAATTTTTGTTGTATAAAATAGCGTGTAACGTTTCCTTATCGACTCTGGTTTGTGACCGTGTTCAGGATATCTCAGATTCTTGTGGATAAACTCGATTGGTGGCTCCTTTACCTGCAGTGTAATAGAAATGTTTTCTATTCAGTTGAGCGAAGCGAAAGATTAGTGCCTATTTAGTTGCATTCTGAAAGGTATTAATTCTGCATAATATTGCCTTTGCCGGGTGCTACAAACAATAGTACCAGAGTGAGGTTGGGGTAGACATTTTCATACATTTTGCTGTGTTTTTGCCACCCAGATTTCCACTCGATGCCATTTTTTTGTTGGAATGGGGTAAAGGTCTATTTTTTTCAGTCGAATAAAATTTTCGCCGAGAGCACGACACCAATTTCACAAATTTTCGTCTCCGCTGATCTTCACTTGTTGGACACAGTGTCCACCGCTTGTTCCTGACCTTTCACGCGTCAGCTCAAAGGAATAAGCTCCAAAGTTGGTCATATCACATTAAAAACGGTTATTAGAATGAAAAATTTGATTTCCGTAAACTGCACAAAAATAAAGACAAAACATGTGCGCAAGGACTTCACAACAAGGCGGATCACTTTTATCCACTAACCCCGGGGGGTAATGGGCCGGAAATTTTTTTTCATGTCACAAATTACAACAGAACGCTAGATTGCCCACAAAGAGCAATTACCATACTTGTATTTGTAAACCCAAGTTTAAGTAAGGCCAAAGTTGTGCATAAAAAATTGTGCTATACTTTCGGGTTGATTGCCCAAGTTTGTCATTTTATAAATCAAGCTTAAATTACCTACCGAAAAAAGCCTTTCTTGGAATCGACGAAACAAAACAGGTTATTAGAAATGGCACTTCCGATAATTGCGTATACCAAGGTAAAGAAGAAGGAAATTTCAGACAAATTGATTATTTCAAACAAGCACATCGTGATTAGCAATGGGTTTGAATATGCACATGAATATAAGAGAAAGGGTTCTTAATTGTATCGTTCTGTGGCTTTATGCGCTTTAAAATTACAAAATATTGACAGCTAATAGCTCAAGCTTCAACTCCCTAGACTCGGTGTTTGGACCACCCAGAAAAAACTTGAACTAAAGACCATCAGCCATCTATGCATTTGTAAACCAATATTTTACATGAAAACTGTACTCAAAGCTCACGCGAAACAAGCGAGAAAGAACAAACTCGCATATTGTACATTTGATTTTTTCTTTCAACTTACCCTAAGCTAATAGCGAGAAAATACCAAGATCGCGTATTGTAAATTTTTTTTTTTTTGTCAACTTACTCGCTATTCCAGAGAAGCCTTCCGCGTTTAATGAAATCCTAGCCTTCCTCTCTGAGTAGTGGAGATCACAACTCTTGTTTTGTAACTCGTAAATACTAGCCATTTCTTTTCCAGTCTGTTGGCTTTAAACTGCGACCGTGAGCGAAACCTTATTTGCATCAACCATAGAGATAAAAGATTTGGCTATGACTATCGGCGTCAAGTAATTTTAAAAAAACACCTGTTGATGCTTGCTACATATATTGGTTAACGACAAGGGAGGCAAAGGATAGAGAGGCTGGGACCGAGTGTTGACGCAATGATGGCGCGGACGAGACTTCGCTTTTTTATAACCGAAATAAACGAGTGATTTCCCTTTGCTTTTGTTAAAGCGCTTTTACTAGTGGAATAAGAGACCATTTTCTGGGCGTGTCTCTAATAGATTTAGAAACATCAATGAAACTTTGGGAGAAATCGGAAAAGCTGTGGAATTTCCCGCGGCCTTCCCAGTTCTCCCAGAAGTCTACTTACTTTTAAGTGAAATTCAAATTACGATTAAAATTGTATTTCTATAGCTCGACAGAAACAAATAGAAACGTTTATTTTCCTTAATCAGAGATAAAACCTAATTGGTCGCTATTTATTTTTGAATAAGCATCTGCTCACTCTACCAAAGAATTCTTAAGAGAGGTCGTGACTACTTCTCTTTAATTTATTCACGTTTAAAATGTGGCATTCATTAAATATGATAGCATCAGCATTCCAATCGCTGGAGGCATCGTGGCCACTTAGCTGGAGTTGTTTCTCCAGTTGTTTCTCTTAGCTGGAGTTGTAGATGAAAGTGAAGAATGGTCATCGCAGTGTATTTTTTTCCAATTTAAGCAATCGGAAAGAAGAAACCTGGAAAAAAATCAGGGCTTCAACGGGATTCAAACCCATGACCTCCGCGAATACCGGTGCGATGCTCTACCAACTGAGCTATGAAGCCACACATTCATAACCTCATCCCAGAAGCCATTTCACTTACAAAATTCATTGTCAATAATAACAGACGCATGAAAAACTGACGCCAATTTGTTTTTTTGCGACAACAAATTGTCAAATTGTCCGCTCTCGCTCATCACATAAGTTGTAAATTCGTGTGTCTGTCCGCTTATTGACAATGAAAATTAGCCAATGAGCACGCGAGAATTTCTGCAGTTATAGCAAAATAGTTATTTCATGTGTCGTTCAAAAGTTAAGCATTGTCTATCAAGACAAAATCGGTAACTGCATCTGATTATAATAGCAAACAATCCCGAATAGACTTATCAAGAAATTTCTGCCAATAGCTTCTGGTTATGAACAAATACCTAAAGTATTTTTCTTCTGGTAACTTCCGACTTGAGTGGAGCTCGATTTATGTACCGATCTACTCTTTCAAATTCGGTGGCTATATTTTGAAGCTATCATATTTAATGATCTTCATTTAATGAATATCCCAGTCACAATGTAAAAATTCTGGTCTTAAGCTTTCAAAGATGGTATAGTAAATAAGAGTCATCGCATAGTGGTAATTTTGGTAAGCAAGGATTAACAGTACAGTGATTCTAGAGAGATTGGAAATAAAGACATGTACACTTACCTAGCTCCCGCACCAGCAAACTCGCGGTGTTTGTCGAGTATTAAGTAAATCGAGCCGTAAATCGCCAAACAAATTCAACTTAAAAATAATTACTCGCAGTCAAAACGTCCCATGTCATTTAGTTAAAAAAAGCATTCGTCTAAGTGCATTAAACCGCTTGATTTCCACAAAATAAGGTCACGTTCATAGCCTTCGAGGCACGATTCACTCCGTCCAACTATATCATCGATACCTAGTTCATAGTTTGTCAAAATTTATTTAAACTGAAACGTGGTCAAAATAACTTCGACCGCAAAGCTAACCTTCTATTATGACCCTTTCGTTTTGATCTGGCACGATTGGAGCAAGTTAATCAGACATAAGTTTAAACGAGCTGAAGTTATTCAAGCTTTAAATTTTTAAATTCGGGTTTTTTTATCATTGCATTGGCGCTTTGTTAGAGATTGTTTTTTATCCTTATGCTTTTATGATCGTTTATAGATTTTTAAAATATACGAAATGCTTTACTTTAATGTTAATTTTAATTTTTAAAAGCAATAACCCAATGTAAAAATTAATGCTTTTATGAAAACATTAACACTAATGGCTTGAATGTTTGAAATTAGTATAATTCTTTAGCGTACTAATGAAATTCTAGCCCTGCAATCCGATTGGCTAAGCGATCACATGTTATCAGCCATTAGTCAGTTGCTTGAGGTGGTCAGCAAAATTTTCCTTTTTCAACTAAGTTTCAGAGGAAGATTTAGAAATATTACGGGATAATTCAGTTCCTGAGAAGACCGAAAGAACATTTATTCCTACGACACTTAAAAACTGTTGAGCTGATGAGCGCGCCGGAGTCTAGAACAGCCGATTGCAGCTGCAATTCAGTCCCCAAGCGTCTTCGCTACTGAAAGCTTCTTAAAATATAGAGGAATAATCGGAATTATTACAATTATCATTATTCAAAAGACATGAATTCAGAAGTCTAGTAAATCTCAAACTCATAATCTTACTGTTGAAAAGTGAGTGTTCATTCGCCAAAAACCTCGTTATGAAAGAGTAAATGTTGCCGGTTAGTTGTTTCCAAATCTCATATCGATTCGTGATATTATAGTGTAGGTTCCTAACTGGATCGAAAATGCCTAAATTTTTCAAGTTCGTCGTTTGTAATCCGTGTCAATGTTTTCCATCCTTAACCACTTTTGTTCCGTATGGTATATAATTTTCCTCTTTGATGTTTTTCTATCTTAGTTAACTGCTATTTCCAAGTTTCCTCCAATTTGAAGATAAATTTGTACGTGGTCAAAATAGCTCAGATTTTCCTGACTGAGCTCCTTTAAACATGTGTTTGTCACAAAATATATATAGACGCTGGATTATTTAAACGTAAAGACGATGGTGAAAGATCCAGAGGTTTCTTTCTCTGAGATTATAACCTCAGGCGACATCAACACCTTGGAGGCGTCAGCCATTCATTAATGCGGTCCTTTTCAATCCCACATTGCATCGATCAAGCAAGTTTTGAACAACTGGATTGAAACACCTTAGCACTAGCTAATTGTTAGTCAATAGAAAACGGCAAGTTGATTACCTATCGAACCAAGGTTTGCTATGTCAAAGCAAGGCATTTACTCTGGTCAAACGAAACCAGAAAAAAATCATTTTTAAGAAGAGCTTAAATGTAATCTGGAAAAAAAATATTAGACAATCCTTTCACGAAGAGCACGGTTTCACTGAAAAGACTGAAGCATGTACCAAACCGGGATAGAAACACAGTTACATCTAAAAGCAATCCCCGGAGTTTACATTCATTGCCAAACAAGTAAATTCCACGTAAACGTATAGCTGCAAAGGTTGTAACAAAGTTGCAGAAAATAAGGCATGCAGAGAAAGTATTTATGCATTCAAGTAATAACTGTGCAATATACTTGTGGTGTTTGGTTAAGTCTGATCTAGGTTTTGGGGGATTTTGAACATAACTAGTCAAATATTGGCCTGTGTATACATCCCCGAGACAGCAGAAAAACAAATGTCGCGCCGGTGTGTATCCGCTTTCTTGATGGATCACGTTTACAATCAAACATACTGATCAATAAAAGTTATTTTTTTGCAGATTTGTTTCGACGATTTACTACTTCCGTATGTTTTTCCACACGCGTTCTACATTAATAACGGATATACCACAATTTTTTGAGCAATGGCCACAAAAAAACGTCTTGTCAGAGATCCTTGTATAATGCAAATGGCTAACACGCAAATAGAAATCGAATATCACTATATTATAACACAAGCCCGATTTTTTAACTCGCATCTTGCTGTTTTCGAGTGTTAATCTAGTTTTTTGTTGTGTTCATTGTGTTTCGTACAAGTGTTCAGAATTTAATTCGCAGCCTTTTAGATGCCTCGGTCAGCCCAGTGATAACTCGTGCTGCAGAAATTGATTTTTTTATTAATATCTTAAACAGAGGGACAATTTCAACACGACATGTTGGAATTTTCTTAATCCAGTAGGTATTGAAGAGTCGATCTAAGGACTACGCCACTAATTGTCTTTACCCGAAATGTTACTCATATGTAGACGGACTGTCAAGAATTGCAAACTTTGCCTCATGTGTGATTTGGGACTTTAACTTGAGATTTCAACTTTAATATTTGTCATTTCCACATTATTTTCGAAGTTTGCAGCCAAATACAATTGACGTTAGCAGTTTGTAGTACTATTAGCTGGGTAAGATAGGCTGAAATATTCTACAAAATGTGGCTTTGGAAAACTGAGGTCACTTTCTTGCGCACAATAAAATGAGTTGCTTCACGCCAGTTTGGCGATGCACTTTGACGAGTGAAAATTCCAGGTTGAACCTCAGTGTCACTTTCTTCACACTTATACTGAGAATGTTAGAAAATATCAGACTTACCACATTCAATGAGATGAGAACTGAGTTCCACAATGTCCTACTCGAGAAATTGACGTCGGTAAAATTTATAGCTGTTCTCTCTGCAGTTCCTCCCCAGGGTGTGTGTTTCGACGACTGCATTGAATTACAATGGAAGGAATGAAAGCTGACCTTTTTGGTATTGAAGGTAATGTACACTGATTGGGTCCGAAGGGATAACATGACGGCTCCATATCCAGCGAATGATCATGACTGGTCAATATGACAAGCAAGCTTCCACGAAAACACAACGTTGTCCCAAGTGAAATAATCCCGGATCATTGGTGTTGGGCTTAAAATTCCACGTGGTGGATTCTGAATTCCTGTGACTAGATTGCGAGATTCATTTCAGTCAGGATTCGACGATATCTATGCTTGTTTCATTCCTTGTTTCGTGTGACTATTTTTGATTGAATTCCAGTAGCCAGGGAAACTTAGTTCCGTTAAGGAAAACATTAGAAATAGAACTCGATATTGCCATGCTGCACGTGTGACTATATAACTGCATGATCTGGATACTTCTGAATAGCCGCAATATAAATACAGAATGGCACATATCCTATTGGTTTCAACTACAAAGGGATCCTTGATAGATTAAAGAAGATAGCAGTCTTTTTTTCCGATACCATCTTGCATAATATTGTAGACCAAATAGAAAGGGGCAAAAACGTTCTAATGTTTTCTACGTTGTTCAGTTGTTGCTTTGAAAAAGACGGCTAAAAATATACCAAGAGGTATACGCGAGAACACCATAATTACGTGATAGTCTTTTTAATTCTTTTGTGTTGGTGTAAATTATAGTTTATCTAGCAAAGGTATTGACAGAGCTATCATACTGATCTGTTAAACCCTCTGTTGGCCAACATGCCTGATGAACGCTGGTGAACATATATAATGTATCAGCACCAAATCTAAATAAATCTTTCTAAAAGTCATTTCAGATATATTGACAGCAGATCAGCGCCGAAGAGTTAGGTTTCTTAAAAGTGATCATCAAGAGCCAAATGGAACCTTTTCTTTGCCTTTTTTCTTAAGTTCATCTGATTACCAAGATTAACCAAGAATGTATGATAGCAGGGGTTTGCCCCATGAAGCACATGCATAGGTACTCAAGCATACATTTTTGTACGCGATAAATATGGCTTCACAGAAAATTGAATTACGGCTGGGTATTTCAACTGACAAACAGACCGACCGGGTAATATTATTTGCTACACGTAACACGAGGATTTTATTCCATAAAGCTCATTTGTAGAACTCTATACGTTTTATTTAAGCCTATACAGCCAATCAGAATGGCGTATGGCTGTTTCACGTGTGGAAGTATAACCAATCAGCGATAGCGTAAAGGCCTTTCCGAGCCAATCAGAATCGTGCATCGTTTACATTCAAATAGCTTTCCAGATTTGGCGGCCTTTTTAGCGGCGCCTCCTCCCTAGACGAGTTTGTACAGCATCAAGAAAACAAGAACACGTTAAGCAAAACACAGAGTGATGTCTCACTGCTCAAAATTTTTTTAGTTTCAAGGAACGAGCTGAGAGAGATTGAAAATATTGATGCAAAGATCTCGACATGTTAATCGCCAATTTTCTGCTTCAAGTTCGAAAGAAAGACGGAGAACAATAAGAACCCACATCGCTCAGGTCTTTTGTTTCAAGCTTTTATCGTCATTTAAGAAAGAAAGACCTTTCCTCAACCATTATGGAAGGAAAGGAGTTCCGAAAGATTAAAGAAGCCGGTTTGTCGTAAAGCAAAAGGGAAATAAAGAAAGAAGGGAAAGGAAATAAACCAAACGCTGTGCGTATGCTAACCGATGAGGACGTTGATATTCAGTAGGGCCACGATTTGCTCGGTTGCTCTTCATCAGAGGCTCTTATTAACACTATATGGTTAAACAATACACAGCTCTTTGGACTGAGGGGTTGCCAAGAGCACAGGGACATGAGATGGGGCGATGTTGAGAGAAAAGAAACAGCGGAAAAAACAGCTTTTCTGGAGTTTAACGAAAGACAGACGAAGACAAGAACAGGCGCTGATCCAAAAGACTCTCGTGCTGTAAAGCCAAAAACGTTTGCTGTCGAAGACAGCGAAAGAGATCCCGTTCGGTCGTTTGACCTCTATGCTTCTAAAAGACCAGATTACATGAAGACTCCGGAAAGTCCGTTTTATTTAGCAATCAATCACACTACAAAAGCCGTAAACACAAAAAATTTCAGTGGTTCAAGTCAGCTCGCATGGGAATTAACAAACTCAAATCACTTATGAAAACAATGGCAGAAAAAGCTGGATTAGATGCTCAAAATCTCACCAATCATAGCGGAAGGAAATTAAAAGGATGATCCAGAAACTGAATGACCAAGAAGTACCGCTAACGCATATTATGCAAATCTCTGGGCACAAGGACATACAAAGTCTGAACAACTACAGCACTCTGTCGGAGCGACAACAAAAAGAAACTGAAACATTTCCAACATTCTGAGTGGATACCCCGGAGTTCCTGGGCCATCAGGATACCAAGTAGGTCAGATTTCCAGTGCTTTGACTCTGAACTGCAACTAAAACAGTACAGGAGTCCACAACACAGCAGCCCTTGACTCTTTTCCAAGGCGCTTCAATTCAGGGAGGAACTTTTAATATTTCTGTAAATGCCTTGAACGAAAGTTCCACTTTGTTCTTTTCTCTGCTTCTTTTATTTTCTTATCTATTTTTTTCCTACAACCGACAAAAAGCGTAATACTGATTTTTTTTTAACTACCCAGCTTGTTCAGCTCTTACTACTTTGAGTATTTAAGTATTTTTTTTTTTTGCTACATCATATTCTGTGTATTAGCAAAATAAAGTGGCTGTTGTTGTTGTTGCATTGTTATTGAATAAGACAGTGACTAAATGAAACTTTATCCTATTCATTGACATCGTACTTTTGAGTGAAAAAAACTTGTAAGTGCATTTTTCCGTTCAGCATTTTATTTCCTTGTTGTACTCGGCGATATTTCCATTGCTATTAAATTTGCATTTGGTTCAGAAAACTATTTCAATGAAAATTCTCGTGTTACGTGTAATAAACAGGTATTCACCCGTTGCCTCACTCGCTCGTACCTCGGCCGTTCGAGTTTCTGACACAAACAACTCGTGAATACCACCCCGTGCGCCGCACTTTCTATGACAGACGTAAACTGTTTATACCGCTCTTAGAACCTCCCATATAGGACAAGGTCTTGAGTTCCATTTCTTATAAATTTAGCTGTATAATTATTATGAGGAATCTCGAATCGTTATGCGCCGGAAATATTTCCGGAATGTTTATCTTGTTGCAGCCATTCAGCGACGAGATATTTTCGACGAGAAGTTTCTTTCCCGCTCGTTCCAACATTAGTCAACATTTCTCTCACAGTTCTTATTCACAGATCTAGGATTTCAAGCTTTGTCAAAAAAGGCTGCCAGTGATTGGGTTTGGGAATTCAGATTACCTTTTACACAATTAAAGAATCCTTTTCAGTATTTGATAAAAAGGGGATTAAATTGACACAAAACAGACTAAAACGAAAGATGAAAGTGGTCCAAAATAGAACATGCAAGTATTTCAATTACATGTATTTCAGATATCAAATACAAAATCTCTAAATCAATCACGTGAAGGCTGGTTTTATTAAACTCAGGAATTCCTACGTCACTGAGCGACTGTTTTCAACACGGTAGTCAGGTTAGAGTTTCATATGATTGCGATGTGTTCTGCTGTTTACAAGCAAAGCACGGGCTTAGCTCGCAGGGTATTTGTCACTATATCGCACTGTATTAGTCAAGATTAGGGTGTATTTTTGTATCATCAAGTAAACATTACGAAATACTTGTAATTAACAGGTTGTAAGACAGCTGGCTACGTCAGTAATCTAGCCCAGGCTCTAACCGTGCGTATCCTACAGTTTTTTGTATGACGTGTTCGCTCATTTCATCTACTGCAGAAAGGGCTAAGCCCGAAACGCTTAGTAAGCCAGCTACTATTTGACACTTTAAAGAGTCTTCAAACTCATGTTAGTTTATCGTCATAGTGTCACGCATCATATGAGTTTTGTGCTCATTTGTACTGATTTCTACCCATTATGCATTCATACAATGGTTGAAACAAATTCAACAAAATATATTTTTAGGAAGGTAAGATATCGGTGTTATTAATTAATGTGCCAACCAGAAAACTCTTGGCTGCTGAAACAAAGTGTGACTGTTTGTTTCGAGGTCTGAAAATTGAAATAACAAAAACAGTGTATGTAAACACATATCAGCTTTCCTATAACGAGAATCGCCCAAAGGGTATTATTGGCGTTAAAGAAATATCACTGGTCGCCTCCTCGTCCGACCCGGAAACGTGATACAGCTCCTTGTTACTACAACAACACCGCCGCTGAGGCTGCGCAGTGAAGAACACATCAAACGCTTTTAAAATTTTGCGTACGAAATGTATTGTTACCACAATCGTTCCGGTAAATTGCCGATATACAACCTTCAATCAACTTCAATCAAACTCAATCTGGGACAAACGTTGTCACCACCTGATTATAATGTGAACGGGTCAGATGTGTAATTTAAATGTGTTTCAGAGTGATTTACCGCAACGCAAATTTTGTTTAAAACTTGAAAAAAGAATTGGAACATTTTAAGACCATTTCTAACCTTAAATCGCCGAAAAGTTGTCGACGTGAAGCCGGCGAAACCCAAAAATAGACGTTCTCTTACAAATGACATCAAAATAGCTGCTCAGTACAAATGGTGTCTGAAAAACGATAATAACTACCTGCAACAAATGCATGACAATTTGGAAGTGTTGCCATTAGATTCAATCATTTGATGCTACATTTTATCGATATATCTGCAAAAAATATTGGCACTTACGGACAACTTTGAAATGTCCCTCTAACAGACGGAGAAATGCACTGACACGAAGGTTGGCAAAGACATCTGGAACGGTCGTTCTTGAGTACGCCTCTCGAGTTTGCAGTGGCATTTACAAGACAAGCTGTTATATGATGGAATGTAAGCCAATATTTATGGCTTTGAGAAAGGTTGTCCTACAATTCAAAGTACGCAAGCGTACGCGAAGGTATTATGGGTAATAGTGATTTGAAGCTCTAAGGTGTTTCAGCCGTGATGGAAGGAAACAGCACAAACACGTCTATTCATGTTCCCTTCATTCCTCTCGCTGAAACACCGCGAACCTAAAAAAAACTACTGTATCATCAGTATCATTACGCATAATACCTATCTGCACTGTTGCTACGCTTAATTTGACGATTTTGCGGGACAACCTTGTCGAAACAGCTGCATATCAAAGTCTTACACGTAAACAACGACCAATTCTGAACATAAACCAGTTTTTGGAAGTCACTCCATAGTTAGGCTTGTGCTCTCCTTAACGCTGCCGTATCAATATGAACCTCGTGCCACAAATTGACCAGCAATCATATGCTTTAGAGAAAAACACGTACCTTGATAAGCAGGTTATACAATGATTATATCTTAAGAGTGAATTCCCCTAATTATCAAATATCGCATGGCAGAAGTCGAAAATGCAACGTTTCTCTCTTTTCGTCCATAAATTGTCCTTAGGTAGATTTGAATTTTCGCCTCGACGGTCGCCAAAATGGCCGAACGCAAAGTTCGTACTTAATTTACTTTCGCCTATAAAGGAGAACCAGAACTCATCGATACTTTTTCTTGAAAGATAAAGTATTCAGCTATCCAAAACAGTTAGAACTTGACTTGAGCGCCATTCTAGAATAAACTTTTCCTTTGTTTCGCGATCACTGAAGCGACACTCTACAAAGTCGAGCTCGTTTGAACGCACCACTCGACTTGCAGAGCATTATACTGCATGCGAGCATGCGCAGTCGAAGTCGACGAAATCACACACAAACAAGAGTTCAAAATGGCGGAGGTAATCTTAACCCACAATTCTCTGTTTCGTCATACTTGTAGAGTGGTTGTATAGTCCGTGTATAGTACGTTTGAACACCTTACCCAACAACGCTATACAATGTCAATCATACAAAGTCGAGTGTTGTATAGTGCGTGTATAGTGCGTTTGAATAGGCCTTTACTAACTAGGTCAAATTCCTAATTTACGAATAAAATTCAGAGATCTTTTTCGACATGTGCCATAACTCCAAATTCCTTGAAACTTCGACTCTGAAACACTTTTATGTTGTTGTAAAACATGTATCAAAATAAGCTTGGGATATTCTTCGAGTGGTCTTCGAGACCCGCCTGCGCCTGAAAAACCTCGATTTTGTCAAAAGCATAGCGAAAAGTAATTAACAATGGATTGCTGCGTGATGCTGTTCTCAGAGCAAGCGGGTATAGGCATTTAAAGCCATTGTATTACTAGTTTTTTGTACTTAACACTTTGAAGGTGTTGTAAAACATGTATCAAAATCAGCTTGGGTTATTCTGTTAGTGGTTTTTAAGGCGCCACTGAAACAACCGGATTTTATCGAAAACATCAGCCACAGGTAAGGAATAGACTGCTTGCGTGTTGTTCTGAAGTCAAGAGAGTTTTTTTGGAAGTAAAGCCGTTTAGCTTCTTTCATCGTCATATTTTCGTTCTGCAGTGATGCTTTCTTTAAAATAAATGATAACAGGAGTTTATTCATGGATTCAAAAGTACCTTCAGTCACAAGGAATATTCAATATTTTTACTTTAATCAGATTACTGACAAGCGGATAATGTGTCAATTTCGTTGCACTTACTTAATTCAACTAGTTTAATATGGAAAAAGGGCCTCCAAAGTAAATGCGAACAGGCGTTGAGTTTCAACCGTGCCCATGTAAAACTGCCGAAAACTGGGAAGGCAAAATTAACCGAAGGTGCACTAACCTGCAGTTCATATTTTTAAAACCAAGGATAAACGACAGAAACCTTAAAAAGGTCCGCATTCTGAACTTTCAATCTGCTGTACACTGATGTGACGTGTCACGCCTTCTGAAAGCAAACGAAGTGTCAGCAGAAGTCTCAAAATTTATTTAGGGCTGAGAGCTTCGATCGTTATATGGTTTGATTTAAACGACAGCCAAAAAAAAATACAAAACAAAAAAAAAGAGCAAGAGAGCAGAGGATACAATTCGTTTTTACATGTAGCGTGACGTCTATAATAGAATTCAACCTACTTACTGGGTAAATTAGTTTAAGGCAGGGGTAAACATGAATAGGCGTGAAATTTGAAGTGATATAAAAAAGAAAATTGTTAGGATTAAGATGGGTTGGAAACATTACCAGACAGTTGACCCCCGCAAAAGAGAGCCCCAGGTTGCTAGGGGACTGTTTCGTATCCGTCTACTAATTCTTCACTTCAAATTTCAATTTTCCAAATCCATCAAATCTTCAACATTTCAAATTTTCCTCAATTTAACCTATCCTTTGAGAAAAAATATCTCTTTCCCAAAATGCCCAAAAATCACCCAAAAATTTACACAAAACCGCCAAACAGTGGTTAATGAGATAAGCAGAGAGATTTAGTGTCGCTTGAAACGTGACTGAGATATTGGCAGAAAGGCCGTGTTAAGCAACCTCAAAACAGCCTTCACGTTTATCCCCGCCTTAAATGGATTTGGCTTGTTTGATGCAAAAACTTCCAAAAAGGAAAATTACAATGTCTTAAATATTCTTTCCTGCAGTCCAACTAACTATTGCAAGCATGTCTGTCGGTCTGTCGGCCGGGTCTGTCGGTGAATCGACAATCGCAGATAGTCGAAACAAAGTGAAAATGTTAGTAAGACTGAAGAGGGAAATATTTCTGACCTAACTTTTAATTGGATTTCGCGAGACCAATTTGTTTGTAGATACCAATTTAAACTAAACTTTATATTGACAACAGTAGAAAAGACTAACGGAAACATGGTTTACTTCGGAAATGAAGTGCTGCTCTTTTGTAAAACAATCCGGCAGCTCGCTCTGTGGAAATGGCTAAAATTCGGGTCACGCTCACTAACGCCGGATTCGGCGGCACGCGTCTAATAAATCTCAGTCAACTAGTTGGAGGACAACAACTATCGTCAAAATATAATAGTTTCTGGAAGTCGTAGGAAGTAGGAAGTACGCTCGACCAAAGTTTTAATAAGTAGAATAGACTCTTATTGAAATTTGATATCACAAGAACCGCACTATACAAGAGCTAGTAGTACAGAAAGTGTCCTTGAAGCATCCAATAGTTTATCACTGTTTTAACATATAGGAACTCATCACTCCCTTGACGTTCCCTTCTTTTTCCATTCGAATGGTGAAAGAAATTTGCAATTATTTTAAAATTTACACAGGCTATGTAACTCTGAGACGAACTTTTGGTTGCTTTTTCTAAGGACTGTTACTGTCAGGAGTAAGGCAAATAGTGAGCTTGCAGTGTGACAGATCCTTAAGCTAACTCCTCCACGGATTTTATTTGCCAGCGCGTGAGCTTCCAGTTAAAAGTTATTTCGGGACCGGCAATACAGGTTAAATTTGGTAAAAACAATTTCATATTAAATGTAGAAATGACATCTACTCGGAAAAAAAATCCGAGTTTCACTGTTTTATTTCATTTGCAAGCCATGCTTTCATTCCCTGGAATTTACTATGTGCTTGTTTTACTGGCTGGCCTCTAATCACAACATCAAAATGGGTACCATCTGGTACATTTTGTAGGGTCCAATCGCATTGCTTCATTAGTGGCAGAGATATTCTTGATTTTGTGTCCCACCACTGTGCTTTGCACAACCAGTGACGTCATCAATTTGCACAATAAGAAAACTTGAATATCTCTAGAACAAAACGAGATATCACAAAAATAAAAACGCCATTTCACTCTACTTTGAAAAGTCTTTTAAATAAGGGTATTCAGATTAAAATGACTTATTTTTCGGGTCATATGCACTTTAAAAAGGCAAGAAAATAATCCGGATAGACAGCTAACGGAACTATTAAGAATATAATGCATGTCCTTTACATAATGGAGACCACCTGGTGTTTATTAATGAAGTCACGTGATGAATACTAATTTATAAAGATCTAAACTTATTCCTTGTTATATTCTCATATTTTCGTATTTGGTAATGTCGTTATTTTGTATCAGTAGGGGTTATCAGAAACGTAACAGAGGATTGCTATCGAAATGAACCCACAATCACTCCAGGACGACTTTTCGAAATAAAGTATTATACCAACCTAATTTTATCTGAAAAATTAAGGAAACAAATTAACCGTTAGCTGCAAAATCGCCCACAAACCGATTCTGCAGTTTTATGTGAATCGGTTCATCCTTGCACGGTCTTTCTCGTTTAATGAGGATTCGCCCCGACGAAGGGCTAACGCTCGAAACGCCAGCTTTCGAATCTCTTTACGGTGGCCAATTCACATTATCAACTCAGTTGATGAAACCAAATTATCCCACAGTTGCAATGTACTGGTAGTTTTCGTGTCTTTGAAAATTCCTGCTACGGCAACTGATTCCTATTTCTGAAATGATCAGTAATGCCCGGAGTGCTTGCATGCTTGAACACTTATGATAATTCCCTTAAAATTTGATCTTGGTTTCGTGATTTTAGGGACATTATGTGCATTTTTTCTGCGCTTGGAAAAGTTTAGATACTTTGAAAGAAACTTTTAAAAAGATAAATACTTCAAAAAAGTTTTTATTTCCAAAATGAATGAAATATTCAACAATAGACCATTTCCAAGTTACCTAAAGCCTCTCTTTCAAAGCGAGGCCTGGTGCACAACCATTCATATGAAAATGAGTTTAATTTGCATGTGAATGAAATCTCATTTTCATATGAAAGGATGAGCACCAAGACTCGCCTTGAGAAAGAGGCTAAAGGTAATTTCGGAAATGGCCGATTGCCATGTATAGTTCCTTTGCTGTTGCCATCAGGACTTGCCCTTTACAAGTTCAGTTGAAACCTTCTTTTTATAAACCGAACCCATTTTTAAAAATACCATACCGTACCGTGCCCATTTTTGCTTAACTATTTTCCACGATTTCTAGGCCGCATCAGGTCACGTGACCTAATTTGCGTACATTCGACAAGTAAAAAATAATCCCTTTAGAAGAAGTATTTGTGTACCAAAATTTTCTGTTGTTATGATCAACGACTCAGAAGGTAGCCGGACCACCCCTCAGTTTTTTGTAGGAAAATAGCTGATGGCCATTAACTGAGTGAGCTCAACTGAATCAGCATAACTAACACCATGATCGATTAAAATTCATTAACTGATTCACGCATGTTTCACTGAAGACACGAAAAGGGAATGTGAAGGGAAAGCCAACAGTGTGTAAACCACAAGACTGAATTTAATATAGAATCAGAAACTTCCGACGGAATAGAACGGAATGACAACACTTATGATAACGCAACGAGTACGAAACGACTACAAAGTTCCAACATGGCGGTCTCTCGTGCAGTTGAGCACGTTTTTCTGTTTTCTCTACACATGCGCCGAAAGCACACCGCAGGTCAATAGTATTGCAGTGAGGCTGGATTGCTAGTCACCAGATTCCACAAACAGCTGCTTCATTTTTCGGTTAGAAAAAAAGTATTTCAGTGTTTCAGAAGAGAGCTTTGTTACATTTTTAGGTTCTTTCTTTTATGATTCTTACTTAAGTAAAATAAAATAACAACCTCGAATAATGAGTAGAAATAACTGAAATTCATATAGCAAAACTTTAATTGGTATGAGTGATCAAATACGTCCTCCAAAATATGGCTAAAAACTAAAATCTCAAACTCACCAGGCCATTTTGTAAATATTGTCCGTTGTCCTTTGATGAAAAGAACGTATTTGTTAGAATTTATAACTAACTAGCTGCTTTTAACGAGATATCCATTATGTAACCTTTGTCTAAGTGCTTGGCAACTGATTCAATTGTGAAAAAATGCACACTATTTTCTAATTTTATCAGTTTCATACTCTAGGCCCTTCCAAGGACATTTGAAATGAAATATGGCGACGAAACGTTTTCTTCATCCGCTGTAACGTTGGCCATAGGACGTTATAAAGATTCTAAATGCACGCTATATAAAAGTATTGTGATATCTATCCTCACTGGATTTTCTCTCTTGCGCTCACTTTTTTTTTGCATATTAATCTGGTTAAAAAAGATTTCAATTTCTAAATTTTGATCGAAAGTTGTTTCCAAAACAAGAGCCTATCATTTACACATCAAACATTTGCTATACTAGTACTGATTTCACTCTAATTCTGGTAGTCTTATCCTCTTTAAGCAAACCGTTTTCTCGTCATTCCAAAAAGTCTGATTTATTTAAATTTGTCTCGAATGATGTATGATCTGTAACTATATTTCAATAATGTAAATAGAGTAGACTCCATAGTCCTATGATGACATTTTCTCACCATTTTCTTCAATGAAATAAACAAGGGCTTTTTTTTTCAAAATTAGATTGCCATGTATGTCTTACACGTAGCATGATGAAATGAATCTCGTCAATGATTTGGGAACAGAAATAGTAATTAGGGAGTTTCATCAACCTTTTGGTAAATTTAGTTTCAGTGGTGGACAATTATTTAATATTGTGGATAGAATACAGTACTTTGCATTGCAAACCGTCAATAAGACAATTAGAGAGGAAAAGTGATTTCGTTTTGTGCGACTTCAGTGATTGGATTCAAATTAAGGCTGATAGTTAGTATCGGCAGAGGTCTGGTCCACACATATCTATCGGTCGATTCCAATCATTAGCTCTTGATTACCTATGGTACAGTATTCGAAAGTTTCCTTACGCCTACAAGATTTCAATAAATAGGTAAAGGAAAAAATAGTGCTACAGATGCAACAACATAAAGTATGACGACTTGTTATTGAGATCTGGACACAGTGCTGGAATCACGTCTCTGGGTAAGAGAAGCAAAGAAGTTGAACAAGATACTATTTAAAGAAGTTTACCTTCCGAGAGTAAATGGAATAAATTTTTTCAGTCACCGTACCCTTTACCATTAAGCATCGGCGTCTATATTGTATCACTTGAAGGCAATTTTAGCAATTCAACTGCTATTCTTTTACCTTTTGAATTATCTGTAGTAGGTAAGCTCTGCTCAGCTCTCAGTGTCGGCTTTCACCAGAGTGCCATTAATGGTCAATTTCTGATTAAAGAGCTTAAGCAAATCTCAATATGCAAACTGAACTGCTCCAAGAGGAATCGGAAAAATCAGCCGTCGATGATTTGCGTTCTCCAAATTACGCAGAATTTTTGTTTTGCCGTGTACGCCTGTGAAATGTAAATGAACGTAAATCTTTAGATCGCATGCAGAGCCATTGTACTGCTCATGAATATTTTCCTACCTTCTGACAGTTTCTCGGTTACTTTCGAGGTACGCCGTCGACATATGCCGTCTATTGTTCTCAGTTATTTTCTTGTACTGTTTGAAAGGTCATTATAATAATTATAATATTTCCTTGTACCCTGGCTTTGTTATAATTGATCTCTTTGGTTGTTTTGTTTTTCCAACGAATTTAAAATAACTTTTATTTGCATTTGTTTCTAGTAACATTATTTTCAAAGCGACAGGCAGTAAAATCGCTTATCATAATTATTACTGAAAATATTTTTTTTTATTTCTTGATTGGCTGCACGAGAGCAGGCCAATTTATCGTTAGTTTTCAATTTGCACAGCTATGCAAATAAATACAGGTGCGATTGCAATTTTCACGTAATATCTCATAAAGCGTCCGGCATCGGGGTTTCCAAACACGAGAAAACCGATGAAAGTGTGTTCGAGTGTTTAGAAAGCCCGATGAAACGGCTCCTCAGCCTGCCCGCTTTTTCGATCGTCTCGAATGACCGAGGACCTGGAACGGGCTAAGTACGAGTTCTTGAAATAGCTTCTCAAACGCGCATCATTACCTAGGAACAAAGGAAAATTACTTCTGGTGCTTCTTTTCCTATTGCTTTAAGCTCAATTCATTATTTTTTGTCAAGTCGTTTTGTGGAATGCTTCAACAACGTCACCAATTTGCCTTGATCTCAAAAACAAGATCTGTTTATAACCTTCACTCCCAGGGTGTGATGGGCCTGCCAGTCTCACTTAGAGGCAAAATGGATTTCAGACACAACACCCGCCACCCCCTACCTCCCAATATAAAAGTATTCTCAAAAGCAATCAGGAAAGAGTCGAGTTTTCGATTCATACGTTTAAAAACATGCTCTACCATCGAGCCATGTAACGTTACAAGAATCAGGCAACTGGGAGCTGGTCATATTGTGAGTTCGTAATATACCCGTGGTCAATGATTTAACTAGAGTGGTAAAGATGATAGCGTGACAGGTGAAAAAGTCCAGATGTAGCCGTGATTCGTGAATTTGTTGGTTTTGTGTGATTCGTGATTTGCATATTCTGAGGACCATTATTCGTGATTCGTGCTTCGCAACTCTGGTTATTTAACCATAAAGCGCCTCACAGAAAAGCTAATTGTTTACCCGCAATTTATTTCCAGATTGTAGTTCCTTTGATAACAGTGACCTTACGCATATAAAAGACGGCGACGGCGAGGACGACGCCCAGCTTGAAGAAATGTATTTTTAGTGTACTTCAGAAGTTCGCAGTAATCTACAGATCTGTTCAATATACAATAATATATACAATATACAATTTATTTCCTCTTGATTTAGTTAATTATTTAATAATTACATACATTTGTAGTTGTTCAGTGTCTCTGTCGGTATATTGTCCCAACTGAATATGCTGCGAATGCGTTCAGTTTTAAATAGAAATCCGAAAAATAAGCTGTCATGGTTCACGTTCTCCAAAATCCTTGGAAATTGGGTATTTCACGTTGTTAGGGACGTTCGCTCACATAGTTACTGCGCATCCTTAAGCCGCACGAAATTCATATGACGCCACGCCACGCGATCGCAAAGGAAGAAATGTAAGCAAGATAGGGTGTACTAACTTTGCCTACAATTTACTCCCTTAAATGGTTGGTGACCCCCTCTTTTATTTTGATAGATCACTTCATTTACTGATTTCCTCCATTTAAACAAAAAAAAAACTGAAAAAATTCTCAACATGAGAAGTTAAAAATGATTCTCCTCTTCTACTCTAGTGTGACTGAAGTTGTCTTCGAATGTGGACGGGCAAGGCTAATATGTATTCTTTTGCAAGGCGTATTCTACCATTAAGGAAACGGCATCACCTGATTCGAGTGTTTTGCTTCTGTAGATTATAGATTTAAAAGCTTATTGTATATTTATCCCATGTCGTCGAAGAAAAAACGCAAAAGCCCGTGTCCTTTTTCAAGCGCGAAGAAACCTTTAAAGAGGAAAGAGCTTTCGAATTCATTCGATAAGGATCGAGCTGACGTGTTAGCTGCTAGCGACCAAGGTTCCGACCTCGAGCAAGAGAAGTTGATTGCTCTAGACGAGGAAGAACAAAGTCGACAGGAGAACGAGATCGTTAGTGCTAGCCGGTCGAAAATTGAAATTATTTCCTAACCTTGTTGCGCGAGCGGCGGAATTCAATTTTACATGCAAAGGATATTTCCCGCCAGAAGCAACATTTGAGCTCGCTTTGTAATTGATGTGAGCTCTATTGCTGGTTTTCAGTGTCACGCCATTCAAAATAAAAATCAAAACTGTTCAATAGATGAAGTTCAGAATCTGAGAAAAGAAAGAAGGTAAGTATGCAAAGACTCTCGCCAAGATTCTGGTCACAGCAATTTTTCTTCTGCAAGATATGCGGGGAAGCTTTTTACCCCGATGTATAGAGATTTGTATGGAGACGCCATGTTGGTGCCCATCCGGATGGGCACCAACATGGCGGCCGGAAACCAACAGAAACATCTGTCACTGAGTTTTGCTACAAAAGGGGAAATTTATCTCTCGAGGAATTAAAAAAGGATTAAAATAATACATTTTCCAATACAAGAACTGTTCAGATGACCAAATTTCCCGAAATAAGTCCCGAAATAAGTCACTTTTTAAACAGCTCGGTAAATGCCGCGTCACGCAAAAGCTTAGTCCATTACAAAACCAAGAACCCATTCGGAACAAAAATTTGTATGAACAATAGTTTTCAGTTGCTCTTATACATCATTAAAGTAAAATATCAGGAGGATCATAGTTGTGTAGTTTGAATTTTAGTGACGTCATGTGAAAACCGGCAATTGTTGAAGTAAAATGAGCCTTCACTTGGTCGACCAACGGGTCATTAACTTAACGGGTCATTACCCCGGAAGAACGCCCCAAAGTATGCGTATAGTTTCCATACAATGGAATCCCGATTTCTCGAACCCTCATTTTTTCGAACCTCCCGATAACTCGAACCGAAAGTCGTTCCCTCTCCTCAGTCAAACACTGTAATTTACCCCCGATTTCTCGAACTCTCCGATTTCTCGAACCAATTTGCGTTTCCCCCTGGAGGTTCGAGAAATCGGGACTCCACTGTATCTTCTGAAACGAAGATTTCAGCGAGTGAAGCGTACATTTTGAGCTCATTTCCAGCGAATTTTCAACGTTTCTAGCTGAACTTTGGAGAGAATGTTGCCCGATAATCAGGCGAAAAACTAGTATCAGGGAACTTTTTAACTTTTTGCTTCTTTCAAAAGTTATGACTATTTTAGTGAAGAGAATGCATGTTCTCGTTGCCGGCCTGTTTTACTCAAGGTCCTTAAATAGTGTTACGTTGGCAGCGAACAGCAGTGATTTTAAAAATGGGTCGCAAAAACACTTCTCGTTTCATTTTTCTAACCTGATTGAGGAATGGCTAAAATTCAGGCCAGCCACACCCGGACATATACAATAAACATCTGTTTTATTCTTACATAATCAAACTTTTCACATATGACATTTTTGTCTCGTAAATATATATTCTAAAATCTATGCCCAGTACATATACTACTGCACAATATATTAATACAGTAAGATAAAAAAGATAAATACAAAAGATACGTATGTGAAAAATAATGTTGCCTTAATTTAACTTGACAGCTAACATGGGCTAGTGCGCTACTAAAACTAGGTAAGCAATGCGCATATGTGCCTACTGCTTTATTTGCTAGATGTGTTGGGAAAGGGATGGGAAGAACTCATCAGAAATAATCTATTTTAGTGGCTGCGATAACCACTATATGCGAAGGGAACTGGATAGCAAGGAGTCTGTTGAGTTAAACTTTTGTCAAGTGACAAGGGGCGCTTTCCATTCGACAAAATTTTCCGGTTTGAAATTCCGGGTATTCCATGCGACGAATGGAACAGTATTTTCCGGTTCCTTGGACAAACCCGTTCTAGGTCAATGGTCATCAAGTTCCAAGTTTCGCGCGAAAATACGAAATCAAACGGAGGACTCTTTTACCTTTGTTTACTTGCTTTCTGGTTGCTCGATCGACGACGCTGAAGTTAAAATAAACCATGTATTAGGTGAGGGTGACATTATAACTTTTATCGTAAGAATTTAAAAGGAGTCAGCGACTAGAGTTAGGGTACGATACCTTTTTATATTCCTGACGAGTTCAAGAGTCGATTTCGAATGACGAGCGAGCTGTTCACGGCAGTTATGCTAACATTTCGCGTAGCCCACAGGTATTTTCGCAGTACTCACTAAAGCGTGTCGAGGCATATGTACTGCAATGATGTTGAACTAAGATATTTCAGTCGTTTGTCAGGTAGAGCACTAATATTATGTTTAGCAGCTTATGCATCAGCCATGTTGAATTCGATTTCCAGGCTCGGAGAAACTAGGCCCGAGCAGGAATGGTCGAATGGAACGGAATTTTCCGGTTATTCCGATTTTCTGGAAAAGAGGGTGCACTCAAAACGTATTCCTAAATTTTCGAAAACTTTTCCCGGAATTTTTACCGTTCCATTCAGTTTCGGACCGGAAATCTCGGAATTTTTGGCCGAATGGAAAGCGCCCAAGATTTCTTGAGCACGATATTCATTCCCTTGAAGCAAGTTGTTAAATTTGTGTGAAGTCAAAGCGGTGAAGATTGTTGTTGTGAAAATTTAGCATTCCCCTCATTTCTTCACTGCGATATTTCATAACATCACGTAAAACCATACTGATGCCATGCAAATCGTTCACTTTTTGAGGACGATTATCGAAGAGGAATGGATGGAGAAGATCATGATTTCTCGAGAAAAATGGATCGTAGAACCAGCCATTTAAACACGATCAACTTCAAATAAAACCGAGATTAAAACTTCCGCCCAAGCTGAATAAACAAAACTGCAGCTGTTGTGGAAAGATGCCGCAACTGAATGGCGTTGTGATGAATTGTTCGAATAGAGAGCAAATTTTGGTATTCCGATTTGGTAACCGTGATTTCGCAGGTTGATTTTGTGACCAAAGTGGGTCGTTTTGTGCATGTACAGAACGCAAAGACTCCTTATATGTTCTCTAAACGTCTGAAAAGCAAAAAGCATTGCTTCATGAAGAGAAGCAACATAACAACGAATCATTCCGCAACGATTACTATCTGACAAATAAACATTGCTTCAGAATGTCAATGCAAGAATTGTTCCTCAACGCCAGCTTCTAAACAGAAGTTCATGAAAGTAAAAAACTCCAAGTAAAACTTACCGGAACTAGGTTACCTAACAGGGAGTGAATGCTGCCTGTAAGTAGAAAGAACATTTTTTGTCAGCGGACTGGTCTCCTGTTTTTGAACAAAGTTAAGTACACATAAAATTAATCCTACTAAATGCAGCATAGATCGCTTGAAACACTCCGACCTAACAAGACATAACACACAAACTGCGGTGATGAACATGGCAATAACACGCCGTACGCGTCAAAGTGATAGGGCCGGAAAAAGTCGTTCGGCCCTACTAGAAATGCGTACGGCCCCGGCAAAAACAATGCGAAACAATTTTGTTGCTAAAAAATGTTTCATTGAAAACGAGTGAAAGCGAACATTCCGACAGTGAGTTCTATTATCCCGGTGAGCTTTCGGACGCCGAAATGCTGCAATTACCTACTCACAGCGAAGCAACAGAAAGAAAGTCACCACTCTCGAAACGAAGCAATGCTTCCGCGCGCTGCCTCGTTCCACCAAAGAATGAAAATGCTAGTCTGAATTTCAGCCGTCTCTTCCCTTTACTCCGAGTGGGCAAAGGGAAGAGACGGCTGAAATTCAGACTATGAAAATGCTCGCTGCGCTCGGTCCGTACGTCCTGACCTCGAGCCAAATATTTTCCCGTCCGGCCCTCCCACTCAGTCAATAAGTACATAATCTTTTTACTTGACGTTTGGTATATGTTTTAACATATATTTTCTCAGACGTGACCGTTGAGAATAGAAGTAACAACTAAATTTAAATTTAAGATAAGTAACTAATTAATATTCGAGGAACAATAAAAATGACAGACACTGAAAAACATTGCGCGCGTATTAAAAACATGCAAACAGATAAAGCATTAACATTTAGCGTAGGTTTTTCAAAGCTTTTCAAATCCCAAATTAGCAGAGTCTCTTTTTAACTTACAGTGGGTACCTGACCGTCTTTAAAGTGACCAGTTGACGTGACGTGATGAGTAACATTTTCCAACCTCGTTCCCAGGGTCTACTCCGCTTTCAAGATGGCGGCTGAGGGCGGAGAAGACCCTGGCATACACCGATATAACACCCACGCTGATTGGTTTAAAGATATAGCCGTTCTTACATTATTCGTGATTGGCCAAAATTGTCTCCCTTGCAAAATGGCTGACTTGTGCAGTTATATTTGTTGTTTCCTCTGTAATTGAAACAAAATTGTCGCCGATTAAACATTCCTCGTGTTGTTGTTTTAACTATTCACGGCAATTAAAGGAAGAGCTGAGGTTGATGTTGGACTGTAAATTAACTTGAAATTCCTCAAGGCTCACTATCTAGAGGTGGAATGAAGGTGATAAATCCGATTTTATTCGGCCGTTTACACGATTTATAGTTTTTAATTTTTTAGTACCCAAAGCCCGAAATAGTTACGGAATCCCGAGTTAGTGAATGTATTAATGGTTTGCACAAGAGATGACTTTTTCACTCGTAAATTAGGCAATCTGTACCAAAATTGATACATGATTCATGAGCGGTTAATTAAGTCTTATATTTCTTTACCGTGTATAAACGAATTCCAAGTTAGGCCGTGGTCTAAGAGATGTACTTATTAGCAGGTCTGTCTAAGTGTCTAATTACTTTTTTTAGTTTGTGTTGCACCTTATAAC
>OZ026597.1:31319004-31386504 GCA_964020085.1 Micromussa lordhowensis
GGGAGAACACTGTCTCAGACTCCGTAAAAGCTTTCCTTTAAGTTTGTGCAATTCCCTCATTTCCCAAGATGCGGTAACGCAATTTTAGTTTTCGAAACCTCGTTTGTTCGTGTTTTTTTTTCTTTTTCATTCTCTCTCTCTCTCTCTTCTATAATTCTTTAATTAAAACTAGCCAATTAGTTGACCAATTGGCAGACGGTCAGGCTTAATTATTATTGCAAAAGGTGACTCAAACGCATCTCAATCAACATTAATGGCTTAAAATAGGAAACATTCTGTTCCAGTCAGTTTGGACATCGGGGAAAAATGCGTGTAGGAGGAGAGGCAAACGGAAATTCTCCATGACAATTTCAAAACTTCCCCCACCCCCGTCAGACCCACCGTCGGTGTGGGCTGGGCCCTACCCAAACCCCAGGCAGGATCCTCTAGGCTCAACGACGAGGTTACAAATTACCTTACAGCTAAATTTGACCCTGGCGAGCCAACCGGGTGTAAAGCTGTGAGGAAAAAACTACCCTACCTCCTTCTAAAAAGTGTTAGAAAAGCTTTAAAACTTTTCTGACTACTACTAAATCGGAAGTCTGCCATGCCAGTTTTCCCTAGATGTCTCGCTAATTTTCGCTCTTTTGCGACTATTTTGGGACAACGTTACATCAAGCGTTGAGCACTTTATGGTTAGTAGATGTATTTCATCAAGAAATCCTGTCCTATCTTGAAAAGGCGTCCCAAAATGCACCAGGTGGCGTGGAGCTCTGTACGACGCGCAACGGAGAGTTCCCGCATTCTACAGTGATCGATGTTAGTAACTTTGAGTTGTCATAGACTCGATACTTGATCAGGTCCCACATGAGAAAATAACTTTTAACGATACGTATGACACGCTTCCTCAGTTTAACATGAGGCATTTTAGAAAATTCATTACTCCCGGCCGTCAAAACTTTGACGGAATACAATTTTTAAACCTTGAAAGTATCGAAGAAAAATGAAACGTTCTCCGTGTAGAATATTCAGTTTATTGGTATAGAACATTCCGTTTTGGCAGCGTTCGACATTTACTGAGCCAAATTTCAGACTCTTCCGAGGCAAATTAGTCCGTTTTGAGATCACTTTGTTAAAAATTGTTCCGCAAAAAAAGAAAAGAAAAAAAAAACCAATAGATCCAAATAAAAGTGATATTTGTCCATTGGATACAATGGTTGAATGAAAAAGTGAAGAAGGTCGGTGAACAAATGTTCGAAATTTGCCTTATCCGATCTAAGGGCTTAAAGAGCTATATGTCGGTTTAAAGATAAACAAGATGGAGATACAGCTAGCGTAGAACTAAACTATATGTTCATCTTTTACAAAGCAAACCTCGACGGCAAAGTAATGGCAACGAGACCGCCACCAAACCAAACGTTTATATGACTAGAGCAATAGCTGTACACGTGCGTTATAAATCTTTGTGTACTTCTTTGCCGTCCTCTACACAACAACAACATCAAAAGACTAAGTTCTGTGTTATTTTGGGGAACGCGAACGACGGCGACTCATTTTTCGTGAGTTTATTTAACAATTATTCCATGAGCGCGCGTTGGAAATGAGTTGGCTATAACCAATCTCATATCCAACAAGCGCGAATGGAATAATTGTTTTATTAAATTCTCAACCTTCGGTTTTGCTAAATTTTCTAAGAAACGACCGGAAAGTGATGTGACTTCCGGGCGCCAAAACGAAATGCTGAAAATTTTATGCTGAGCGACATTTGCCGCATTCATTTCCATATAAGGTCAAACGCAGGTATAATGGCTGGTAACCGAGATCTAGTGAACCAATCAGAAAGCTAGAATTGCATTATCCGAGGTTGAGATATTTAATAATTGAAATTAAACGCTGGCATTACATACTTAGCTTGAGCAAGTTCTGAGGCAAATCAATAGACGCTCTGAACAGATCTAGACAATCGCGAAATTCAAAGGTAAAATTTAAATTCATTTTTGACAAGGCATTGTCCTCGGAGTCGCGGTCATCATTGCTTTAGTTTTGTAGTGGTTAGTTCTGTGACGAAAGTATTCCCTGGGGGTTTATCTTTTCGTTTGGACGGATACTGGAATTGATCTGAGCGGGGAATGCTCTGAAAACCTGCGATAGCACTGCTTGGACTGTGGGAACGGAAACTCGCCACGATTTCCAGGCACGCGAGGATCTGCTTCAATGGTCTTCTCTACGGACGTTGAGGAAGAGACACAACTTGCTCCAAGAGTAGTTTATTCTGCACGCATTGAAAAGTCATCGAGGATGTAATCGACGATGTATTCGACCTTCAATGTAATTGACCATGCACGTGAAGTGTTTAAAATCAGAACAATGCCTCTTACAACATACGAAGTTTCCGAAATAAAAAAAAAATAGCGAGTTGAAATTAAAATTCACAGCTGGAATTCCAGATAGAGCAAACTTAGGAAATTGCCAGTGGTGATGTTTGAGTCAGCTGCAGTAATTAAGTAAAAATCAAATAGCTCTTGAATAAAACTAGTAGAGCGTATATTCAGCTGGTTATTTTCCAATTACGAGTGAAAACTCAAGGAAATTAATGAAGACCTAGGATGTTTGACTTCTAAATGAAACTAAGACACTGCTCAAGCACAAATGTACCGGTGTACAAAGGGACGGCGATGTTCAAAGTACTATTTTGCAACACAATAAAGGGACATTCCCACTTGTTAATTGGAAAACTACTGTTGGACTTTCTCAGAATTTTCGATCAACAATGAAAGGATTGAGCTACGGTTAAATCCTCTCGTAACATTTCTGAGGAAACTTACTTTCTTTATATGTGATATAAACATTAATTCTTATTTCTTTTATCATTCTCGTATATACACTTTCTCTCTGGTATATTCTTTCACTCTCGTATATTCGTATACATTTGTTCTCATTTTTGCCCCAGAGTCATTCAAGCTTTTTGCTGGGGAAGTCCTTCGTGAGGACGGAAAAAGAAGGACACGACCTCTTGAGTTGTACCCAAACCCCGCCGACCATTGAGAACAAGAATGGTTTCTCCAACGTCATTTTCTCTTGTTTGAACTCATTACTAACGTCTTATAGCTGATCAGTTTTCTCGTTTCCTGAAATCAGTTGCTGGGTAACGTTGCTCTCATCAAGTTCTGTGTCGTCTTTTTCTCTTTTTACTGACTCTAGATCTTGATTTGTAGACCAGTCAACTGGCGTAGTTTGTTCTGAACCATTATCGATGTTTTTGCTGAGTTCTATGCCGTCTTGTTGTTGTTGTCGATCCGATCCACTCGGGTGAGAGCTCAACATTTGTTCCTCATTCAAATCGTCAGCGATTTTAATCGGTTCAGAGTCACTGAGGTCAGAATTTACGTTGTTAGTTGTGTCCTGTACTTGTCCGAGTCCTGCAGGATTATGTTCCATTTTTATCTCTTGATTCTCGTCATTATTCGTTTGATTCTCTAGCGCCATCAAGGAATCTTCGTTAGCAATCGTTTTCGAGTCGCTGTTCGCTGGTTTCTCAACAGTTTGATCCTGACTCGTATCTGTATTTTCAGTAATTGGCATATCCTGAGGCTTGTTTGATTCCCTCGATCCGTTCGTTAGTCCTGCAATTTGTTCCAGCGTTTCATCATCATTTCGCAAATGATCTCGGGTCTGTTCGTTTTCCTCGATGCAAACGTTGCTGGGTGAAGCTTGGGCTGAACGACCTATAGCTTGTAACAAATCTTGCTTTTCAGGAGAATCCTGACCGTCGTGATCTCCAGTGCTACTTTTTCTCTTTGTATTTCCATTTTCGTCGTCTGCTTGCACCCGTTCCTGAATATTTTGTTCTCCTCTAGATTCGCTTTTTATTACTTCTGCAGACGTCGAGTATCCATTGAAATGCGAATTTTTAGCATTCTTTTCTTCCACGAAGTAATCTTGAAGACATTTGTCCAGGTTTTCACGTGCTGCAATGGAAGATATAAGATGGTCAAGTAAAAAGAGCACAGTTGAGCTCCGTGACAGCTGAGTGAATAGCACGAAAACCTGATTGATATTCACCTCCTGAATAACTAGGTCGCCGCAAAAACAAATACAGTCCCATGGGGGTACTCTGTGAATCTTTGGGCAGTGGTGTGCCTTACTGGACCATGATCAGCTTATCGCTATTTTTTTTTATGATCAGCTTGATTTTGTAATCCTTTTCTGACTTTTCTAGACTGGGAACCAAAACCCCTCTACCCTATCCCAAACTAGCTATTTCTCGGCACGAAAAAACTTTATCGTAATCCAACATACGCAAACTAATCCAATATCTCGCAAAGTCACTTCCGAGTTTCAATTTCCATTATAGAACCCCGGGTTAAGAACCCTGTTCTAGACTAAATTATTTATTAAGTTATTGATACACACTGGCCACTTTCCCGGTAGGTTTTTTCCAATTCTAGACACAGACTGTCCGATTTCTATGCCCTTTCCCAGATTAAACTGCCTAAACACCATCCCCTTTACAGTGGCACATACCTATATAGCTAAGATATGGAAGAACTCCCCCCCCCCCCCCCCAGCCCCAGAGAATACAGTCCAAAACTGCAGTAATACGCCGGGCATCGTGATACAGGATGGGTCCTTAACAAGCAAGTGTCCCTTATAAAATGGTTTTCAATTTAGAAAACAGCACGAGTTAAGTGGAACCGAAACCATTGTCCATGAATACCATGATATCAGTCTGAGAGAAATGACCACCTACAAAGCAAGCTCGATCTTTAACAAGTTTCTTTTGGCAAAATGACTTAGGACTGCAAAACGAAGATGAGAAAAGAATAATTATTTACCAAGCCGGATTGCTCCACAGAATTGCGATTGTTTTCTCTTTTAAGCTGTTACGAAATCAAATACAAACTCACCTTCATGGGGCGACTCTTCCTTCAGATCCTCCAGTTCTAAGCAGTATGAAGGCCTTCTACTCCCCCCACCAGTCATTTCCTTCAGCATGCGAGCCCGCTCTACCTCCATCTCAGCCCGTAACACCGCGGTCTGCTCTCTTTCTTGTGCCATGCGCTGTCGTCTATACGCAGCCTCGGCTCGCTGTTGGGCCGCTACTGTCACTTGGGAATTGGCGCGATTTTCTGCGGACGTTCAGTTTCAAAATTAGTCTGTATCAGTCTAAAAACGGACATTACAAAACATTTATGCAGTGTTTTGTAATTATATAGTCTTCATAAACTGTTCGTGTTTGGATTTCGTTTAGCCACGAACTTAAAACCTGGGGAACTATATCTATAAGGGACGGGATGAGGGTGGGAAGCTAAGAAACCACAAATGATATCAGAACCTCGTTTTAAGAGCGAGGCCCGAAATATCAGGTAACAAATTTTGCAACAAACATTCTTTTCAGAACTGACAAAGACTAGTTGTTCGAAAACCTTCGGTTCCCTGGCAATTTTTTTCTTCTGCCTTCAAACCCTCACTAGAAACATTCCAAGGTAACTCTAACCATAGTTGCACCATGAATTGCAACTACAAAAAGGAACAATCTGTACGTCCTGTCACTTATTCTATTTGAGGGTCTGCTCCTTGTGATCTTAAACAGTATTGATCTCAAATGAGCTTGATCGTCATTTTGGAAGTGGTAAGGTAACTTTAAGCACCATGTCAGAATTCAGATTGCGGACGTGTCGAGCGTCAGGTAATATTGTGGGTTATGTCGGCCAGGTCTGTTATTAATGTTGCTTTTAAGATCAATTGATGAACTGTTGTTTGAGGAACTTGGAAGGCTGTGACAAAAGTGGGCAGAAGCTAACTTTCAATAAACTAAGGGAAACGAAATGCGAAGTTCGCCAATGTGCACGCATGGCCTGTCACTCCAGTTCCGATTGCCCCACACTTGTCACGCCATATTCCACCGAGCTTCATTTAAATTGCCGTCAGTCTCCGTCAGCTTACTTCTAGCCACTTTTATGTCGTTGTAAATTTACAACGACAAAGAGTCTCTTATGTTGGCCGCGACGCGATCAATGCCAACATATAAACAGGCACATACAGGATTGAAGCCACTCGAACCTGGGCAAAGCAAAGCATAAAAGAACATCGACGAGATCAAGTACTCCTAGTGTGGAGAGGTTTAAGCAGCACTCACATCCGGTGTTATGCACTCAGTGCACGGAACGGCTAATTAACCGCCTTACATTTTTAACTTATAGAAACATGAGTTCTCTTATGCCGCACTAGACAAGTTAGAACTGATCTTTACAAAACCGCATTTAGTTCTTTGTGTAACACGACATTGTTTAAAGGTAAAAGTAAAGTCTGCATACCGACCAACCCGGCCGACGCTGATCTACGGTTCAGTAACATGAAGCGACCAGAAGTAGTTCTACACCCTCCACCCCCCACCCACTTCCCCATGGCTGGGATGCTAGTCCATCGCAAGGTTGCTCTCCAGCATTAAATTCGCCGGTACCCATTTATACACCTGGATGGAGAGAGGCACTGTGAGAGTTAACTGTCTTGCCTAAGAACACAACACAATTTCCCCGTCCAGGGCCCGAACCCGCACTGCGCGATCCGAGGCGAGCGCACTGACCAGGAGGCCACTGCGCCATTATATGCTATACAAACACTTTTACTAAATCCATTATATTTCGTCAAAACATACAAGGAGAAGGCTCAGAAATCTATCAAAGGACATGTCCTCAAAAACGTCGCTCAAAAACGATAAGTCAAGCCGTTATTCTTGAGCAGCTCAAGTGGCGATAAATTAGATACGCTGTAAACGAAACTCTCCAATGTGCCCCTACTGTTCCCCGCATGCGGTCAATGTACTCACCACAGAGTATTTCCTCCTCGTCCTCCGCTGGACTTCTATACAGGTGGTGGTTAACGCCCAGTGGAGCTGTGACGCTAGATCGCGCTCGATGGGTTTGTGCTCGCGGGTGTATGACGCTAACCAACTCACCATCGTGGCGTTTAAGGGTGGAGAGTGGCACTTTGGCCGAGTGCGAGGCGGCCGCTTGTATGAAAGAGAACCGATGAGGAGTGCGCATCGCATCATTGGCTTCAGTGAATGTAACTGGGTTTTCAAACGGCTCATGTACTGACAAACCAGGGGTGGACAAGCGTTTCCGTGGTTTTAAACTACTCTGGACGAGTGTGAATGGCGACTGATCAGCGACTTCATCATTGGCGCGCCTATTAGCCTGTTTACGCGTTTGAGATGAAGAAATCAAACGCGAAAACTTTGTCACTCTTCCAGAAGAGATGCGGCCTCGGGGCCTGACTGGGTTTGATGCGAAGCTTAACATCTCCAGTAGTCGAATACGCGAGCCGGATGTGGGCAGTGTCAGGGCTTGTAAACTTACACACAACAACTCGAAAGATAACTTGGGCAACTTTGAGGTCCTCGAGGGTTTCATCGTTCGCTGACCAAGGCGTGCCATAACGAATGGACCTGATATCAAACTTTCCCAAACCGCTTAAAATGGTTGTGCGCTCGAGCAAAAGTCTGTCCAGTAAATGTCCTGTGTTATCATTTCACTGCTTTTAAAACGCGCGGACAGCGTCCACAAGTCTGACCAATAGGAAACCTTGTACTAAGAACGTTTTAAAACCAATCGTCAATCTTAGCATATCTTACACGTATCTCTTAGATTGTATTGCATCACATAGATAAGATTATTTATAGATATTTCGAGAAAATAAGAATACTCAGTAAGATATTTTAAACACATAGCTAGTCCCAAGACAAAAATGCCGTAAAATGAATGTTTCGCTTTCCAGGTCAAAAGTTTAAACGGCGTGTTCTTTTAAGATATTTTTGGTGATTCCAGTTTGTTGGCGGTAAGATGCAGTTTCAAATGTACAGAGATACTTGCAAAGTTATCTATCTGTGTTTAATCGCTCTCTTCATCGTTTTCATTATCCCCTTGGAATCACCATCATGAATTTCATCGATATCAATAACTTAATATGTTGAATATCACTTTAATAACTTATCTTTCACCTTTTCTTCAGCATGTCTACGTTTTTATGTAACATTTCCGTGACCATTTATTTGTTGTTATCGTCAGGCAGCTCGTGCAGTCGTGTTAGACATTGTAGCTTTTTATCGCTTATGCTAAAATTTGTAGCTAACCAATTGTTACAAGTTGACGTTGTGGTATTGGTGAGGTTGAATAACGGTATGACGACAATATTGTCGCATCCGTTTTGCCACGTGCCGTGTAATTTTTAAAGTAGAACAGAACCTTTAAGAAGAGTCTCTAATTTTCTTGACACGCGATCAAATAATACAGGAGTCAGTTTGCCATGTTTGTATTTCCTACTTTAGAATAAGGGTGCACCTTGCGTGGCGGAGGAATTGGGTACAATATGACTAAGGGATTAAGCATGATTTTCTCGAGGGGGATTGCGCTATTTTATGGGGCATGAAATGCTATTCTCACCTTAAGTTTGTCCATGATATATTTTGGTGGGGCATCGTTTGTGCAAGACATTTTTTAAACATCAAAAAGCAGGACCTGGATAGTAAAAAGCGCTTGCTTGATTTTTGCTTCATGGTTTTCTTTACACAATATTTTCCAGCAGTTTTTGCTGAGCAATAATTTTGTTTAGTAATTGCCCAACCCCACTCTCCCCCGCTCAAAACACGATTGTCCGTCCTTAAACTTCAAGCGTTCATTTATATCGGGCGGCTCAAATTTCCAGATGTTCCATTCAAAGAGAAATAACAGGTAGCGACATATGGCAGTTTTATATTTTGGGAAGAAAAGATGGTTGTAAGACAATTTGCGCCTAAATTCAGAGAAAGCTGCTTGTTCGATTTAGATCCGGCAATACTCGAACTGAACCTGTGAAGCAGGTGGCTCATGCAAAACTCCTCACTCGTATTTCCCGACCATGTTGTTTACTTTATGCAAACTAAAGAATTGTCTCAAATAACAGCAGTCTCCTCGGCAGGAGATTGAGAAGAAACAAGGAACGCAACCGAAAGTCCCTCTCCCTCCTCCTTCCCTTCTGCCCCCCCCCCCCGGCTCCGACCTTTCCTTCTCTTGGTATTCTATTTATTCGTGCGCTATCTCTAAAGGGAGTCCATTTCGCATTAAGATAGAGGCCCTCTTATATTCAACACTCTTCATTCGGGGACCGATATTTAAAGCCAAAAGTTTAAACATTATTATCGACCCATGACGCCTTCGCTCGTTTTTGCAGGCCGTGTTGTTCTTACACTAAAACTTCACAAAAATGTACATTTTAGAAACGAGCTTGGTGTTAGGGATCTGGAATAAAAAGCTGGAGGTAGTTTTCTCCTCCTCCTCCCCTCAATTTCCCCCCCCTCCCCCCGATCTCGCCTTCCAGCCATCCCCGGCGTTGAAGTCGTATTAGCTGTCCACTCTATCTTAGACTAAGCGATGACCTCTCACTCAACAATGCTCAAGAGCCTCTTAAGCCAGGGGCCTATAGTGATTTGTAGTATTCGATTTTCCATGTGTGAGGTCCAGTATTCAAAGCCGAGACGTAAACCCTTAAAAGCCGAACTGGACATAAAAAAATGCCCTTTTTAACCGTGAAATCAGTTTTTGGCTGCCATGACGCTGAATGGGCCTTAGTTTTGATTAAAAAGTTACTTATTTACCAAAAAAGATAGATTTCCCCAAGGTTAGGTACAACATGTGCAATATTTGAACGTAGGGCATGCACATAAGCCAAAATTTGGATTTTCCTGCCGCTGATATCCAAAACCGACTGTTGTGCGGATAGTGCTAAATCCTTATCAAGAATATCTGGTGACGTTAAAATCGATGACGTCACAAGTGGTACAAAGAGCACGACCATAACTGCGCTTTTCAGTAACATGCGGACGCTCAGCATGTATCTCTACTGCCACCTCTCCAGTGGGGCTTGTTCGGAACATTATATACAATAGACTAGCCTCTTGTTAAAACTAAGCATTCAAAACATTACAAATACTTGTATTGAAGGCAACGTTTAAAAAGCATTTGTTTTTTCAGTTTAGTCGCCCCAGACTCCCCACCTCCCGCGTAAAGGTCACTTATGCTTTGTTGTATTCAGATCTCCGATATTGAAACTGTATTGTTCAATTGTTGTTGTTCAACTGTTGCACTGTTGTTGTTCAATCGACCTGTACTTGTATTTTTGCCGGGCATGTTATGAAATTTGTGAGAACCTCACGGAAATCCTTCTGGTCTTCAATGAGGGCAGCAGTCTTGTGTAATCAAAAGTGAACGACCGCGGTTTCAGTTTTATCAACAGGAGATTTTATCATTCACTGGTGTGCCCATAATCCGAGATGACGTAGACAAAATAAAAACGAATACATCTGTCTCGTTCAGTTCAGTCTGATATCTTCTGGAAACCTCGTTTGACAACTCGTGACTGCTTGTTATTCGATTTCGGAGAGCAAAGTTGTTCGGTTGATATTTACATTTCAGTTAGCAATGTTTCTTTGGTTGTTATAGTTACGAGCAAATGTTTTTTTTTTCTTTTTCCGGGAAATGTATATTTGTTATTAAAACTTCTGTATTTCTCTGCCATATTTTTAGCGCATCTATTACTATATATGATATTACAATCATCGGAAATAATTATCGTATTGCATTATGTCTGATATCTCATGGCTTTTCGGTCCATATTGCATTATATCGTGGTTGAGCATCAATGGTCCAATACAAAACATTAAGCACTGTCAGTTTGTAACACATGGCTTGGTTGTATTGTTAGTGTAGCTATTAAAGAGCAATTTGCGTTTTCTCGCTTCGTAGCGCGTTTTATAAAAGCTATTCAAACTTGTAAAAGCAATTCTTGACTTAGATTTATAGCTTCGCACTTGCCTACAGTTTTAATTGGTGGGCAATTGCTCTTCTGATTAACAACGCACATTTATTTGTAATAACGTTTCCTTTCCGCTAAACGCTATTGTTTATTAAACTCACGGGATAATAATTGTTTTAGCTCAGTTAGCTCAAGAGTTTCCTCCAGTATCCTAACCCATGATGAAAGATTCACAAAAGGTCGTAATAACTCACTAAAAGGAGACTATAAAATTAAATATTAACTTCAAAACCACAAACTTGTACGAGGGCTGCTATCTCACTCCGCCTACAAAAACCTGCCCAGTGTTTTGAACAAATTCTAACTACTGAAATGTAGTCATTTTATTATTAAGACTTGTCAAGCAGTAATTATTTAAAATTGAAATCTCTAGGCGGGCGAAACTCCGATGACACTGAGTTTTTAGGCCAAAATACCAGTTTCACCACAACAAAACCTTAGCGGTCGTGAGCGACTGGTGTAACTGAAATCACGGTTTGCCCCGAGGATAAAAATAACTTACCGCGTTTCGGAGGCTGCGAGCTGCTGCTTCCACAACCCATGTGTTAGGTGATAGACTGAGTAACTTCGGTAAAAGTGCTTCACTGTAGTTTATACACTGCGTGGCTTCTTTCTTTCCGCGTGTAAATCTCAGTGTGATGAATAACTAACGCAGGAATGTAAACTGGTCTTTTGTTCGGGTATTTACGCGCGGTTTAGTGATTGGGTCGAGTGGATAAAGTGACGCCATAACAAGACACACAAAGCACCAAATCGTTTAAAGTGAGATTAAATTAAGCCGCCACGAGAGGCTATAAAAAAGGTGAAGATAAAACCACTTCTCTTGTTCGTCGAAAATCGCAACCCAGATTCAAATCCGGTAGCTGCGCGGAAAAGGTTTGTCGTGCTCTGAACACTCAATGCGTCACGTACTACGAAGTAGTTACTAAATAAAGCATTTCAAGGAAGACCAAAATAACACGCATGACCTCTTGCGCGTGCAAGTATTTAAATTATCACAACCATCACACAAAAATCAATCAGAGGTCTCGTTAAATCTTGTTATTTTTCTGTAAAGGTTATCACAATCTGTTTGTGAGGGGTATCGTTTCTGACGAATTTAGAAGCAGTTTTCACAGTAGTTTACGAGGGATAACTAACGGATGCGACACTTAATATGGTATGACGTGTGTAATTGAAAAATAAGCAATATTGAACACAGCGATAGTTTCCTTTTGTTCTGATTCGTGCGCGCATCAATCAGTTGATTGATTGATTTCCTTCACGTAACCTCGCAATATAATATCGACAGACATGAGAAATGAGCCAGAGGAAAAGCGGTTTGCAACCGATTTTTAATCTCAAGCGTAAAAGGAGCTTCTTTTCGCAGGACTATAGCTTTTGGCAAGGAGGCTCAGAGAGAGCAATGACACAGCTTCTACGTGAATACCTGTAATTGAAGTGCGGACCGTCCTTCCAATATGCCCACAGCTTCCAACACGTCATAGAGTACGGGGTGTATCAGATGAAGTGGGTTTCATTTACAGTCTAAAAGAGCCTGCACAGTAGTCGTTTCGTTAGTTTCTGATGGCGTGAGGGAAGCCAAGCTTCAAAAAAAGGCTTGAGGAGTACGAGACGGAAACAGAAATACAAAACACGCCAGAGGGTCGCAAGATACGTGATCAATAACGAGTGATCATGATGTGTATCTGGATGAAAGCGCCCGGAGCGCAAATCCGTTTCAAAATCTTATCACTTCCCATTGCTGCCTAGAAGCTTGTAGACGGAAAGGGTGGGAAAGTTCTTTTGGTGTTTATAAAATATGTGAGATACTACGCGCGTTCTTATTGGTCGATAGATGTGTTTAGATGACTGTATGTAAAACGCGGTTGCAATGTTTCAGATTTCGCATATTTTTGAGAAATATTTTATAAAAGCAACAGAGTACATTTCCGTACCTCTGGGGATGGGAGAATTCTCGAAAGGTATGCAAAACCGAGACGCACTGTCTCGAATCCTCGAAACCCCTGGGCCGGGATGTTCAAAGCCCGATTAAGCTAACCCAGGATTAGCGAGAATTTTTATTTCAGTTTTGTATTTTTTCGGTGACGTTTTCTGTTTATATATTTTGTCCTTAAGTTTTGAGCTTGAGCAATCTCAAAGTACACAAAAGATAAGAAGTGAAAAACATTTTTAAGCAAGAAAACTTTTAATCCTGGGTTAGCGTTAACCGGCTTACGAACAATCCGGTCCTGATGTTTAGATGAGACTATGTAAACAAGGAAAAGGTGCTCCATTGCTTCTAAGCAATAAAATTCTTTATGATACTGTTAGTTAGCTGTGCCAGGTTGTTTATATGAAAACTTGATGGGTGCTCATTCCTTAGTAAGCCAAACAAGGAAACCAAGTAAAAAAAAACATGGCGTCTCTATGATAAAAAAAAAATGGCTCCTTTATTATTTCTTCATTGAGTTTAGCATTTCACACAGTTTGATTAAAGGCCAAGTTTCATGAAATCCTCATTCACATTATATTTCAGACCTAACAGAGATCGATATTGACTTCTTCTTCAAATATCAATACAGTCAAGCATGTCATTTACTTCATTATTAAAATACAATACACCAACTTCGATACATTAAAATTCAGCCTAAAACAATAGACCTCAGCACGAGGCTCTGTGGAATAACTACAGAGTCTGTGGGGTTTATTCCCAGAGCCTCTGCCGAGGTCTATACGCCTTATTCCAAAATGGCCACTATTTTAGTGGTCTTTTGTTTGCCTTCAAATTAGCCCTTGATGCCTCGTTCTTAAACTCGAAATTCAAAAGAATATTTTCCCTTGAACGAGGCAACGAGGGCTAATTTGCAAGCAAACAAAAGAACACTAAAATGGCAGCCATTTTGGAATAAGGTGTATGGTTTTAGGCTGAATTTTAATATATCGAAATTGGTCTATTTACTTATTTCATCACGTTCAAATGAAGCGCACGAGGGTCGCACAGAGCAATCAGCAAATTATCATGTCCTCTCGCTTCACAGGTCAAAGTTTAGCAGCGACTGGATTTTACAACTTTGCCGTGGGTTTCCTTGATAGCGCTGCCTTTATCAGCCCAGCTGGTTTGTCAGTGGCCATTAAAATCTACAGAAAGAGAAAAAAATGCTCGAAAATCTATAGAAAACTAGGCTATCTAAAAGATAGTAATGCTGCGGCACATTCTGGCTGTTGATAGCGACATATTTTACGCAGTGATTCATCCATTTGCGCGTTCCAGGACTTACAGTAACCTTTATTTCTCAAAGTAGAGTCAAATTGTGCTGTGTAACTTAAAATCTGTCCTTGTATGCATCAACTTCATGCATGATGACGCATGGATGAAAAGGTGTGACAAGGGATCGTGACAAAAAAGCACCTAGTGCTCTGAACTATGTTTGGACATAAAACGATACACATCAACCTCCCCTTTATCAAAAGACAAAATTGTATCCTGAAAGTAAAGCTTCTTTTACTCACATAAGTAGTATTACTTCATTTAAGCCGTTTTTGATTGCCTGGTTGCGGGCATATTGCACTTTTTCGGACATTTTCGTGGTTAGCTTGAAGTCTTCGCCCTGGCCAAAATACACCCAGTATGGAAATATTTTGCAAAAAAAAAATCATGTTCTACTATCAAACTTTTTTCCTTCTTCAAATATGTTCTTTATTAGACTGTTCTAAGCAAATACCCCCCAAAAAATCGGGAGTCACCGTGCTCGTTTAATAGAAAATGAGCATTTATTTCGCTATCGAGCTTGAGGGAAATCTCTTAGGTTTTGTACGCGCACGCGCTCATTTGCGCGCGCTAATATTGACGCGAAAATCGTGCGCAGTAGGGATGCGCAATGCAATACTAAGGAATTATTTGAGAATTCGACCAAGGAGACGAGACTGAGGGTATGACAATTTGATTGGATAATGCACTGTAGGTATTGTAAAAATCTCTTTCTGGAACAGAAGGTGTTTTGGAGATGGTTGTAAGCCGAGGCTAAACACCAAAGCTGCCAAGTTGTATTTCGAGCATTAATTTTACAAAAGGAATTTAGAAAACTGCTAGCTTTATACACACAAACGTTTGTCAAAGCATTATTCCAAACCACTTGCATAAATCTCTGATTCCCTGCAGACAAACTGTCATTTGTTCTGTCAATCGCATGATCATCCACATTCAGTTTAAACACCCCCAGATGGTATTGCATCCACGGCTCAGCTTTCAGACCAGTCGGTTATTTCTCAATTATTAGAACAAAGCAAAATACTGAGTGGCTACAAAGAAAACATTTACAAACATTTACCTCATCTTTGTTCGACATTCCAAACGGCGCCATGTTGACAGTGAAGTAGTGAATATTTGGCATCACCATCTCCACATAACCAATCTGAGACAACCACAAACACAAAGTATTATGAAACTGAGCTTTTTCACAGCCTTACCTGATGCGCTTTCAAATAAATAAATATATACCAGAATCAATACCAGAAAAAAACGTTCATGTAAATGATGCTGCTTCCTTCGATTCTATTACTTAATACTAAAGTAGGAAAACGTTTTGATGACATTATGTCACTTGGTGAAAGACATCCTGCGGCTGAGACAGGGAAACTTGGAAAGTCTTAAGAAATCTTTGGAAAGTTGGTCAGAAAGCTCTGGACATCTTAAGTTACAGTTGTGTGGTCATCAAAACATTATCTAAATTATTTTATTTATGAGTACGTTCTTAAGTGAAAATGTACTAAAGTGTGAAAATAAGAAAATGTGTCAAATAATATTGTAATGAACTGACCTGTGGAATACTGTTCAAAATCTTCGTTTCAGCTTTGTACAAAGTGTTCTATTATCAGGAAAAGTAAACAAATGAAACAATTAATACAAAATACACCGTAATATTGGAAATGCATCGGCTGACTCATGCACTCTCGTTTTGTCTTCCCGCTTCAAAACATTTCAAGAGTCTCCGATTTCAGTTTAGCATTTTCTAAGTCTGCTCTGAAAATGATATGAACTCCCATCATATCAATTGTATATGTATTAAAGGCAAATTTGATGTATGATTAAAAAGTATGCATTTTCATACTAAGAACCCTATACTGTAAAAGGGACCTTATTAACTGAATTGTCTGTGTCAAAAAGAAACTCAGCCAGTAATTAATTAAGAAATAGAAAACATGTACCATGTTTCTATCGAGTTATAGAAACACAAGTGAAAGTTTGGGAGAACTGTGCTATGGGAACAGGAGCCGCAGGCGAGTGTTTCCATAGCTTTTTCGAGTTCTCCCAAACTTTCACGAGTGTTTCTATTTAGAAAATACCGCGACGAAGAAAAAGAAAAACAACTTGTTTACTTCGATCATCAAAATGTAAATTCTCTTTGTTCGCGCCATCATTACGTCAACAGCTCGTGCTAGTTCTGTGTTTCTATCGAGTTAAAGAAACACGGTTTTAAACCAATCAACGTGCGTATTTTCTTTGGGTTATTTTCTAAATGGAGTTACTGTTTAGTAAAGAACCAGTTTTTCGGGTTAGTTGATGCTATAATGCAGTGATAATGTGATTACTAGGTACAACGTGCCTGCACAGAGGGTGAGTAAACACCAGTGTGAGGTGGTCCAGCAAACTCCTCCAGAATTGTGTTCTTGGCAAAATTCCTTTGTGATTGCAAGAAAGGCATGTAGTTAACACATGACTAGATATTTGTTTCAAACAATTTCCTATTGTTAGGGAGGTGAGTATAGCTCACAAGCAACTGAGTTTCTGTAGTAAAAGGAAACTATATATCTTGCTACTTCCACTTAAGAGCCGATTTCTGAAATTATCAAAAATCGGGCGTCAGTCGTGAAATTTCGAATTCCTTCGTATTTTGCCCATATAGTCTCTATAGAAAGGTATTTTAAAAAATAAGGTTAAAAGTTTCATCAGCGTGTTATTTTTTTCAAAATCGGGCAAAGTTTGAAATACGGCAAATTAGCGTCCTTTCAGTCACGAAACTAGCGGAAAATTACCCATTTTCATCTCACTCGTAGAAGGAAACGCTACATCCTCTATTAATGAAATATTTACAAAATATAAACACATCCTTGTTCTTCATAATGCACCAGTTTAATTTAGATAAGATGGAAAATTGGAAATGCTTCGGCCGTTAGAAAAAACCCTATTTTGGCAGTTTAAAATTTTAGCAAATTCCATCCGATTTCAACACAAAAGAAACCCAATTGGTACGTAAAATTTGAACTTAAAATTAAGACCTTGTTGAAGCACAACCTTAGTTGTTTACTGTGTTAAAATATTTCTGGCGGCACTACAAAAGTATCCCGGCGAGAGACGAAAATGTGAAGGGTACTTTGAAACGAGGAGAGCCTGCGAAACGAACAACGGCCGTCACGCTACAAATGAAGTCCTTTGTTTAATTATCACTTGCGACGAATAATTTGTTTTCGAAAAGCTGTACAGTAATTGCTGATAGCACAGCTTATTCTCTGTTGAACTTAGTGGGATAAAATTTTGTTTAATTCTGTCAACTCACGTATTTGTACACATGGAGAAGACAGGATTAGACACATTTTGCTGAAATTCGAAACTGTTTACATTATTCTGCTTTGGCTTCTTTCAAAAATACAACAATCAGGAAATACCAAAAATCAGAGTATTTCTAAGCTTTACTTCATCCATCGATTGAGTTTTTAAGACAGGAAAAGCAATTACTTTAGAATTATCAAGCGAAGATTGTATAACTTCACTTATTAGAAGAGGTCAAAGTTAACAGCAAAGATCAACAGATTAGCTAGCTATGTGATTGTTGCATCGCCAGTATAAATATTTATGAAATTGCTATAAACTAGCAGTTTATTTTGGCCCTAAATTTGAAAAACTCGCTAAAGAGGACTTTTCACAGTGATCTGATCTGCAGCGCCAGTAACTCTCTTTAAACGGAAAAAGTTGAAACCCTTGTCACTGCGTGACTCAAACTGAGGCGTGATCAGAACCGCGTGGGACCTAGTAACAGAACTCTCCCCACGCGCTACGCAGGTGAACAAGTAACAAATGACAAAAATTTCGGATTTTACCTCCGTAACTAAGTAGGTATTCAAGTTTCTAAACCAGCCGTCTAGCCAAATATACATTCCCCGTGCTTGAAAAACGTTTTCTTTTGACGGGGGAGGGAACGGGGGAGGGAGTGAAGGTTCCTTGCTCGTGAGAAGTCGCGGGCGTTTAGAACACATTTTAGTGCCCTTTTTTCAACAGCCACTTAATAATAATAATAATAATAATAATAATAATAATAATAATAATAACAATAATAATAATAATTTATAATAATAATAATAATTATTTCTTATATTGCCGGCGCAGTCGAACATGCAATAAAGATATGATCGAGTGCACTTATCTTTGCAAATATAAAGAACGAAGTGGACAGTTACTATCATGTATCCTAACTACAGCAAAAGGCTAACATTAATGGTTGGAACTTCTATCCATAATAGTAATATAATAATAATAATATTTATCCAGGGTACCCACTCGCCTTGGCGGTTTTCAGTGGGGCCCTGCAAATTATAATTTACAAAAATAAAAATTGATATTACAATAAAAACTAATTAAAAAGCTATAACAATAATTAGATATTACAAGAAAAACTAATTAAAAAGCTATAAGAATAATTAGATAGGTTATTGTTAGAAAATCATAAGCTTTTAAGCTTGGCCTTAAAAAAGGACATCGATTCGCTACTTTTAATGGTAATATCTAGGTTGTTCCAGTCCTTAGAGGCTTGATAAATGAAAGTTTGTTTGCCCCTGTTGGTATGCACGCGAGGAAGGTGTAAATCATTGCTTCCGCGAGTTTGATAAGAATGAAAACTACTATTGCGTCTGATGTCAAAATTAAAATCAATTTCCCCCGACAGATATTTATGCATCATAGCACACCGATGGAAGTGTCGTCTCTTTGAGAGGGTCTTGAGGTCCAAACGATCTAGTGCCTCGGTAGATGAACTTCTTGGTGGAAGATTAAGCAGGACCTTGGCTGCCTTGTTTTGAAGAACTTGCAGCTGACCCATAAGTGTATCGTTATTTTTGTCACCCCACACTGTGTCTCCATAGTCAAACAGTGGGATGATTAAGCAGTTGTATAGTGTTAGCTTAGCATGTAGAGGCAAAAGATGTCGTATTCTCTTTATCATTCCAATCCTTTGATTGATCTTTGTACTGATAGAATCAATGTACTCGGACCAAGACATAGTTTGGTTTATAACCACTCCCAAGTACTTAAACGAATCAGACCTATGATGCAGTAGCAAGTAGAGTAGATATTGCAAGCTGTTTGGGGCCACACCTGCATTTTATGTCTACATGTAGCATGTTCCTTGACTGCAAAACAGTCAAATTTTTGTTTCTCAAGTGTAGTAGATACGATACTCGGGAAGCACACAAAGCCTGGTATGTCATTCGACTTCTCTCAGTCCTACAAGAAACGACCGCGCATGATCCTACAACCGGGCCTGTTCCAAGCTCCAGAATAGTGAGAACCACGAAATCTTAAAACCATGAACCCAAATTTAACATGACTCTCTCTCTGAACAGTTCCACTCATTTTGTTTCCTCGGGTTTTGCTTTCAAAAACGCAGACCCAGATGGGTCGCTCAGTGCGTGTACGCTGCAGTGGTCAGCCACTCTAGCCTCACTGTCTATGTGCACCTGATTAGGCAAAAAGACATATGTTATTTTCACACTACCAATATAAATATGTCTGCTGATGTTTCAGTTGTTTTTGTTGCTGATCCTGCTGCTGCTGCTACTGCTACTGCTACTGCTACTGCTACTGCTACTGCTACTGCTACTGCTACTGCTACTGCTACTGCTACTGCTACTGCTACTGCTACTGCTACTGCTACTGCTACTGCTACTGCTACTACTGCTACTACTGCTGCTGCTGCTGCTACTGCTACTGCTACTGCTTCTGCTACTGTTACAGCTACAGCCATGTCTCCTACTGCCGCTGTTAAACGCTTCAGTTCTTGATTGTTTTGGCGAGAAAATTTTATGATTCTAAACCCTTTCCCCTAAACAAGTCGTTCCGAAAAAAAAATGTACACTACAGATACGCTACAGTGTAAACAAGTGTACACTCTAATTTACCTTAAAATCGCTTTTAAGATAGAGCTTTCCTGCCTTCAGGGAATCTTTAATGCGCCTTGCCCATTCTCGGCCGTAAGCTCTAAGTGAAGAGATATCCTCCACTATTGAGGCAAGGTCATCAAATGCTCGTGCCCCTTCTGCTGCGAAATAATCGAGGCCTTCTAGGGACTTGCGCACCGAAGCACTACACTCTGTCAGTATTCGTAGCATGGTACTACGGCTAAAAGGCTTGAAGTTAGTCTCACTGCAATACTGCATGTACTGCATGACAATCCGTGGCACTGTGATAATTTTCTCGGACGAGAGCTGGAGGTGTTTTTCGAAAATTACCGATTGAAATTTCAGTCAACGAAGGTAGTTATAGAAGAAAAAAGAAATGTTAAAAAAAGCATGATGAATTTGTAAAGGCTAAAACCTACCTGCGCGAGCTAGCAACAGCTTTGTTTCACTGTCGACGCCAGAATCGTCGCTTATTTTGCAGTAGACTGGAGGTGGTAGCGGACATCTTTCTTGCAATTGCCCATTGAAACACATTGCACATTGGCCGGATTGAAGGTACTTCGACCGCAGTAACCACCAACGAAGCAACAATAACCACAAGATGCCATAAAGGCTTTGATAGCAAGGCGAAAAAATAAGAACTTAGAACTTCCAGTATTATCTAATACTGACAATCATAACTCGAGCTTACCAGGTCTGCCAGTACCAGTGCGCAACTGTCACGCAAACGTATAGTGACAAACTTCAGGAATGTCAACATACGACCTTTGCTTGCATCTTCGTCAACCACATTTAGAGTAAATAACGCTATCAATCACATGGTCAACAAGGTAAAAATAGTATTCAGGATATTGCTAGACTCTACAATCGAGTGCAAGATTGTCCTAGTCAAGCAGATAGTTCAAGGATCGGGTAAGTTTTATAATCATCTCGAGCAAACTGAAAGATGATCGCTTTTATTTATAACTTGTTTTAATGACATATTGTTCAAGAGATATAATTTTATTTCACGAAAGAATGTATAAAATTATTATCCATCCCCACAGAAATTTGAAGAAGCTCCCTTTTAAAGAAGCCAGCTAAAGTTTGTGTAAAATACTGTGTTCATACACTAGTGCTTGTTCGTTTCATAGTGTCTCCTCGTGTCAAAGTACCCTTCACATTTTGGGCTCTCGACGGGGTACTTTTGCAGTGCCGCCAGAAATATTTTAACATAGTAAATAACAAAGATTGTGCTTCATCAAGGTCTTAATTTTAAGTTCAAACTCTACGTACCAATTGGGTTTCTTTTGTGTTGAAATTAGATGAAATTTGCTAAATTTTTTAACTGCCGAAATGGGGTTTCTTCAAATGGCCGAAGCATTTCCAATTTTCCAGCTTATCTAAATTAAACTAGTGCATTATGAAGAACAAGGATGTGTTTATATTTTGTACACATTTCGTTAATATAGGACTTCGCGTTTCTCTCTACGAGCGAGATGAAAATGGGTAATTTTCTGTTAGTTTCGTGACTGAAATGACGCTAATTTGCCGTATTTCAAACTTTGCCCGATTTTGAAAAAAATAACACGCTGATGAAACTTTTAACCTTATTTTTTAAAATACCTTTCTATAGAGACTATATGGGCAAAATACGAAGGAATTCGAAATTTCACGACTGACGCCCGATTTTTGATAATTTCAGAAATCGGCTCTTAATAATGTTAGCCCATTACAGGTCCAATGGCACATCGCAGCATGTCATAACATTTTTCCAGGTCACCTGGCTAATGGTTCAATGGCACCCATTTATACATGCGAGTGCCAGAGATTAGAGAGTGTGATGACCTAATCTTGACCTGATCTTGCACATGACCTTATGCTCAAAATTGGTCAAGACCCCACATACATGTATGGTAATAAGGCCTCAATACCTCATTTTCAGCTGCATATGACTTACTATTTTGTGTTTAAGTATTCTCTGAATTTGAATGCCAGCTCTCTAATATCCTGAGGTCCCAGACACAAATAGTAAACATTGAGAAAATTAGCCAACATGTCTCACCAACACGAACTGAAGTCCACACCCCTTGTGGTATCAAACTGGTATCGGCAGGTCACTTTGGTACAGAACGAACGATCTGTAGATTCCGGCAAAATGGTGTACTTGTCTCTGCAAAAACCTGTGAGTGATAGAAGACTCGTATCTATACTTTATTGATCCAATCAAAGTCCTTTCAAAATCGCCTAATTTACCTGTGAATCCTGATTGTGTTGTCTTGAGAATCTGCATTTCTTTAAGACCACTAGACACCTTTGGATCCTCTAAACACAATAGACAAAATATTTAGCACCAAGAAACATATGTACACTTCACAAAAAAATGTTGTTTTGCTTTGCAGCTTGGACATTAGTATTATTGTTATCTCTGCCGAATTCCAAAACAAATGAAACTTTGTCTCCATGTTTAAGAAATGGGAGTTTGTCATTTAGGCATACTCAGTGCCATTTCAGTAAAGCAAGTGCTAAAACAGCTCAAAACTACAAGGTAACTCAAAAAGATGCGACCCAAAATATGTGTGTTATAGGCATCTGTGGAAAACGCACAGGTATACACATCTACATATAAATGCATATGAGTCTACATTGTACGTAGTTGTGCATATGCCTACTTAGTATGTATTCATGAGCTAACATATTGTTTGTGTTTTGTTTTTTGCTGACGGGCCATTGTTATTTTAAATGGTACAACAGCTTGCTACATGCAGACTTGAATTCAGGCGTAACTTAGCTGAAAAAAAAAAAAATTAGAATAGACCAATTTTGATATATATTAAATTTCAGCCTAAAACAATAGGCCACATCAGTACGAGGCTCAGGGAAACAACTACAGAGTTTGTGGGGTTTATTCGCCAGAGCCTCGTGCTGAGGTCTATTGCGTTAGGCTGAATTAGAATATATCTACAAACCATAAGAACAAGGAAGAGGCAGGAATGGGGAGGAGGAGGGCTGAGGAAAACTTTTTGTGTGTCAATGAGATCAAGAACGCAACATCCATTAAACGACGATCAATAAATACGACATTACCTAAAAACGCCATGTTGAAATCAAAATTCAATTCAGTACCCTTGATTCCATGTTTCTAGCCTCTTTCCACATTAATGTATTCATAAACTACGTAAGGCTAAATTGTCGCATAAAAATTTATTTGAAGCATATTTGCCCCCTGAGTATCCCATAATAGCTATTTGAAACAATAGAATTCAAAATGGTTGCCGTATTGGTAAAAAAAAGTCTATTAATACAGTCAGTGCTTTGCTTCATGGAAATTCTGGCAGTACTGAAGCTAAATTTCAATATGCTTAAAACATGGTCATTACTGTTAGAAGTAAGATGCACACTAAACTGGATACTTGAGTTTAGAAAAATATTATGGTATCTGTACCTCCTCTCACTTGTGTAACAGAGCAAAATCTTGTCACTTCTGGATTTAACACAAAGGCATGAGCATGGTCAACACCTCCCTGTTTCATGGAACATAACAAGCATGTCATTACAAGGAATACACACACCAATCCATTATATTTATTACAAGGAATACACACACTAATTCAAAACCAAATTGTGGTCTTGTATTCCAACAACACTGACTAAAGAGCACACTAACTTGCCTGCTTAATACGTTTCCAAGGAGTTTCATCAATTGTTACAGAGACGTGATCAACCTGGTAAGAAAACAGGACAGTATTATGTTCATGATCCTGCAAATGTTAGGGAATGTTATAACCTGTTAAGAAAACTAAAATATATTTTTCTGAAACCCTCAGGACCCATCAGTCACAAGGTGATCTTTACATACTGTACCCAATGCAATTGAAATGAGTGAGAGGTGTCTGATTTAAGCAAACATCGTTGTTCTAATAACTGTTACACAAAACTATCAAAAGCCACAAGAACTTATATATTTGTACTAACTTTGAAAAATATTGTGTTAATACCTGTTTATGTGTTGTCAGAAAATGATTGCAAAGGTGGAGTGCAAATTCCTCAATATTATTAACCTACAGATAAAAGAAGATTAATCAAAAAATATATGATACTTGTAAATATTAATATACATTTCATTTCTACACTAATGTTATGTAGGGGACTGGTGCAAAGGAAATTTTGACACAAAACTGGACAACACTTATTGCCATTGTCAGTGAAGTGCCTTAGCAACACAGCATTTGATTGACAGATGATTTTCACACTTGCCTAAGATTCAAATAATTTTCCCAAACATTTCCAAGAATGATTACTTCAAAACAGTCCATTATACACAAGAGTGGTGCACATACAGTGTATTTGCAAACCTTTATGGAGGGTGACCAAGCTAGGGGCCATGATAGACACATTGGTAACCAATGGACACAAACAACTAATGGTGTGATCGTTCAGCAAAATGAAGAGCACTTTTGAAAGCCATACAGCTTAACCCCCTCACTTGAAGCAAGAAGGGGCCGGGGAGGGGGACATGATCACTTCTAATTAGTTTATAGCTTGCCTAATCACATATATGGTTTTATTTTAAATTTACAAAGACAACACAAATGAGAAAGAAGGAATAGTAAAAATCAATATTATATATTAGGTGGGTTCACACTAGACCCTCAAGTGCACTTCAAGCGTACTTGAAGTGCTTCTAAATTTTTGGAGAAGAAAAGGCACCGGGGGATGAAAGAAAATTCAAAGTAAAGCTTAGTGCACTTCGCTCTGTTGTTGAGCGTGCATTTGGCCTGTTAAAGGGTAGGTGGAGAATTCTAATGAAAAAAGTTGAACAAAAGGTGCCAAATGTAAATAAAGCTACAATTGCAGGTTGTGTATTACACAACATTTACGTTTTATTTAACGACGAATATGATGTTGACATGTGATTCGGATGGGAACGGGATTCAAGCGATGATGGTGGTGACTTTGAACCAACAAGTGATATCAGAAATGCAATGAAAGACTATGTATGGACCAATCTTCAGAATCGAAACATTCCATGTTATATTATAACTCCCTTTGAGCCTGTTGTAGTTGTCTGTTTTCGCTTTCTCAGGCTTGTATAAACATTTGAGTTGACTGTTGAGCATTAAAAGCAATTTGTATGCAAAAGTGTCGGTCTTGAAATAGAAATCAAGCATGTGTAAAATTAAAACATACATCAAGACAATTCATAACATTTTATATTTTCTTTAATACCAACAAAGTAAATAGCAAAGAGAAGATTCCAAGAAATTCGTTCGGAAGATTCGAAGCTTTCTTTAATATACTCAGAAAAAAATCCATAGTTTACAGCCTGTTGTTTTCAAAGTAATTCAACACTGCAGGGTACCTGTGGGATCATGAACACAGACCTCGGTAACACTGAAAGAAAACAACAACAACAAACTCTACCGAATGAAAGATTGCGTGACTGTTCTCAGTATTTCAACAAACTCTCGAAAATATTATTAATTCACGTGACGTCACCGCTTTCTAAAATCCAAAACTAAAGAGCCATCATAGTTTTCATCCTCATGAGGCATAAGAGACGATATATTTATATCTGTTTACAATTTTACAGCTCCATAGCGTGCTTTGTTTGGAAACCAGAGCATTTTGAATTTCAGAGTTATGGCGGTGCATGACATAAAGGTCGAAACATATTTACCTATCTCATGATTTGTAGCCTTTTTAGAAGTTAGAGAATTGGGAAAAGTGCTTACGTAAATGCTTGTTTATAAGTACAGATAGTTAGTCGCCTAGATAGCCAATGTAAGTTCCAGATGTTTACACTATTTTCCGGCCGCCATGTTGCTGCACATCTGATGTGCACCAACGTGGCGTTTCCATACTGAGCTCTGTAAATTTCTGCGAAACATTTCGACGAATATCTGCGGTTTGGGAAAACGTGCAGACCTAAAACTTGGAGAAGTGTCTTCTCTATGTATTTCCAATAAGATCACAATTTCTTGACTTTATCCACTGAATGGTTTTCGATTTATTTTTTTATTGCGTGACAGTGAAAACGATCTATACCTGACCTTTAACATGACATTTGCTATACCACAGTCAAATGGCTCTGCTCTTGTTAAAACTCTTCCATAGAACACGGCATATAATGCCCTTCCCCAACAATAGCGTGAAACAAAATAGGCGGGAAGGCCAAAATTTAAAAAGAAAACGGCACATGTACAAATGTTACGAGCCGTAAGTGTCATGTGGGCCTGTGTCTGATTGCCATCAGATGACATTTCCGGAGACCAGAATTAAAATTTACGTAAGAGACATGCTTTGCCGCACGCGTCCAGCCGTAGGAACGTACACAGAACGCCATCCTTGCGACAACGGGAAATGTTTAGGCTAGATAGCAGAATACCCGGCCCACAAAATATCTAACTTAAAAAACTGCTGTGTCCTGTAGTCCGTAGTCTCGAAACGAGCGCATCGATGCCACGTTTGTTACAAGAACAACAATAATACAGTACATATATCTCAGAATTAGACGTTTTGGTGTGTAGTATCGCTGTATATTTTTACGAGTGGTGTAGTATTTTGACCAACCCGTAGGGCGAGTCAAAATAACGGGGAATGTTATTTACAAAATTCAAAACAACTCGTTTTTTGCGCGTTATTTGTACTCTAGGAAGCAGAGTTGGAAAATAAATTACTTGTACTCGTTCTTTATTTTGTCACCTGGGTATTCTACTAGCGCGCTACACATGAATGCCTCGTTCTATAATCCATGAGCCGAAATAAGCGCGTTACACATATTATGTGTAACGCGCTTATTTCTTTCTACAATCCAGGAGCCTCGATTGACTATTTACAAAGGATACGAATACTTCATACAAATAACCGGGCTGCGTTATCTATCGACTACGTCACTGCAACACTGTGGCACTGCGGTAGAAGTTTTTAAACTAACTCAGACTTCATTATTCATCGATTATGGCACTGCGGCACTAACTAATTGCGTAATTTTGTTTGGTCATTGCGGGACCGCAGGAGCAGGAGATTTGTGCCGTTCAAAGTGGGCTGGGTATTCTCCAATCGGTCTAATTTTTGCGGCTCTATATGACTAACACATTGGCTAAGTGCATTCTCAAGGAAGGTTTGGGTTGCCCGAGATTGCACGTTTCGAGGTTTCCGTGGCGACTGAGTACGATCAGTCAAGTAAGCAAAGACCGGTTCACACTCAAGTTCGTATCAAGTGCACTTCAAATAAATTTCAAGTACACTTGAAATGTCCAGTGTGAACCCACCTATTCATGGACTAAACCAACCTCGTTCCCAGGGTCTCTCATCTTCCCGAAGAGAGACCCTGGTTTGGGCTGGTCACGTGTCTTCCAGATTTTAGCAGATTACAAATAAACGGTTTGAGGGAGGGGCAGATAAGTGGGGAATTTGTCTCCACTTAGTCGACTGGTGAGCGTAGCTTGTCGCAATTCAAAACAAACTACACGTGGAGCGCTTTGGACCGAATTATGTCAACTGGGAATATTCAGCAGACGCCCAAAAAGATCAGTAAATCTTCCACTACTGCAAATGTCAGTTCTTGCAGGCTTTGCAAATCAGTTGGAGACGTATCTTGCTCGAAGAACATTTATGCAAACGGAAATCGCGTACTGCTCGCCGCTGCTCAGGACATCTATGGGCGGCCGTTGAGACAAGATAATTTGCTGCCACATCTATTATGTAGGGCATGTGAAAGACGCTTGAAAAATTTTATTTCCTTCAAAACAGTGATTAGTGAAAGTCAGAGTTCTTTCGAAACAGTGAAGCGATGTACAGAAATATCACCATCTGTGCCACGCACCTTGGCCAAGAGTGCAAGGAAATCTGAGAAAAAAGGCCGTCGCGGTCTAAATTTCGCTACAGTACCAACACAAATGCAGTCTTCGTCAGGAAAAGAGGTAAACAACTTTATGTTCCATTTGTTTATAGACACGTCTCGATTGTCTTAGATACCCTATTGCCGCTTAAGAGTTGCGAGAATATTTCTAAATTGGACAAATTTCTTTCAGAATGAGCTACCTTTGAATGCCTCAGCGATTGTTGGAAATGTTTGGGAAGACGATGTTGAACAGCAGGTATTAAAATTCATATACACAATGTTCGTTTGACCCATCTCACCTATTTTCTTCAGAAGAGAAAAAAAATACGCGTAGGCGATTGCGTGTTCTTGTTCGCTTTACTTTGTTTACATAATTTGATGTACCAGTATGTATTAGCAAGGAAGGCTTAAGGAGGCTCGAAAGGGTTTTTAGGTGCACGCGCGCGCGCAATCTACACACGCCATAACTAAGATGCACGCGTCAGCTGAATCAGTATTAAAATCAGTACACCGGAAGTTAATGATGCGTAAAATCGCGCGAACCGGAAATAAAACCTGCGAAAAACATTTGTATTTAGCTCGAAAGTTTGCTCGGTGACCTATCTTGATTTTTTGCTTGCACGCTTCATTCACGATGGCACTTCAAATATAAAAGTTTCAGGGAAATTTATCTAGTAGAATTTTCTGCAAGCCATAAAGCGCGTTTTTTAAAGATATATTAAATTCCACTAGATAAATTTTTTTCATACTGCCTGAAAAGGTAAATAATTTAGGGAGCTTTTCAACAAAGAAATAAAAAAGGTAGGTCACCGAATTAGTTTTTCAGATATTTTACAAAAACTGACATTTAGAGGGCCTTTTTGTAGACCTGGGGTGTTGCCATGGTAACTGATATGACGTCATAAGCACCTTTATAATATAGTACAACTATAGAGGTCCAAGGAGACATATAGTTTGCCTATACCATTAAATATCCTTCTTTGTAATCTTTAATCGTTTAGCAAACACTACATCAACAAAAATACCCTTTCGAGCCTCCTTAAAAGGTGTACATTTAAGACGGATTCCGCTCAAAGTTTGAGCAATAAGTGCAAAAAGTATTTACTAAAAATCTACTCACAGCACATTAACTTTTTTAATACTGTTTAAACCCTCACACTGTAGTTCATTTCGCTAGGTGACCCCGCGATGAAATCCCCAAGCATTCTCGAGAAAATTTTAAGTCAAACCTCGTAAGAATGCTTCATGTGTGTGTTATTGTGTTTTCAACTATCGCGAAACGTTCGTTTTAATTGAAATATGTATAACTTCAAGTTCAATTTTCTCTAGCGGGGTCAGCTCGAGAGCTTAAATCTCGATAAGATCTTCTTACCTTTATTCAAAATATTACTATGCTATGAGGTTTTTTTGGTAACTTAATTTTTGCAATTATCGCTCGAATGTTGTGCGGAAAACCTACGGGTGCCAGTGCTATTTTTTAAATTGACCTTTACCTTTTCCCTTCTAGACAAAAAGCAGCGAGACAGACTATGGAACCGAGACGCTGTCGAGTCTTTTGAACCAAGTTGAGAGAGAGTTGGTGGAAGTGACAAGACGAGGGACGAACTCGGTTCTTAGAGCAAGGGGATACCTTGGCTTAAGCACGCTAAATTTTTCGGAGATCATTAAAGAAATCCAAACACTTTGTCCGACTGTGTTCACATTTCTGTCCAAGATGATCCAGTTAGACCAAAATCCAGAAAAGAGAACAGCTCCACTGGCGCTTGTATACGGGTTGATCGTTTTCCAGAGATGTCACGAATTGAGTCGAATACAGCGAGTGAATACCGTACTGCTTACAGAGGGTGATGCAAACCAAGAGGTAATTTTAATTATTTGTGAGTGTTGCATTGCCATATAATAAGACAAATCAGAGCCGAAAATCTTCTTTCTTTCAATTCTTTGGCAATATGAATTTTAGTTTGACACAAATCTGGGTCAAACTCATCTGTTAGTTTTTCTATTTGTTGTTAATTTCAATGGTATAGCTCAACCTCGTTCCTTACAAAGTTGCCACACTCCAAATCAAACCAAGGTTGAATATGAGCCACAACATAATACACTTCTAAAGCTTGACATTCAACTTTTTCATTCTTTCTTTTTTTCAGCTGGTAGATCGACTCCACAAATATGGTTTTTGTCTATCAAAAACAATGAAGTATACAATTCAAGAGGAAATAGGGGATCATTTCCTTGATCGTGCAGTTGAATTATTAAAGCAGGGTAAAAAATTTGTGCTTGTTCTCGATAACATCGATTGGGATGTTAGGGTGCATGACATGCGCTCTGACAACCAGAATAAAAGTGTACATGCTGTGGCCACAAGTGTAGTATTCAATCGTGTATCTTCAGACCACTTACCAGATGACAAACCCAAGAAAAATCTGGCTGATTGTAATTTGAACGATTTACTAATGCTAACTGATGAGGAAAAAAGATGCACTCGAGAGCGCTACAAAATCTTTCTTGGAAGAATACTGTGCGAGTGGTTTCCAGCCTTTGATTTCTTCAAGGAGATTCTGCCATCTCAGACACCCTGCCAGTATCAACACGAAATGAATATCAAGTCAGTGGTGGTTACCCTCCCAGTTCTCTTAAAGGATGAAAAAAAATATTCTGACCTAGTTGATGTCTTAGATCAACTCGAGGCCTGGGTCAGAGAAATGTATTCCAGAGCTGGCTTGTGTGCTCCTCCTGAAGAAGGTCATGTCCCACCTGCTCCACCAATTGCTGCACCCTCAAGACCAGATCAGCCCTTATCACATGTGCCACCAGTAACAGCAGCTGATGATGCATTGGGAAGGGTTCGAATACCCTGCTTTGGTGACCAGCTCACCAGAGTGAGATTAGCTGGTGCAAAAGATTTAAGAGCTGGGAGCCACACCCCACAAGACAGGCTTGACCACCTGTACCCATTCAGGATTGTGGATTGGCATACTAAACGCAGCTTTCTCAAGGTGAGCACAATATTGAATATAGACCTGTTTGGAAATATTGAAATTCATACTTGGCCATCGGGTTAAGGGGAATGAAACAAAAGAAATGCATTTTCCATTCCTAAACCTCCATTTGATTTCTTATGTTTTATTCCCTTAGCCTTGCATTTAGTTATCCAATTATTACAACCCTAAAGTCAATGCACTACTGTTAATCATTCCTGTTTTAAGGCTCAGTGGAGAAAACCATCATAAAAATAATGAATAACAACAAGAATAATAATAATAACAATACTAAAGGACTGGTCGAAAAGTACAAGGGGGGGGGGGGGAATTGTGATATTGTTTACGTTTTACTTTTTTTTTTCTTAACAAATTAATACAAAACCATATCATTCCATTACTTTTGCAACTTTAGGTCGTGTTCATAACTTAAAAAAAAGGTTGAATGTAAAACTTTCACACTTGGCCTTTTAGCGTTGCTACCTGTGGAACAGTGATCCTCCCAAAAAATAATGTAGTAGAAGGAGCTACTTCTGCTGTTAATGTGTCAAATGTCTGCCAATAAGCCATTTTATAGTTGAGTGCTTAGTTACCTGGCCATGAATGCAAGCAAGGCTGGAGGTGACCTTGCTTTGATACAGACCTCTCTGCTTTTCTCATGTAAATGCCAGCTAGTTAGCACAAGAACAACTTGATCAAGACAACAAAAGCAGTAAGGTATGTATCAAAACAAGATCACCTCCAGCCTCGTTGCCATTCAAAGGCTAAGTCTCTAAGAAGACACCTGTAAAATGGTCTATTCCTGCTTACGTTATAAAACAGGATGACCCACCCACATGGAAAGCTGAATTTCGAAGGACCCACCCCTTACCAGGGGCTAAAAAACTGATGACCCACCCCCTCTCTGCTCCAGCCTACCCCCTCCTCTTATACTTTTTGACCAGTCCCGCATGATAATAAAAGAAGAGAGCAGTAGAATCCGTCACTTGTATTTTAATTGGTTTACCTACAATGTATTTTAGGCACTGTATGTGTGAGAACAAATGTGTTCTATTTTCAGCTTGTTTTCAAGAGGCTTTACAAAAATTCTGGTAGAGAAATGGGCACTGTGCGGTACTTCCGTGAAAAGCTTCAGAGAAGAAATGTCACTCAAGATGTAAAACATTATGAGGACTGCGAGCAGTTGTTTCTTAGCCTTGGCAGGTGCTTTGCTATTGAAGCACTGATAAAGTTTTTCGACATGGTTGACCAAAATGGTCAGCCAACTAAGAACAGGCCACCCTACTACATACTAGGGGGCTATAAATTGAAACTTCAAATGAAACTGTTTATATAAAGGGCATACACAACAATGACCGACGCTTAAAGTACATGATTTCCACGCTAGGTTACACTCATTCATTTCTTTATCCTTTCTTTATAAACATACGGACAAAGCCATTGACAAGTCTCTCAGAAATATAGGAATACCTCAGGAAGAACTTAAATGATTGCTTGCTTGATCACTCACCATTCTAAAATACAGTGCGCTTCATCGACGATTACTGCTTTAACAGCGCGCTGATACGGTTGGCTTTGGAACAGCTCCATTCCATCCTTACACGACACAAACGCTTCGGGATGCGTGAAAATCATGTCGTACTTTGCATCTTTTAATAGGGTGTAATTCGAGTCACTAACATCCAACTCCAAATCACTCGAATCGCTTTTCTTCTTTGCATTCAAAAACGTCGCATTGACACTCCCTTCGCTGCTCCTTCTTATTTGATCTTTAATAAGGGCGTTCAAGGGCGAAACAACCACAATAACAGGTCGAAATGACGCGGAAGGTAAAGGTCGTTGACTATAATTTATCTTCTCCAGGAAGAGCGAAGGAAGAAGATGAAAAATCAAAGATTTACCATATCCCGTAGGTAACACGGCCACAACATCTCTGCCCGAATAGATCGCCTCCAAACACTGGACTTGTTTAGGTTTTAAATTAAGGTTACAATACCTACTCCGAGATATTGCGACTTGAAGGCTGCTGTAAAACATGGCGACCTGAAGAACTTTAGCAGTAGCCTCGATTTCAAGATGACAAAAAAAAAATGAGGCAAAATTCGAGCAGACAAACGACTCGTCCCTCAGGAATTTTTTTGTTCAGAAGACACGTGACCAGCCCAAACCAGGGTCTCTCTTCGGGAAGATGAGAGACCCTGGGAACGAGGTTGGGACTAAACAATCATTTGAGCAAATCTTAGACCAGGTTCCTGACTTCTGTCACGTATTCTTTCTTTCAATCAGTGCGTAACACGTAGCTTCCGACGCTCTTTGCGTGACGAGCCCAAAGAGGCTACATAACACCGCAAAAATATCAGCAAACCAGCGATTGATTGCAAAATTGATTGTTTCAGCTTTAACCCATGGATGTAAAAAAATTAAAAAGTATAAAAGTGTAACGATCTACCCACCGGGTGATCTTTAGCCAAAGCGTAAACGGTGTTTTTCTGTGTATCCGTCGGGATTACACTAGCATTGTTTCCAGTCATATAATCTTGGTAGTTTGCTAACTTTAACTCTGTTGCCACCTCTATCTGTTTGATGTCATGGTACTTTCCACTGCGTTTGATCTTCAGAAGACGCACGCCGCTTTTCCCATAGCCAGTAAAAGTAGGGTCAATGTGGAACCTTGAAGCCATACTTTCGACAAGTCTCCCCGATCAGTCCGAAAATATATTGGACACGTGCCCAAATCTGTGCCACCGATAGTTATTACCAGCGGTTAACACCGTAGCGCGCGCAATCTGAAAATGGCGGCAAGCGAAGCAGTTTTCTTTTCTTGGAGGACTCCGTTTTCTACTCCCATAAGAAAGGACGAAAATGCTTGTCGAGATTTATTTCAGAATTCAGAAAAACTTCTGGCCTCAGCTGTGTCGATTTGTCGACTAAAGGGCAGTGTAGAGTGCCAAACAGGCGGCTTGATTACGGTGTGCGAGGAGCTGCAAAGCTTGATTCGTTTGGCTTTCTCGGGTGAGTGAATAATATAAGCTTACGTTCTGTTTTTATGCTTCTTTTCTTGCGGATCGGCAATTTCAATCATTCGTATGTTTTTTTCTTATTCAATAATCCATAAGAAAGCAGTAATTAGTTTAACCACCTCGGCATTTTCATTCTATCTAAAAATAATTACAACGCCAGCACTGATCGAATGCAAGCACATGCCTGTGTACCACATTTATGCTTCAATTTACCCATTATAACTGCAAACCCTAATGACAATGAAATATGTGCTGAGCTCTGTTCATAAAGGCAATACAAACAACAGGATGGAGAAAAATGGCTATGTGAAATTTAACACATAGCCGGTTTGTTAAACTCTGAAATTCCAATAGATAAACTTTGAATGTATTGCACGCGAAGGTGGGGGCATGCATAAACCGCTCAAGAAATCAATACTATCGTTCAAGCAAGAAAGAGGCACGAATAGGGAGGGGGAGGGTTGCTTAAAAAATTTGTGTGTCAACAACATCAAGTACGCGACCCCCATTATACGATCCTCCATGAATACGACATTAATTGAAGACGCCATCTTGGATTCAAATTCAAACCAATACCCTCGGTTCCATCCTCCCACCTCTCTCTCTATATTACATGGTACATGTTGTAACAAATAATTATTATAAAATGGTAATTGAACTTCAGGTCGTGCAATTTGGTCTGAAATCATAAGCGTGATTTCAATTGATTTGAAATCACAAGTATGATTTCAGACCAAAACTGCACGACCTGAAGTTCAATTACCACTTTATTACATCCATTTTGAAATCGCACAATTTAATAGCCTAAATACAGGAACAAGATTTTGGTCAGGACCAATATTTATTGAACCAAGTTGCCAACTTTGCCAAACAATGTTTTTTGGACACTTGAACAATATATCGGCCGAGAGTCGGTCGAGAGTCAGTCAATAGCGGGTCGACACTCGGGCGATATTCGGTCGATATATTGGTCGAGATGTGTGTCGGCCGATATAGTTTTTAGTTCACCGATACCTTGCTGATACTTTGCTGACACTTCGCCGATACTTCACCAACACTTCACTGAGTATTGGTTGAGTACTTTGGCGAACGAAAAGCTTCCAATATGTTGGTCGATATGTCAGTTGATAGTCGACCGATAGTCGGCCGATAGTAAACTGACACTGTATGTTTGTCTTGCCTATCAACCGACACTCGACCAATATATTGAACGACATAGTGGTCGAGGCTTCCTACAGTAACCATGATCGTACATACAGTCAAATCGCTGTTAAGAGGCCCTCCGTTAAGCGGCTGCCCCTATTAAGGCGTCACTATTCAATTTCCCGAATTCGCTTCACATAATTACTGTAAATTTGACCTCATTATGTGGTCACCTCTATTAAGCGGACACGGTTAGCTTTTAAACTTCCCAATTGGCTAATTTTATTGTAATAGGCCTCTGTTAAATGGTCACCTTGCCACATAAGATGGTCAAACCTGAGCACAGTTTTATGGCATGAGAAACTTCACCAAATCAAATTATGTAGCCCCAAATAGCCCTCAACCTACCACCCACCGACTATCAACCAGCTAGCGACCGAGATTGGGCAACTCCCAACTGACTGTTGACCGAGAGATCTCGGCTGACACATGCCTAATATATGTGTGACAGTTGACCAATATATCACCGACACTTGACCGATATCCCACCGAAATTTTACTGATACTCGATTAAGATGTGTGCGCAATATCGACTGATAGTCGGTCGCTATATCAACTGAACGCTGACCGACTATCGCCCAGCTTTCGACCAAGTGTCAACCGACTCTCGGTCAATATATCGGTCGAGTGTCGACTGACAATCGACCGACATAGTGGTTGAGACTACCTACAGTAAACATGATCCAAAAAATCTACTGTGCAAGTCAACTTAACAACAACAACAACACAAGCTTTGTTACCAAACACCTCTCTTGGGTAATGTTTCTTTTCGACAAAATTCCTCAAAATCCCCCGCATACACCAAAGTATCAGCCTTAAACTCTTGATGTAGGACATAACCTCTTGTAGTAACAGTTCAGATTGCATACACGTGGCTTGAATTCCAATGTCAATTTTCTTCCCAGAAATAAGACGCCTTGAGAAGGATTGCAATTCCCAAAGAAGTCACTTTGAAGATGAAATAGCCTGCCTAAAGGAATATGTTAAATATCTTGAGGAGAAAAATGGTCACTGCAAACACTATAACAAGAATGATGACTCTACTGAAGTCAGTGAAACTACTCATAATGAAAACAGGTAATTTTATAAATGACTCATAGGCCACTTGGCTAAGAGTTGCGAAGGGAATTAAAATTTCACACGATGGTATTTACAAATATCAAATTGTTACATCAGGCAATATTAATTTTGAGTTCTTTCATTGATTTTGATTGTACAGAGGAAAGCTGAGTGAATGCGAGGAAACTGTAAAAGAAGCAGACTGCTCAATGCCTGATGAAAACTTAGAAGAAAGTGATCCTTTTCTTTTTAACTCTAGCAGTACGGATGGCAAGGTAGATTCTGTTCATGAAGATCCATTACCTGTATCTCCTAAACAGCAGAAGAAACCTAAGTCTTTACCAGAAAATAAAAGATCCAAGAAATGTTTGAAGAAGCTCTCCTCAAAGAAAGCCACAAATTCATCCGAGTCTGTGAGTGAAGTGGAAGACCTGCACCCATCAGCTGATTCAGGAGCAAGTGGTGACAAAGAAGGATCAGGACAGAAATTAACAAGATCCGCACAAAAATCCTTGACTAATGACAAGATGGTGGAAGAGAAAATGGAAAGTGAAGATGCAGCAGTTGTAGAGAGGACAGAAGCTGAAGTACAAGAATCTGACTCTGATTTTAAGCAAAACTCAAAGGGGAGCAAAGAAAAAATAAAAGTCAAGAAGACAAGGAAGACAAAAAGAGGTGTGTTATTGGAAGGCTCTGACAAGAATTCTCAAGATCAAGTGCCTGTAGCTGATGTCAAACACCAGGACGACACCAAGAAAGGAAAGAAGAAGAGATCCTTGGATGAAGGAGAATTTGAGGAAGTTTTTCACGAAGAAATCCCAGGAGATGCAGTTATTCAGTTGGACACTGGAATAAAAACAGATTCTCCAGTTCAGGAGAGGCCAGAAGGAAAACCAAACAAGAAACTGTCTCGCACCAAGAAATCAAAGTCTAGTTCTGAAGACACGACAATCAAAATCGGGGAAGAGATGGTTATTGGACAACCTGAGCCAATGGAAACTTCTCAGAAACAACCAAGGTCCTCCACTGCTGGTGGGATGTCAAGCAAAATTGAGAAGTCCTCCAAGAAAGAGTATACAACCATTGAAGACAAAGATGAACAACTGGGTGATATGAGCTTCCTCATCAATGTCAATTCTCGGATCGCCCTGTTTGTGACTGATGCCTCGCAAGAAGAATGCGAACTACAACCCATGACAGCCAGGGAACGAAATGATGTTTACAAGGTAACTTGTCTCTATAAACTCCGTGCAAGGATAGGGACCAAGACTGAGAACAACCTGACAACTGTGCGTCTGTCCAAGCAAGCTGACACAAGAATGCCAAAACCTGGTAGAGTTGATAGTTTACTGAGCGAGCTGAGTATTGCAGCATCTAAAGTGGCATTCAAAGAAAGCCCGAAGAACCAAGAAAAGCGAAAGTACTCTGCTGTTGCCGAGGGGGATGATCAAACTGTGGCTGAAGATGGTCTTGATCAGGCTGCCCCACCGAAAAAGAAACTCTCCAAGCTCTCCAGAAGTAACAAGCTTTAAATCAAGGAGGATGGAGTTTACAGGAGCAAGCAACTCTTTACAAGGTGCTCTTATTTCTGCCAATCATATAGCTGTATATAGTTCACTCAATATTCAGGCCTTTGCATACATGTATGTTTGACGTGCAATCATCCAGATGACACAATATTGCAAGTTTAAAGATCAGTGAAAAACTTTTAGAAAATCTGTTACACATTTTATAAAACTTGATCATTTGACACTTATGTATTACATGCAGAATCCAATTTCTTTTTACTATAGGGGATTGATTCTTGAAGCTTTATAATTATATACAAGATGCATCTGATAAAAAAAATTGCATCCAAAATGCATTTTCATGTGTCCTTTACACAAACAGAATGCTACCCGTAGCCTGTGAAAAAATAGCAGGGTCTTGGCATCAGCAAACATGAGCCTGCCACATGTGAATCCAAAACTTGCACTTGTAAGAAGTCAAGAAAAAACAGTTTACAGCAATATATTTTAAAATTTAACATAGAAACTACATGTACATGTAGGAACGCCTCAGCAGTTGGCTAAAGTTAAAACTCATTGTATACGAGTGGGTGACTGCAATCGTCTCTGCAGTCTACTCTGCTAGAAACATTGGCTCTTGGTTACACTGTCAAACTGTCGATGGCTACCCACATCACAAAATTGTCTGGTTCACTTCTTCTTTTTATTATCTCTACAATATTCGACATATACAGCTGTACATAAATACCTCTCAGAACGGTGAGACCCTCGTGTATGCATTTGTGTTAGGAAGGATTGACTATTGTAACAGTATTTTGTACTGTCTTCCTGAGTATGATTTAAACAAGCTTCAAAGAATACAGAATGCTGCTGCCAGATTGGTTTGCCAGCAAACCAGTCTGAAAACACTGTTGCTGGCTTCTGAGTTCAAACTTAAGACATTTATTTCTTGAAGCGTTGTCGTGGTCGACTGTATGTTATTTTAGTCATATACACTGTGATTTTGACTTACTTTAATGGTAGTTGTTATTATTATTAAGAATTTCTGCTGTTGCTGTAAAAATAAAAAATGATTTTGTTGTTTACATATTTGAGGGCAAACCAAAAAAATTCTCTTTGACTTGTAGCTTTCAAAATGTGACTAAGATACTCACATTTACATGTAGAGGTTGTGAAAAATTCAACAGTTCATTTTATTTCAAAATTCTTGGTATAGCTTGATAGTCAGCTCTATAACCTGTAGTTTGAAAATCAGGATTGAGGTATGTACAGTTTAAACTGGACGTGCTACATTGCTTGGGCGCGAGACACCTAAAGGTGCATGGTAACTTGAGGAGCAGAAGCACCAGGAAATGAATAAACAAAAACTGATCTCTGGCTGCTTTGCATGAAACCTAGTTACTCTGAGTTTAACAAGCAAAATGTTGGTAACATTTGCAATATTTTATTCACAAACGCAAAATTAATGCAAACAATGGCCTTAAGTTAAATTACTTAAAATTTGTGAGAGTTCACAAAATGCACAATTAAATTTAAATGCAATGGCAAAATTCCTTAAAACAGACTAAACTGCTGCAAACTCAACATTAATAGACATTTAAAAAACTAAATTTACTAACAATAGAAAACAACTTACATTACTTATGTTTAAAGTGTCATTTCTAAAAATTACAATCTTATCTTTAAATATTTATATAAGAACAGCAATGCAAAGTCTTGTGTGAAGTACATATATGTACCAGTAATTAATCCTGACTAATTTTCACGACGATATCAAAATTAATATTTTCAGGTTTAAGTTTCTCAAGACCAGTTAAGAATTAAATGTTCAGCACAACAGCCTAAATTATTTCAACTACACCTACGGGTATCTAAAAAGAATGCATAATCAAAGCTAACAATCTTGACCTTTACTTCATGAGGAAGCTGACTAGTTTTACTTTTGTTGTTTTACTGCAGGGCTAATATGATATTTTGAAAGAAAATAGTCTGGGATCATGTGTACTTAAGGCTACTGTGGTTGAGTGTAGATCGATATCCCGATCAATTCCGTTGATTAGCCGCCAATCTACCCTTGATCATTACTTGATCGACACCTCGGTGGACACTTGATTAACGCTTGATCAATATCTCAATATATCAAAAGTCAACTAATTTTTGCAGACATTCCATCAAGTGTCAATCAATGCATGTAAGTCATTGACACAGCCGACTATCAGCTGACTGTTAATCGAGTGTTGATTGAGTGTTGGCCGCATATCAATCAAGATGTTGATCAAGCTAATCAATCAACACTCGACTGTGGATACCTTTAGTACAAATGATCCATTGTCTGAATACTTTTTGGAAAGCAGTTTCTCTTAGTTAATTATTGATTATATGGTATGGACTTGCGAAGGTGTTTGCCAATGATAAGTTTTTCACAGCTAATGTTTTTTCAAACACCAGCTAGGTTCTTCAACGTGGAAGGTGTATGATATGACAAACATAACATTTGGTTGGGACTGGCTGCAGCGTCGAGAACCATTTGTCATGCATCCTATTCACCAGCTAATCCCACTATTTTGCAAAACATATATTTACTAAGCCAATGCGATTTATACTTTATGAAGGTTCTGTAGAATATCATTGGAAATCCTAAAAATGATTTGAAAGGCTGAGCCAATTTTGATCTTACGTGTAGATGTAAATGCAATGAGGTAGTATATTTCCTGACTTAAGTGCTGAGATTCGGGAGTATTGTCAATGTTTCCCATAAGTGATCCAGTTCAAAGCGGGCAATATACTCAGTGAACAAAACTATTTAAATTGAAAACATTCCAACTAGTCTTTTACCAGAAAAAAGGACATATATGACCCAACTTACTACAGTGAAAGTTAAAAATTGAACCAAATCTATTGTCAATAGTTTGTTGTCTACCTGGAGATATACAACAAGTGAAGAGAGTCTAGATGTTGCTCTGCAATTAAACACTGCCACAAGGACTCTGACACTTGTCATGCCGGGAACAAAACCTAGTCAAAGTAAAAGAAAGTGGAAATTTAATACTGACAGCATGCTTTTGTCATAAACATTTAAATCTCTACCAAGGATTGTTTTTCTCATAACACAAGAGACGGTTTTCCAACAGTTTTCCAAACACTTTTTGATCTAGACTACATGTAAAACTAGCAAGTCAATGGAGAAGAACACCTATGCTAATATTAGGATCAAATTTCAAGTTTCCACAATGAACTATCAATCAGTTTGTGTTGTAAATCAGATTTGAATACTATAGACTTGAATTGAGATTTAATGACAATAATTTGTTGTAAGATTTAGGTTTTACTTTGTAACCTGAGCATTGTTATTTTTACCTTGTTTGCTGGACCAAGAGCAGTTTTCAGGGACTCCTTCCTACACACTCTCTTCATTAAACCAATTGCGCCTTTGAATTGGCGATGTGTACTAAAGGCATCTGCGGCTGAGTGTTGATCGATACTCTAGATCGATACCCTCAATCGACATCTTGATCGATACTCGATGGACATCCTGATCGATACTTGGTTGACACTTGATCAACACTTGATGAACAGTCTGTTGATAGTCAGCCGAGTATCGACCCTCATATGAAACAATAGAAAATTAGTGAACTTTTGGCCATCAACCGAGATTTCGTTGAGTGTCAATGGAGTGTCAACCGATGTATCGATCAAGTGTTGATAGAGGTATCAATCAAGGGTATTGACTGACACTTGACCGTGGATGCCTTAAGCATGCATGATCCAGAATTACTGTATGTTTTCTCTTGCAACTACTTGTAGTAGTGAGGATTTTCCTTACCATTTGTCAGGTAAAATGGCAGGATCACTTTCCTCTGGTAACATGTGCCATTTTTTGCAATCCTCACATTGAACCCAAGTGTCAGCAGCACTGGGATGCCATTCCATATTAACCTTCACAGAAAGTCCACCTTGGCTTGATTCCTGGGTTTGATCTTTGCAAGGGGAGCTTGTATCTTGATTCTGGGTAGTGCTTGACTTAACCATCTTGCTGGATAACTCGGGTTCAAATTCAGTGGTAGCCATAACTCCTGCCTGATCTGTCATCTCTGAAGCATCCATTTCTTTGATGTTTGGTTGATAACCTGTTTAAACAAGTAGAAAGCAGTAGTGTCCACACGTAATTTTTGTATCCACAGAGCTCATGTACATGTTAAAATGCAACCGTATTGTCCCTTCCTTGAAAATGAGGGTTTTGCTATTCTTCAAACAAAAAATTCTGCTGTTTCTGCAGTTAATGCAATGTGGCTAGCTAGCTGAAATACATCAATGCCAGGAAGCACTGACTTCTCTGGCACTTGATCCTCCTCAATCCTCTTCCTTAGAGATCACCTAATTCCTTAATTCTGATGACATGCATGCTTGATGGTTATATTTATGTCAGGGATTGAAAAATATCAGCAAGGGTCCTGTCAAGTCTTCTGCCAACTAAATAAAAAAGTAAACTAAGACGCCCAGGGCAAGCAACATTTGAGAGCTGCTCTTGTCCGAAGGGCAAGCTGGAACATTCTTCCAGCCCTGAATGTCATGAGGTGAAATTAAAGGAACATTGCTTACATAGGTGGCTTCAGGTGGCATGGTAATCAAATTGTTCTGTGACACGAGGGGGGGGGGGGGGACACGAGTGAAGGAAATGCCTTCATTCAATCGAAGACATTTTACTTAATGCCCCCAAACATGCCACACTCCCTTGGGGCAGCAACAGTCACATGAGAACCACTGATCTGGTAAATCACTTTTGACAAATGCCTAGAATGAGCTTGATAGAGTCCTCTAAAAGCAAACAGTGCATGTAACATACCACTGTTAAAACTGAAACTGTAAAGTGAAACCAATCTTATTTCTTAAATAAATGGTAAATGATTTTTCTTTTTGCAAAAATCGCATTTTAGGAACAAATGTCACTTCCGGAATTGCAACCAAACATGTATATAACTGATATCTTAATAGTTATTATAGAAAAGGCGGTTTAAACGGCTTTGTACATGAAACTGATAAGAAATTACATTGTTTGTGCATTCCTCATGGATTACAATTAACATTCATTCATTTCGTCATGGATCTTAGGAAATGAAAAAATAAAGAAATAAAATGATAACTTGAAATCGTGGTGGCCAGACTGGCGGCGACCAAACATGAAAAGTTAGTCACCAGCAGACCAAATCCAGTTGCATTGGTGACCCCACAGGTTGCAACATCGAGCCCTGCTTAGAGCCAATAGAAATGAGCCAATACAGAGTGTAAGCACATGGCAAATTTTAACACAAGGTGTCAAACTCTGCAAAGTCTGTAGACCTATGACCTCTAAAAGTTTTCAAAGGAACTGTCTGACAGCTCCACTCTACTTAAAATTCCTTCTAATGACACAACATAAAGTGCCCCTCATAAACACATGTGAAGCAAAGAAAGGTCAAGAGACCAAAATGAGAATGGCAAATGACAAATGCCATGAACCGCAGGAGTCCTGAAGGCCTGTCAACCCCATTTTACACTGGACAGACCATGACAATACATGCAGAAGCTTTTGAAATTTTCTCCTTCACTCCCATGAGTATTTGATAAATGGATTGCAAGGACATCCTGTCCCTGGACTAAACTCTAATGGCAGCTTCTTGCTCCAGTTTTAGATCAATGTGTTTGCCGTTTTGTGAAAGGTCTTCAACATTTCCCAAATTTTTGCGGAAGAGGGCTTACGCCATGGAAAATGTGTTGTGTGGTTGTTTTGTGGTAGTCTTCATGGGGGAATTTTGTCAATTGGAACTCAGAGTTTTGGATTGTCAACCGGAAAAATGTAGGAACCTAAGGAGAAACAGTCATTGTGGGCTAACTTATACATGTTCAGGGTTTACCTTCTACAGTAACACACTGGCTCTAAATTACCTGGTTCACACTTGATTTTGAGTGGTGGCTCTAATCCTTTCCCACTTGTAATTGTGTATATAGCACTTCTGCAACAGTACAAACCAGTCAACAAATTAATTACCAGAGGTACTTGTTGTTCAAAGATATGAACACTGCCTGGGAGGGGGGGGGGTGGGATGGACTCATACCAGTGGGCACAGCATACATGAAGAAAAAGGAGATCCATAGACTGACCTCAGTGAAACAGTATGCAGGAAAATGTTAAAATTATTGATCAACCCTTGTACAAATACCAAATAATTGGTCCACCGATTTTGATGGTCCAACTGTGGCTCTAATCCTTTTTAAACTAAACACACCACTCCAGTAGAAACCTTGAGTTCACAGTTCAAATTGTTAAATATACTATTCTACTAATATATAGAGTGAACCAAGCCTAAAAGCAGAGCTCCTGATTACAATAAGCTAACCTGGCTTGAGCCTGCAATCCAATCAAAAACCTGTACCTGGGCAGCGGTCAACTTTAAAAAAACACATGACCTCAAGCTCTAAACATGAGCCCATGATCTGGTCACATGATATTGGTCAGAGGACACCTTGTTCTGACAGGTGTCGGTTGAACATAACATGGATGTCCAATATCAAAGATGTACGCTGTAAACCTGCCCCTCCTGCTCTCTAAGGGAAAAGCCTTGGAAACAGTTGTTGCAGAGTGACATTTCACACTGCTTTACATGAAGGGGTAGGATGTATGTCGGACAATCATGTGACAACAAAATTTTTTTCGCTCAATGGGTCACCAAATTTTCCAGGGTATGGGGCTCCACTCACAGGCCTTGGTGTGCAGGAGCTCTGCTATAACAAGGACAAAAAATAATATTATCCGCAAACCTTTGTCGTAGTATGTGAGAACCAATCCTGGAGGAATTTACAGAGAGAGAAAATTAGAACACTGTTACTCCTGATAATTTTCATCTTTACTATGACTGTAAGTACTACAAAACCTTATTTTCAAAATCAAATAACAGCACACTAGGTTTTGCTTCAGTTCACTGCTCAGGAATTGATGTAGTGATTGCACCTATTAAAATTTATTTCCGTTACTGTTATTATTTGAGGTTGGTTCTTCAAAATTAGCGATATAAATAGAACACCCATAAGTTGCTAATTCGCTACATTTTCAGTACCTTTAGTAATATTATAGTTTAAAATTAAATGTTCATCACTCGGGAGAATTCAGGCATTCAAAACTGTAAATTTTACCAACATAGCTATGAAAAAATCGAAGACTTAAAAACCATACCTGTAACCTTCACCCGCCAAGCCTGCTTGCTTGTTGCCATCACCACTAGCTGCGACAAAGCCTGTCTCTTTCCTTGCTTCACAGTATTTGAAATCTGGATGTGATTCTTTTGTTCTTCTCATCAGCTCTCTGGCTTTCTCTTTATAGGGTTCCTTTTGTTCAGGTTTCATTTCCCGCCAATGTTTAGCAAGGATTGTGCTGATCTCTCGATTATCTCTGCCAGGGTACAATACCTTGAAAGCCCTGCGGTATTGCTGACTGTACAAAAGGAAGGCATTCATTGGCCTCTTGATGTGATTAACAGGTGTCTCAACATTGCCATTTTGCAAAGTTTTTGTGGAACTTTCCTCCCTCTCTGCTGATTCTTGGCTGCTCAATTCTGAGATGGGTGACAATGAGCTAGCTGGCAAGTTTTCATCGATTGTAAGTTCTGGAGAACTACATGGACTACTTGAATCTTCTGAATTCTCTTTGGCGGCATAATTTTGCTGATCAGTTACTCCAAAGCAAGCTTGGCTCAAACTGAGCTTACTGCCATCTTGCAAAGAGGCCCTCAGATCCTCTGTTTTCAGCCCTTTCTGGAGGTAAGCCTCCCTGACGTTTTCTTGTAGCTGCATGATATGACTGATTGCATTTTCAAGTATTTCTTTCTTTGAAAGACGGCTGTTGTTCAAGTTACTGCATGGCAGCATTGTGCTGAGATGTTGGAGCTCTGTCCTAATTTTTCTTTCCCGTTCTTTTTGCCTGTAACCCAAAACAAATTAGTTTCCCCAGCAGTCACTGCAGACTGGTGTTAAAACCTACCTAATGATCAAACCATAGTTAATAGAGGGGAATGGTTATGAAACTCTACAAAGTTCTTTGTTGTATGTTTTTGTTCTCTGTTATATTAAGATGAACTATTTGAGAAGTACCAAAAGAGCTATCGGATGTTCCCCTTCTTGGTTGTCTTGGAGTGGGGAACAAGTCAGGAGCTGAAGGGTGTAAAAGTTCCTTCATCATAACACCTTCATCCTCCATTGCATAACCAGCTTGTTCTAAAACAATGGGTTCTTCCAGCTGAATAATTTCACTTGAAATTGTCCTTCCCTTTAACAGCGACATCTTGTTAAGCCCAGGAAAGTAGGATATTGCAAGAAATATTACAACCACAGCACACGTTAAAATCATCAAAGACGTAATCCTTCGAAGACTAAAACTCCACATGGTGGCAAAATGCTAACATGAAACTAGTTACAATGGAACATCTTCTCTTAGAAGCTACTTCATTTAGCAATTTGCAAAAACAAATGGCCAAACAAGATTCTTGCACTTCCTAACACCAGAAGGAAACTGAACTAAAACAGGCAGTGGCTTAGGATACAGCTGATTGTAGATTTGTTAAACTGAGATCCTTAAAGACCAAAAGATGAATGTATTTTGGTCAGAATAATTTGCAACTCCATGAGCTTTTCTTGGGACAAAAAGAATAACAATTCCCATGATTGCTTGTTCCATTGTTCCTTCTTGTCCAATAACAGCACTAGTACATGTATCACCAGCAAGGTTTAAGAAGTAACCTTTTATGCAGTCCCTCTGACCAGTAGTAGTGTAAATAATTTCTAATCTGTAAACCATTCTTGACTATCAGAAAATCAGAATTGAAAATAAAACACCTGATTATTTCAGTAAAAAAGTCCTAACCTACATCTGAACTCTTCCAAAGATAATTTGACAAATGGATAAAGAAATGGCAAGGAGATTTTTCAAACTGATCAGCATCCATGTGTCTTTTACATTTAGTCATTGCATCAGAATATCAAAATTGAATTACAGGACTTGTTTTAACTCTACTTCTTTTAATTTTACCTCAAAATGTTTTTTTTGCCTTGACCGTGCTCAAAACACAATAGTTGTTTACTACTGACCGAGGAACTAACCAATAGAAATGTTTTGATTACGTAACTCATGCATAGTGTATGAACGCAAAACAAAAGATTGTGCACAGTCTTGGACCTTCCAACATAAATCTTTGCATCTTTGTTTGCTCCTTTGATGTTTGCTGGGCTTCATAACCATTCCCCTCTATTAACTATGATCAAACTTATCCTGACCTATAATTGGTGTAGTTCTATCTCTCATGAGATTGGAGAAGGACACTTCGGCTAAGCTGCAGAATACCTTGCCATTTATTTGCATCTCATTGAATAAGAATAGCAAGTATTGTTATATACCTCGTTCTTCAAAGCACACCGACACACGTAAATGAGGTGGTCATGGAGTGGCAGGGTATTCTGCAGTTGCTCCGACACTTCAGAGGATCTGATCATCTTAGAAAAATATCTTAAAAATTACCAAATGATCCTGAGGAACATTTTATATAGTATAGCAGAATGTTGATCCTCAATTTCAGATCTACTTCAGTAAAAAAGTATAATTACAAATCAAAAAATCTTAGCAAGTATTAGCACAAATCTAATGGCAAAGATCTTCACAATCAGATCATGGAAGATTCTAAGGATTTGAGGAAGATTTCACAGGGACCTCAGAATAAATTCCTCAGGGTTCATTGCAAAGATCTAACTAACACTACTCAGTTGTTGAGTCTGTAAGTTTAGATGTACTTACACCGACTTTTGCTGCATGTATGTGAGTGGATCTGCTAGCTTTTTAGGCTTTCCTTTTCTCTTGTTCTGTGTTTTAGCCTCTGGAGCAGACTTGTTTTTCTTTAATTTCCACGGTGTCTGTGTTCGAGCTTCTATTGGAGAGGAGAGATTTGCTTAAAATGAAAAAAAAAGACAACTCAGTGACAACAAATTTAAAAACACAGATCTGACTGCTAATTCTAACAGGGTTGTCATTAATGGTTGTAACGTAAACACCTGTTACTCCTGAGAATGCTTTATGGCCCCTGATGCTATTGGTGAACGTAGCATGCCTGTTGTTCACACAATTCAGCCACAAAGTAACAAGTTTGTTACAGGTCTGGAGATTAAGACAGCAGGTAGCAAACAATTCTCATACTATGCTAGTGACTAAATCAATCCAGCATAAAGTCTTAAACTTTGTTCAGAGATAAAAGCATTTGATGACAACATCTTCAAAGCACTACGATTTGTATTTGTCTACCTGTTTTAGATCTATGCTGTATGCATCTTGTAGGGGTCAGATAGAACTTGAACTACATCCAAAAGTTTACGTCTAGGGGTTTACTTCATGTTTAATTTTCTTTAATCCCTACCCCTTTAACATGATGACATCCCTCCAGGGAACAATTGTGATATAACTCATAAACACTTAATAGCCACAAAACAAGTACACACCTTTCATTTCAGTTTGTTTGATGCCTTTTTCTGGTTTGATAGGTATTGCACTGGGCTGAAAACTAAGCGGACATATCTCATCTCCTGAAGCTGCTTCCACTGGACTAATGCTTCCATTTTGCCACTTCAGATTTCCATACTGAAAATAAAACAATATAATCTCACACACATTTTGAGGCTATAAAGTGATAAATTAACAGCTCTGCAGGTTTTGGATTTCCTTGTCCTGGTAATTATCCAAGAGTCAGTAAATTGAGAGAAGAACTAATAAAGCCTCCTTTAATTAATGCTTTCTTCACAAGTTTCCCGAGTATTTGATTAGAAAGACATAGAATAATGTTCATTGATTTTCTAATGTGCAGTTCCTGAAGATATCCATATACTCCTCACAGAAGGGATTGGGGGTTCTGTATGACCAAAAAATTTAAAGAACTTTATGAAGATTAACTGGACTTTCCAGAGGGGTGGGGAGGGGGTGGGGTGGGGTTGACTTTAAAAAAATTGGTACAAGTATCAATTCTACAAAACTAGAAGTCACTTAATTTCAGATTCTATTTCATCTGCCCAGCCATTAACTTGTATCACTTGCTTTGTCTGACTCGGTATTATGCGAAGTTCTCACATGCTATTCCCTTAAATATTGTATATTTTGCTGCTTTGACTCAATGACTTATTGCAAAAAATTATTGTATTTAACAATGTAAATGATTGGTCTTACTGATGTGTTCAAAAACTCTGAAACAGGAGGAAGAGCCAACTGTGGTTTCCATGGTGATACTGCATATAACAAAAAACAAGTTTAACGATTAATCTGATATTTATATCATGGTTTGATAAATGACAAAAGCATCAGATGACATGTAATAAGATACTATCAGAGCTGTAGGTTTTCCAAGATTATAAACCTAGACAAGCAAATTTATTGCAAATTTATTGCAAAAGGATAAAACTAATAAATATTTTCACACTGTACCTTCTGTGCTTGATGTAACTTTAGAGTCTTGTTCAATAACTTCACTTCCTATGTCTACATTTCCAAGCTAAAATGTTTGAACACGAAAAGAACATGTTTTAAAATAAGCTGCTCATTCATATATATGAACGTTTTTTTGTTACACTTATAAACATTAAGTAAAAAACAAAAATTTTGATACATCAAAACCTTACCCCTTCTATCAATGGAGTATCCCCATACCAAACATCACTGCCATGTGGATTATATCCACTGAAATTGAGAAAGAATATATTACTAGAAAATGCGTACAGTACCATTTACGTTTACTGATAGACATGTGAAGTAAAAGGCCTTACTGTAAAACCTTGCAGAATCTTTGTTAGACCTCAGCAAAGTTCATGGTAAGATGTCTGAAGATTCTTAATGATCTTTTATATACGATCCTTCACAAGTTTTGGCAAAAATTTTCATTAAGGTCTTTGACAACCTTTAAAAGGGCCCTCAAAGAACTTTTTAGCCTGTGTGCAGACACCTACTATAGCAGACGTCTGCAATCTGCAGTAAACATGGGCATGCATTCTAAGAGCTTATTTACCTGAAGTTTTGTGGTGCAACAGCATGGTGCCAGGTTTGAGGGAATGCGTAATGATGAACAGTGTGTGAGTTACCAGTTGCCATTGGCAACAATGAACCTTGAAATGGCTGTCCGATATGTATGGTAGATTCAAATCCCCAAGAAGGAGAGAACATTCGGCTTTCTGGAGAAGGACCTGACCAATCTGTTGGGGAAAAAAGAAAATTCTACACTAACCAGAGAAATTGCTTGGAAAACATGTTGAAAAATCATCTCTGGCTTGTGCCAGGGTGCGCCCTGATATATTAACTAACAGGCTGCATTCAATTTTACCTGCACACCCAGAGGGCTCCAGTGATAAGCACAGCATCAAAAGTACATTTCATTTGCCTTGAGAAACTCAGATTTTAAATAGTTAAGGTGTTATTTGTAAGGACATTTCTTTATACGCCATGTCTACTTAATGAATTTAATGCTGTGTGAAAAGATATTTAATAAATTCTTACAGTCATTCTAGAGGTAGCCCACATTTAAGGGCATTTACAAGTAAAACTGTGGGGGAACTGTATAGACTGCACACGACTAGCATCTGAAGGGCTGACACTACTACTCATCCAAAGGGATATATATGTACATTTTTTATCATAGGGAAGTAAGACAAAATTTTGTATAATAGATATGAAAATAGAATTGAAAAGTTCATTTTGGCAAGCTTGAGTCTGGGAAGCAAGTTTTACAGTTTTACTTCTGAAAGGCTTTAAGTGAAGTCAAAGGTCAGTATATGTGATTGATTTATTTTTTAATTCTTCAGTTGCCAAATACAGTATGCCATTTACCCTCTGCTTGGACAAGAAGGAGTCTGGGAAAAAATGTTCTCAGTATTTAGTTATTATTAAGTCCAACAGCACAGAACATCTAAGAATCAGGAACCAGAAGTGGAGCCGAATAGAAAGTCTTAGGTCAGTCAACGTATAGCTATCATGACTGCGTGTTCCAAAAAAAAACAAAAATAATTATGTTGGTTTTGATGAATTTTAAAAATTTCTTATTTCTTTAGTTTACATCCAAGCATACTTAAACATAGTGAAAGCATTAATTTTGAGCTTCTTAATTTACATGGAATAAGTCCACCCATTCAAAGTTGATGCAATTACTGATGAAATCATCACTTTCAGGTTTACTCTTTTCTTAATTGGACAATTGCAATCCCATGCATATGGGAGGGACTTTATCTAACCATGATGAGGCTAAGGGGAATAAAAAAACAAATGTTCAGTGGAGATTGTAAAATATGTTTTGCAAAATATTATTCTAGTTGAACATCATAACCAGGCTACTGAATAGAAAGTGATCCGAAATATATATATTTTTTATAATGGGGTATAGTTATTTATTATTTATATATTAGTTACAGTTATCTATTATCAAGGTCGTGTAATAAACACAGATTTACCTTTTGCAGTAGAAACAGAATCTATCACAGGGTAAGGAGTTGAAACCCTAGACTGGAAAGGGATTGGGGTGAACACTCTACTGTTTGACTCCATTCTTACTGTATGTGGCATTGTTGAAGACAGAGGGGTTGATAGAATGGTCTCTGGACACTCAAAGGGTATTGGAGAGCTTCTGAAACTATATTGCTAAAAAAAAGAAACATCAAAAGGACGGTGTGTTTACTTAAATATTTATTACAAACAAAAGATTTTCTGAAATTTACAATTTCAATAATTTTCTTATGGAAGAGTTTAGAAAATGGTTATAAATATATGTGAAACATTTCAGTGTGTAGGACAGAAGTTAGATTTCCAGATCCATGGAAAGGCAGAATTTGGATGTACCCAGAGTAACAACGGGGTATTAGGTGGCTCCAAAAAACTATACCACCCCAGAGAGGGTATTTAGGATTCTGATGAGAAGGACAGAAATATTGAGGCAAAAAACTAGAATTTCTAAAGAAGCAGAGTATTTAATTAATCCAAAAACAGTCTGGGGGAAGGCATAATGAGATTTTCCAAAGCAGCATATTGCCCAATTACCAGCAGTTGATTTTCCAGGTTTTATCGCCCACCTAAGATAGTGATTGGCAAATCATCCTGCGTGCTTTAGAGCCCATCAAATTTGGGAATTTTGTACAAATTATGATTAAATTGAAGCAGGTATGCTTAACTGTAATTTAAACAGGAAATTGTACCTATGTAACAGATGAATCGTTCAATTATTAAAACCTAACGGCAAGCATTAAATTCTTCCCACATTTCCTTTTGTAAAGATTAAATTCAGATTGTCTTGCTTTCCAAGTAAGCTATTTTTCAAACGTTGTGATTTCCTGTGTAGAGTATGAAGGTTCTCATATGATAGAATATTGGGGGGTCAAATAAGTTATGACAGATGTTCCGGATCTTCACTTCTCACACTGGAAGTATATACAATTATATTGACGTTGTTTGTATTAGGCTTGGTAAGAAGTCAGTTTTGAAAACTGATCCTTCCAGATTTTAACCAAAAAAATTGTAATAACCTTTTCTGATCGTGTAGCTTTGAGACCTCCTGCAGAGGCTCACAGTTTTCGTGGCGATTGATCATGAAATGTCAGACACAACACATAAAAAGCTCACGGAAGCACATTTTTGTCGAACTTTGGAACCACGTGTTTGCGACATTTAGGGCGAAGGAAAGAAATACCAACAAATTTAACTGTAAGAGGACTTGTTTGTATTAGGCTTGGTAAGAAGTCAGTTTTGAAAACTGATCCTTCCAGATTTTAACCAAAAAAATTGTAATAACCTTTTCTGATCGTGTAGCTTTGAGACCTCATGCAGAGGCTCACAGTTTTCGTGGCGATTGATCATGAAATGTCAGACACAACACATAAAAAGCTCACGGAAGCACATTTTTGTCGAACTTTGGAACCACGTGTTTGCGACATTTAGGGCGAAGGAAAGAAATACCAACAAATTTAACTGTAAGAGGACTTATACTGGTGATTTAATGCCGCGACTATAAACAGCTTTCAGCTGGATCTCTGGAAACCTGTCCAGAATTGCTAACTTCATTAAGTAAAGATAAGCTTAAGTAAGAACGATAGTTTGATAACGCAGATAAAAGAGCCAAAGGTCGACCTTGCGAAAAAAAACTAATGACGCCCAAGTTTTAGCTGGATCATCAATTCTAGGAAACGGTAAAGCGTCAAAAGCTTTGCTTCTTTTAATCTTAACAAACAAACCCGTCTATAAACCTAAGCTTAATTATTTAAACGTAAATTTCGCATGAACTCGTGCAATGCCCACTTTAGGAGATTTTTCGTTTGACGCTTTGTATAATTAAAGCTAAACCCAGGATTTCGATCGAAATCTGGGCAACCAACACATTGAAACAAATTTAGCATTAAACATACCACATTCCGAGAGGTCTCTGTGATCGCTACGGAACGAAATTCGCTGTCTGTTTGACCTGCCATCGACGAAAATCGCAGAAAATAACCCTCCACTCAAAGAGTTGTCGGTTTCAGCGATCAGACTAGTGGAAACGAACCGCGGGAAAAACTGACAACTTTGATCACGTGCAGCTGTCAACTTCCAAGTTTGGCATTCCTCATATTCATTCAGATACCCTTATTGAAATTTACGTAGCTCATATCAAAGAAGATGTGATTGAAATCACTCTGGAACTTGAAAAACAGATAAACCGGTGCCAAAGAGATTTAGGGAATAAACGCAGGCTCCCGTCAAATGAAAAAATAAAATACCGTAAATGAATAGAAAAGCAGGACCAATTTTTGACAATTTTAAAAGAGTACAGCTCCCAATTAAGGCGGGGGTAAACCCGAAAGCCGTATTTTGGCTGGGTATTATGTTTTTAATGCAAATATCTCGTTTACGTTTCAAGCAATCAAGAATCTCTATGCTCATCTCACATATCTATGTTTTGGGTTGTTTTGTAAATTTTTTGGTGATTTTTGGGTATATTTGGAGAGAAATAGTTTTTCTCAAAGGATTAGTAAAATTGATGGAAATAGGAAATGTTGAAGATTTGTTGTTGTTTTAAAATTAGAGTTTGAAATTAAAAATTGGTACATACACTCCAAACAGTTGCCCAACAACCTGGGGTGCCATTGTGCGGTCGGGCAACTGTCTGGTGGTGTTCCATAACCCTTTTTTTCCCTTTCAACCTCTCTTTAAACTTACCAAAATTTCACTTCAATTCGGGTTTACCCCCGCCTTAAGCGTGCTAGACAGGCTTTGTTCGGTTCATGCTTTACTGGAATAGATCGATCTATCAAAGCTTAGCCTGGTTTCACTTTGTTAGATGGTTAGTTTGTTTTTCTTTAATTCCCGAGTTTCAGAAAAAGCAGAATATAGTTTTTTAGTTCGCAAACCGTATTGATAACCCACCGTAGAATAAACCCAAAGTAAGTGCAAATGAAAAAGGGCGTGGTCGCATTTTTTTTAGGGTGGGAGCCGTCCAAAAATGCGATATGTGGATATACTTACTGTGCCCGGAGCGCTTTTTTAAACGTTTAGTGCTTGGAGCAACTATTTATGGTAGAATCAGGCCCCAAGCATTTTTACTATCAAAGTATAATTTAAGGGAAATGTAAGACTTTCGGACATAGACGACAGCTCAGTTGCATTACTTATTGAGAGTACCCATATGTTATGTTACAAGAGGGAATTTTTCTTGCAACTTGCAACACAGTAAATGTTTCATTGCCAGGTACAAGAAAAATTGCTTCGTCTAACACGACTTTACCGGTAAGAGTAAAGACGATCATTTGTGTCTTTTCCTGTTTCGGGTAGATGTTTTTATATCTCTTACGTTCTGTGACAACTTAGTCAGCGACCAAACGCAAACACAAGAGAGCTTGATAGCAGGCTGTGAGAACCACACGACATATAAGGGCGGGGTGGAGATTGTAGATTACTCAGCGTGATGGAACCTCAGATGGGAAAGTTCACTGGAGTGGGGGTTGCCTTTGTAGGGAGAATGAAGTCTGGAGGTTCTAAGAACAGGCTTGCATTTGAGAAAGGGGGTGGATATTAAGATAGAATTCTTTCAAGAAATTACCTTTGCTGGAGAGGGCAAATCACTCAATCGTTTTTTGTATTATATTTGCTTTATTTAAAAATGTACTGTACAAAATCTGAAACGCCCTATTTACCGTCAAATGCGTTCTTCTGTTTTACTCTCCTTATCAATACATAACTAGCCAGACAAAGTGTAAGTAGGGCTCTATGTTAAATAATACGCGGTATTTACTTCCAACAAAGATAATAACATCAGTATTAGTTTGTTGCTTCATAAATAGTTACCCATAATGACAAATGCATGACTTGCAGTAATTAAAGTTAATCCAGTTATGGTAAATAATTCGGAAAATTCAATCGCAACAAACTCGACGAGGCTTGCTGCACTTGTTCCACAATGGAGACAAAGTAGACTTGAAGCTAAATCTCACTGAACCTGAGATACAGGAACCACTCTACCTAGCCCAAACTACAACACTGTATAATAGTTTGTAAATCTTAGATCTACCTGATTGCCCTTGGCAATTTCTATCTACATTCCCCTTTCGGCATGCAACGCAAAGTGGCAGTGCACAGAAATATGGCATACTACATTACAAATCTAACTACACATCTTTCCACTAGTCACCTACAACCTTGTACAAAACGGACGCGACGCTGCGAACAATAACTGTCAACAAAAAAAATTGATATATAAAATGTTCTAATGAATTCCCTTCCTTGCCCGCCAGTCTAGAAAACAAAGATAGAACCGAGGGAGGCGGGGCAACCCTGTACTGCTGCTGTCCGGCGTCGATCGGTTTTGTCGAAGACTACAGGTTCAGCTCTAATGCTTAAGCCGTTTTCAGTAAATTACGACAAGGAACAAGTTGGCAAATACAAAGCTTAGCTGGAAGGTTGTATGTGAAGAAACAATGGGAAAAAGAACAAGGTTATTGTTTTTGAAACAAATACACGGTTGCTTGCGCAGGCATCACGTGCTACACCTGTGTGTTTTCACGTGATCAGCCATTTGTGTGATCCATTACTAGTGGAAGCAAAATGTGTTAAACATAGACGAGTTTTGCTAGAGGTTAATTCCATCCTTGTGTCATAGCTAAAGCCGGACAAACCAGTTTTTACTCTCTGATAAAAAATGTTCAGCATTTGGCTTAGCGTTGTACTTGCACTATTTCTGGTCTTGTTGCATTCGTTGATCGATTTGGACAGGACCCCACGAGCTGCAAACGGCCCTGTGATTTGAATTATATTCCATACAAATAGTCCACCCATAAAATCACAGCACGAGTTAAAAGTCTTGGCCAAGTACAAACATTCGAGAACGTACTTGGTCTCGCTGGAGACCCGTGTTAACTACTAGAATCATTCAGGTCAACAGAAGTGTATTAGCTATAAAGTGATGTATATGCATTATATTGATGTGTAGTCTAATGATAAAATTCAAATTGTCTTCAACCTATATAGCTTAATGTGAGTTCTTACTGTATGTATCGCATTCCTTTCATGTCGAGATAACTTGTGTTAAAGTTAATCAAAGTCACAACTAGTGACGGTTAACGTCTCTTCGTCGCTCTCTTTGCGTCCTTTCGAAGGACATACTCCTCCAAGTGTGAAGATAGTTCGATTTCTTGGATATCCGTCTCTCTCTTCTCTAACAGTCCAGCAGCAACAGCCGTCTCTGATATTTTGATGTTTGGAGCGCTGTCATGTTTCAAAATTCCTCTTCGTTTTCAACTTCCATCCTGATGCTGTCCAAGAAGCTGGAGTTTCGTTTCTTCATTTTCGACCTCTGTTTATCAAAGTTCTTCTTTTTGTCCTGGAAGAGAGAATGGTTTGTGAGTTCTACTTTTCATGTCTGCGAAGGGCGTTGCTGTTCTATTTCTGTTCACTCGCATGAAAACAAGCTTCGTTCTTTTAAGCCAAGAGAGTGTATTTGTTAGAAAATAACCTAATAAATGTCTCAAGTATTTAGCAAAAAGCTAACTGTAGACTCTGTTCCAGACCCGATAGAAACGCTAGCTTGTTGGAAGGGCGAGGTGGAGAAGAGTCACGTGACTACTCACCTCTATTGTGGTTATAGAGTCTGTTCTGGCATGTGACGCTGACGTAGGACGCTCAGTTCCAGACCCCGGCCGCTGTCTGGAAGCTGAGTCAGGACGTGATTCCTTCATGTGTTCTACTACTAGGTCCTCCTAGTGAAAGAAAACATACTTCAAATTTAACTGGCTTTTTGTTCAACAACATTATTGCCACTTCTACTTTCTCTGGTGTTAATTCCAACAGATCAAAACATTCCACTGCATGTTTGCCAAGCTCAGTGATACGTAGAACGTGCTTCAACCAATCAGAGCACAGCCTCTTCCACCAGTCAAAACCAGTGGTAACTTTCCCCGTTACGTGTTTCCTTCTTCTTGCTTTGATCAGTTCATTACGTTTCCGGCGGGATGGCTACATGTGCTTTATGCTACATGTGTTTTTTCCTCTACGTACCTCGGTATCGCTGATCCAGCTGTCCTCTCCACTCTCCAGACCTCCCACACCGCTGTCTGACACTTTGGACGGTACACCATCTTGGTCACTCCCTATAGAGTCAATACTGCAACAGCAAAGTCGACAAAAAGTTAAAATGCAGCCAAGGAACGAACTCAAACTTCTGACGCCAAACATGACACGCTCGCGTTATCTGTTGAGCTCACCTTTTCCTTCTCTTGTGCTCGCTGATCATTAATTGAGAAAGAGTGCTGTCCTGTCTTGTGAGTTCTTTATCTAAATGACAAAAGCAAGCGTTAGCAGTGCTGAAATCTAAAAACTAACTACACATTAACTCCAGACGCCGCATGCCTTAAAAAAAACAATGACCGCCATCAAAACCGACAAACCAACTACCACAATTTTCTTCAGGGAACAGCATGTTTTGCTGCCGTGAATAACTACAAAACTGCCCTGATAGAATTGAAACCTCTGCCAAAAGCCACCTCCCCATGACGGCCACTCCTCAACAATATGCCAAGTTCATTCAGGACTGTGTCTGTAAGTCATCGTAATAAATGAAGTAAAGAAACAAAAAGTACAGTAAGAACTTACTAAATTTTTTCAAGAGTTTAACTAACTCCTCGTGCCCGTATTCCTGTGATGAAAAATGAAAACAACAGTCACTTAGTATTCTTTGCAAGAAAATGCATGCCTACTAATGACCATAGCAAGACTTCTCAAACTTGATCCTGCATTCATATAACCTGGGCTTAGTTCAGTGCATCTGTGGTTTAGGTGTTTTTTTAGTTTTAGCGCGCAGATTTTAGCGCGCAGCTGTTAATCTATATTATGAGCGTGACGTTACAAGAAGATAAGACAAAAACCTACAATACTACAGCTACATTGTTTTCAAACGCACAGCTCTGGTGTTGTTCGTTGAAACAGTTGACCTTCTTCTGGTTCATCTCAGCAGCAGTTCAGTATCTAGTGACTGAATTATGATTTACCTCAGCAATGTCAAGAGGGGTTCGTCCGTTGTTGTCTAGCACATCTACCTTGGCTCTGTTAGCAATAAGCCACTTGACACACTCTGTGTATCCGCTACAAGACAAAAAAATCACACGCGCTTAAAAGCAAAAGAGTAGAGCAGTTTTCACCTTGTAACACCAATCATAAGTTGAAACCAAAACCACTCGTGACTCGTTCGCATGCGTTTTCCCGCGATTTGCGTCAGCCACACGTGTTTGCTTCCGGTTTTGATTGGTTTATTGGACTGTTTGTGACTCTCCTTTCTGATTGACCAGAATGAGTACTTTAGTTTTGCTGATACCTAAAATCAAATACACCAAAGTATAAAGCAAGTTTACCTCATGCAAGCAAGATGAAGAGGAGTAAGTTCATCCACTGTTCGACCGCTTAGTGTGCTGCCCATGGCTGAAAGAATCTTATCAAACACAGCACACACCAGTTAACAGAGCTTCGCAAGACAAAGTACAACAATGTAACTTGTGTAAGGGAGATGTATGATGAAAGTTGTAGAGAACAATTTAGTCAGCATCTACGTGATGATTGATCATCGCGGTTATACACACACCTTAAGTCTGAAATTAAAGCCTCAAGAATATTCACTGGTATTCTTCATCATCTACGGGTATAATACGAACTCACAATGTGACCAGCTCTCAGTTGGCTTGATAGCTCAGTATGTAGAGCACTGCACCGGTATCGCAGAGGTCATGGCTTCGAATCCCGTTCAGGCCTGAATTTTTTTCAGGCTTTAATTTCACAACTGCTTAAGTTGTGTGTATAACTGCGATGATCAATCATGTCTTCATATTTTTCTCCACAGTTCAAATATATGCTCTTTCATATATTCGCTCGTATTAGTCAGCATCTGTTTCAGAACGAACTTGAGTATTTCATTTCATTTCAACAAAACATTAGTTTTTAAAACTCCACTAAGAGAACCGACCAGTGAACAGTTTGACTATTAACTTGACGTGCGTGCTACTCACCATCATGCAGTTCACGTGACCATTCATAGCTGCCAAATGCATGGCGGTATAGCCAGTTGGAGTTTCCTCTGCTAGGTCCACACCACTGACTGCTAGCCATTTTACGCAGTCTAGTCGGCCATTGGCGGCTGCTACATGAAGTGGGTTCATACCACGTTCGTCTGTCGTGTTCTTCATCGCGGGCACCACTTGTATCAACTCCTTCACTCGCTCCAGGTCTCCCGTTTTGGAGGCTTCGTGAATCGAAGAACCTTAAAACAAGACAAGGTAAAGTCTGCATACGAGCCAAGTGGCCCATCAGGCCGGAGCTTATCCCGGTTTCCGTAGCATGAAGCGACTAGGAACCCCAGCATTAAATTCGCCGGTACCCATTTATACACCTGGGTGGAGAGAGGCACCGTGAGAGTGAAGTGTCTTGCCTAAGAACACAACGCAATGTCCCCGGCCAGGGATCGAACCCGGAGCGCTCGCTCCGGAGTCGAGCGCACTAACCATGAGGCCACCGCACCTCCAAGACAAAGGAGCGATAATTGAATTAAAATGAGATTTCTACACAGTCTTCTCAACATACGGTAGTTCCATTACCTAGGCTAAAGCATGACGAGAACATGACGAGAATGACCACAACATCTACTATGAAAACAAAAGACTCCAACAAACCTCTCCTCAAGATACTTTCACTCTCACTGATGGACTCCCTGTGCAGTTCTCTTTCTTTCTCTTGTTTTGCTCGGACACCAGCTCTGAAGCCTTCCACGAAGTCATCACTTTGGGCCGAAACAGGGCGCTCGCGTTCATGCTGGTGAAAAATGAACACAATTTGTTAGGATAGACTACCCGACAAAGTGTAAAAGCTGATTGCATTACAATACTTCTTCCACTTGGTCTTCATAAGTTCCAGACAGCCTCCGATTCTAATTACATTCAAATTGCTGTCACTTGTTTGAAAAGATTGACAACCGGCACAAAAGTGGTTGATCAACCTTACGTGTAATTTCCTTTTCTTTATCTGTAGTTATGTACTTCCTCTATACTACTACTTAATCTATTATTTATGGTTTCGTTGCACCAGTCAAGAACAGATCAAAGTGGCTCGGCGCAGAACCTAAGAGACTCTCCCTTCTAGTAGTAGTAGTTGATTTCTTCTTTCCTAAAGGTACTCTGCAAGAAACCGATTTAAATATTTGAACCTTACCACGGGTTTTGCAGCCCCGGTAAACTCAATTCTGGGTTCCTCTTCTTCTTCGTCCTCTTCCTCCTTCTTGTCATCTTCGTCCTCCTCTTCCTCACTGTCATCGTCATCATCATCATCATCTCGTTCTTCTTTCGTATCTTCAGTTCCTATCCTTTGATCTTCATCTTCTGTAGGCCGGGCCTCCTGACGGCTACTCTCTTCCTTGGAATCCTTCCCAGGTTCCTTGTGATTTAGGAATGTTGACACGGCCGTGGTCACAGCCTTAGTTTTTGTTATTTTACTCTTTTCTTTCTCATCCGGTTCTTCCTCACTTTCACTAGCATTTTCCTCGTTATCTCTTCGCCTTTTCGCGTGTTTTTTAGAGCCCGGTTTCGCATCTTCATCTTCCGACTCGTCGTTGTTGTCTTCTGGTTGGAAAAACCTTCCGTTACCTCCATCTTGTCCTTCTTCCTCGCCTTCGCTGATGTCAAACAAATTCTCCGCCTTCACCGCCACAAAGTGCTCTTCTTGAATCTCAGCTTCCGCCACAGGCTCGGGTGGTTTGGCAGGACGCTTGGAACTTATTGGAGGTTTCTCTCTTTGCGAATCAATTTTATTCTTGGATTTCTTTTTCACTTCTCTTAAATCAGGCGCAAGAACACCGTCTTCATCTCCGCTGGAGAAGCTGTCGCTCTCACTGGCACTGCGGAAAAAGTCATCTTCCTGTCTTTCGTCGATTCTTGGTAAAACAGCTATAAGGTGAGATGCTGTACAAGAAACGAAAATACGAAATTTAAGTGTATCTGGATCAACCGCTCTATCAAAGAATGGCATACATATAAGTGATACTTGGAACCCTGGATTGGCGAACGAAACAGCGAGTACTAATATTCACACAGTTTTATTTGTATCAGTCGAGGAGGAACAAGGGAAAGTGGGGCGGGTCAAAAAGTAGATCAAGGGAAAGGATAAGTTGCTGGAGGGGAGGGTGCTAATGCACTAATGGCTTGCACTTAAGGCTTAACCCAGACTGTTCCCCATTACATCTATTATGGGAGCGAAAAATACAATGAATTTGAGTTGCAGAGGAGATGCAGACATGAATGACTTCTTTTTACCATTTTTTGGCTCCAACATGAAGGATGAAAAACAAGTATCTAGAACAGCATCTAGAGATGAAGAGTTGATTGGCAATTTTTATAATGGTGAATAGTAATGACAAGAGAATCGAGTTAAAGATTCCACATACCTGGTAAAAGGTCTGACACGGGAAGATCTCGAATGATCTGTCCGTCATCATCACGTGACGATAACCATCTAAGAAGCAAAAAAACGTGGGAGAATGAAATTAAGAAATAAAAACAAACAAACTGCTCGGGAAAATATGTGAATAGACGGGCGAATGACTCAGAATATCGGTCTAGGAAGATCTGTGGGAGACGGAAGTCATCTAATGATTGGTGTGGCCTCAGGTGACGATAAGTGGAGTTACAAAGACTATCATTGAGACGCATTTCATTCGTGTTTGTTGAAAAAAAAAAAACGTTTGTTCTCTAACTACAAAGAGTCCATGCGTCACACTTGTTAACACTTATCGTGTCTTTTTGTGTTTTGTCATTACCTGTTGCAATTAAACTCGAACGCCCGTGTTGCCTCAGGGCCTTCTTTGACAAACACCTTATCCAAGAACCAACCATAACCTACAAATATAAATTTGATAAACAAATAAATGCAATGTTGAGCATGGGAGAAATCAGTCTTCTTCAGTTCATAAGCACGAGGAAATGAAAAAAACGTACCTAGTTTTGTCTCACTGTGACCAATTCTAATACTTGATAATTTCCCAAGAAAAACGGAGTCTATAACAAAGATATCCACCTGAAAATACAAAGAGTAGCACATCATGAATAAGCCGTGAAAATATCAGAATTTGAGTGTTACCATCTAACCATCAGAACAGTCATACAAGTTGAGATAAGCCACTGTATGTGTGGTCCCTTTCAGAAATTAGGCGGCCTAAATTTTATGAGCTAGAAATAGAGAATCAATTCTACAGTACATGTAATTTGGAGAGCAGGAAATCAACCCAAGTATTTCCTTCTAAGCATTACTGTAATCCTAGAGAGGGAATAAGTGACTGTACGAGGTGTAGAAAAATTATCTGACCTTGGTGGGCTTCAAACCCACAACCTTCATATTAGATCACCTTTGTTTCCAACCGACTGAACTATGAGGCCAGATGAGGGCAGATCATAGTGGTAATTAATACTTGAGTACTCTTAATTTCAAGACTTCTTTGTTCAGAGTCTGTCTCAAATCTTAGGCAATCTTTTACTTTTTGTGCTCTGGCTGTTTTTTTTTAAGTCTCAGTTTACTGTTTTTATTAAGTGTTCTTTGACTTAAGGTAATATTTTTACATCGCAAACAACGAGTCACAGATACAACCACGGACCATCCATCTTTGATCTACAGTTTTCTCCTAGTTTTTCCTCGAGGTATTTCCGATGAGGAAGCTGTAGGAATACATCAATTGTTCGATCAGCAATCTAACCTGTCCTCTCTGGAACTTGGTCCTGTGTGTTCTGGAGCGAAGTAGTTGTCTTTCGCCTGAGTTTCCGTATTCTCCAAACACCGTTATCTTTACAACAGCCTTTGTACCAGCACCCAGCTTATCACCAGTCAATACATACACTTCATACGTGAGAACTGTGAAACGAGACAGACAAACAAATATTGTGTGTTATTATACATTCAACTCCGTAACTCTTTTCTGATTGGCCGAAAGCCTACAGTGAATTTTCGAAAACAGCGCTCGTGACGTCATAACTGCATAACTGCATAACTGCAAAAACATTTGTTGCGGGTTGAAGAAAGTTGTTGCGAAAAGTAGAGCGCGGTTCTACTTTGAGCAACAAATTTTGGCTTTGTTGCTCGTTTATCATCTAATTCACAACTTGTTGTGCAACAAATTTGCTCATGCCCTAGCAAATCAAGCAATCAGCGCGCCGCATTTCTTCAACCTGCAACAAATGTTTTTGTTGCGGGTCAAGCTGATCATGCAAGGTGAAAAACGCGAAACATCGACAAAAACTTGCAACGAAACAATGTTGCGCGACAAGTTGAAGGTTTTTGTATCTCGTATTTCGCCACCTTTAAGAACAAAAAAAACAAGCGGTATCTGTTTCCTATTTCTTTTGCTTTATACGAAAAAGCACAGAAAAAGAGTGCTAAAGTCTGCATTTGCATAATACAGAAAATTTCACTCATCTGGCTTTTACAAAAAGATTCTGGAGAATATGAAAGGAGTGTTTATTTCCTCAGCATTTTTTCACCTGGGTATTTTCAGGTTACCATGTCTGTCATATTCCTACCTTTTGGTTCCAGATCTCTGTTTCTGGTCTGTGTCTCTGCAGAAAGAGGCATTGATGTTGGTATGTCTGCGGTGCTGGCTCCTTGTGTCGCTGTAACTGTAGACACACCCACATCTTTGACTTCTTCCACGCTGTTTCTATTAATAGGTGAGGGCCTGGGCGGTAGGATGATTTGTCGCTCAACCTGCTCAGCATCTTCATCAGCTTGCTTCATGGTTTGTGTACCTAAAATAAGATGTTATGTTGAGCTTGGTGGTGTTCGAAAGTAAAAGGGTTAAAAACTATTTTTAACAAGGAAAACATGCAAATTGGCACTTGAAAGACACTTCTTTGGTAATGTTATATCTACAACAAACACTGATTTGAACATCAAAAACAAAATCTAACTTCATAGCTTGAGTTATACATTCAAACAAGACATTTTCAACCATACCTGAGTGAACAACTGTTTGCGTTGACATGTCAATCATGTCATGTTCAGTTTCCATCCATGATAGCCTTGGGGTTTGGTGGGTTGAGGATAACCTTGTAGATCCTACACTTTCAAATTCTTCATCGTCATAACTATCTTCATCAAGGCCAACAGCTTGTGATTTCAGTGGCAGACCAGCACTTTTCAGTCTTGAGTCTTTAGATCGGTGGTGTGACGCCATTACACTACTACCGCCCCCATCCAAATTCATTCGACCAATTAGGGATCTGCAAAACCGCAAATTAAATAATGAAGCAATTGTTAAGTGCAGACTCTTTTGCAAAGTCAAGTAAAAAAAATCTGACACTTAATAACTATTTACAAGATAAAAGTGCTAAGATCACTAAGATTATCACTTGTGAATTAAACAGAATCTAACAAATACATCATGGCCCTATTGCTACAAAATGAAGGCACCACTTCTAAATTTGGCAACCAATAGGTTTGACAAATCTTAGTATCTGGAGTGAACAGTTTATATGGTGTCAATCTTACTTAAGTCGTTCATCGTCATCGCTCTGTGATCCTCCGGGCAGTACAACATGAACACCACTCCTGGTGTGTTTCTTTCCACCTCTGATTGGTGGGGAGGACTTGAAAAACGTGGACTCTGGTCTTCTGGAAGGTGCTGATCTTGGTTTTGCCTAAAATAATAATAGAGCTAATTGGTAAAACATTGTAGCTTAAAATGGTCTCAAAAAATACTGCAAGTTCTTGTTCTAAATGTCTTCCATAGTTTTTAATATCCCATTGTTAAGTATTACTTTTATTCAGATTTCTACAGTTGGTGTGATATCTCAAGGTTTTTGCCGACTTAAGTAAGTGTAGATGTAGACCCAAACACAGGTTGTCACACACCCTCAAGAGATCTTCAGAGAAAGGGTCCTTTAAAAGAACTAATTAGTTTATAGGCTTCATGCTTTCAATACAGGCTGATTAGCATTGCATTACATAAATGTACGCATGGTATAAGTCACCCTCAATTCAACAGTATGATGAGACTTGTTGTTCCAATTGATGTTTGCAAGATGTAAGAAAGTACAAAATTGTCACAAACCCTTGGAGGAGCAGGACGTCTTGAAACCCTCTGGGAGGCCTCGGAATCTAGAAAGGAGTGGACAGAAATACATGTAAGAGAATCAGACTTAAATCATAGAACTGTAACTGACAAAATTTGGGATGTTGCACGTCATTTAGTTCAGTTGATAATGTGTACCTGATGAAAGAGACTCTGTAGCTGTGTGGCGTTGTCTTTCTCTTTGAAGTCTTGGAATCTCCTGGAGATATAATTTAGTCACACAATCAACCAATCTACTTTACGGACAGAGGAGTCAAGAGGAGTCAAAGAGAGAGGATGAGAATGTGCAGGACAGAGGGAGAGATGTAGCGAGGGGGCTAAGTGGGAGGGACGGGTTCGTTAACCCTATATTTCAACAATGCCGTTATCAAATGTACACAGCATATGGATATAGCAAAACAAAGCATAAAGAGAAGAACAGTTATCATTGCACCAGTGGTTTTTAATCCTCAAATCCTGACCAGCCTACCTGTTCAGAAGCCTGGAACCCTTTGCTTTGTTTCTTAGTTGCAGGTAAAGCAACAGTTTCCTAAACAATGAAGAACAATATAAAACAAATCTGTGTTTAATTCAAAACTTCAAGTGAAGCATGTAGCTCAGTCAGTGTTTTCGAGAGCATATAATATATATTGCCTTGATTCTTACCGTAGCAACAATCAGTTTGGTTGCCATGTTAACAAGTCTCTCTCTTTCATCTCGACTAACATGCTGAGGAGGAGAACGTCTCATCATTCTTCTTGGTTTTCCAACCACATTAGCAGGGATTTTTCTGAAATACACAGGAGTATACAGAAAGACATAATATCAGTTAAAGAAAAATCTTCACTTTTTTTAAAAGAATGCTCTTGAAACTAATTTTTGGTAGTTTCCAAAGGTATTAATGGTAGGGCTTAATGCAACCACAATGGTTTGTTGTCACTTACTATATTTTCCCTTGCTTGTATTATTTAACTGGAATGTATTATAATGTACACAGCCTAAATACATGTTAAAAATCTACCGTTCTTGGCTAAACAAGCCACACAATGTAACTTGGTCTTCAAAAGAGCTTAATGTTTCTGAAGTTGCTGGCCAAAATAATTTTCATCCAATGGATCCCAACCCAGTTGATTCTAACCAATGAAGTTAATTCTTAAAAGTCAAAAACAGTTGTGAGAATTAGTCTTCGAATGAAGCCTGCTATTAATTCCATAATAATGTAACGTTTGACTTTTGATCAAGTCTAATTTTGAATATAATGATGCAGAACTCCTCGTTCAAAGATGCTTGTCATGACTGTTTTAATCACTATCCATTACCTTCTTTTTGCACCCCTCTTTGTTTTCATGTACTCTTCAACAGACAGCAGAGCCTTTGGTCGATGAGTAGGGGGTCTTGGTTTTACAGTTTGTGGTAAAGCATATGGGGAAATGGGCCCAGGCTTGAGTCTGTAATCCACAGATGCCATATTTTCGTCCACAAAGCCTCGCACTGAACCCTCACGGCTCCCCTGGTCTTTATTCGTGTGCATGTTTTGTAACTGCCTTTTGACGTTATTATTGTGAAAATAGTGTTTTAAGCTTCTGTCGTGGATCCCATCATAGTCTAATGTTGGACCCTAAGTTTCAAAAATAAGAATTATATAATCAAGAAACAGACAAGTTTATATTAAACAAGTGAACATTCAGTTAGCAATTTAACATTCATTCAAAAGCTCATAACAATAAATAAAAATTAAAAACCAATCAGTCTAGACTCGGAAGAGCCAAACAGACAGTGTATACTTCATAGACTAATCTTACTCTATGATATACATTCTAAAACATACCTTAGTTACCTCTCGTGTAGTTGGTGACTACAGCTTAAATTACAATTATTATGATGGATCATGCAATGAACCAAGATGCCTTAATTGCCAAACATTTACAGGACTTTGCACATCGCAAAAATAAATAACTAAAGTTACATGTATCAGTACCAGTGTGTTAAATAATGAAATTAGCTCAAAGTGAGGCAGGTTTTTGACTTGGTTCAGTTAGGGTGCATTTCTTTGGGTTGACCTGGGACAGGATCAGTGATCCAAGATCACTCGGATCATAGTTCATCAAAGGAACTGATGAATCTGTGACCAGACTGGATTCATCAGTTCCTTTGATGTACCATGATCTGAGTGATCTTGGATCCCTGATCCTGATCCAGATCACCCCAAAGGAAGGTACCCTTAGTTTTTGTTACATAATAATTAATATTATTCAAGCTGGTTACGTACAGCTCTCAAAGGAATAGGATCTTCTCTAGGATGAA
>OZ026597.1:31386704-31406704 GCA_964020085.1 Micromussa lordhowensis
ATGGACCTGATAAATCAAAACCGTCTTCTCTTCTTTGTACATCTAAATAGTACTTCCTAAAAGGGAAGACATTACAGAAATCATTAAAGTGTTTTATTGGCACAAGAGCTCACTAGGTAGCCCATTCAAATAAAACTAAATTCTAAATTGGCAATTACATACGCATTACAAAGCAATGAAATAATTGTTTTTTTTTTCAGTTTGCACTGCAATTATTTAAAATTAAATCTCCAGTAATAAATACATAAAACACTTAATAAACTACTACAGATATGAACGACATATTTTACCAAAGGGAGAGTTCACTAAATAATGATTGTGTTAAAATAATAATTATTGCAAACAAGAATATACATTGCAAGAAAATAGCTATTATTTCCTTGTTTTTGCAACTACATTTGTGTTCAAGCTAATGTAAATTTCAAATCATACATTTTATCACTGTCATGTTCAGAGTCAGTTTCCTCTGCCAGAAAATACAGACAGGAATTAGGGCAACGATGATGGCTCAAAGATCTCTTTGGAGTCCTCTTCATATATTATTCCAAAGAAGATATTCCACATAAAATCATGATCAAATTCAATGTTCACCACTCAGTGCCAGAAAATAGACCCACAAACTTAAATTAAACAGAAAATGCCTGATCACTTGTGTCAGTTGCCAAAGTAAGTCCTACTGAAAGCTTGCAAAGGATTTCATAGAGTGTTATAGTCAGGTAAAGTTGTGAGACCATGGAAACACAGAGTAAGATGTTTTTTTTAACATGAATAATTAATTGTCTAGAACCTATTATAAGATGTTGTGCATATTTGTCAAAGCCTGGTTCCATGGCTTTCACAAAAAACTCTCATTTTCCTTTTTACTGACCTAGGACTTCCTTTCTTAAGGGCTATGATTTGTTGTCACCTCTCAATAAAGTAAAAATGTTGTTTCATTGGCTTATAATCATAAACATGAACAATGAATAATATTACTTAATGATTACTTTGTGTTAAATTTATTTAATTATTAATAGAAAGGGTCCCTTAAAAGAAAACAATCCATCTAGGACAATAATATGGAAATACTGTAATATGGTAAAAAGGCATATTTGCAAATTTATATGATTGTAAATGACCTACTTTCTCTTTCTACTGCAGGGCAATTACAAAAATTTGATATTGACTCAAATATTTTTTTCTGTCTACAAGTTTAAGTAGTGAGACTAAAAGGAAGTCAGACATGATTTATAGAATTTTATCAGCATTCTACACTCAGTATATCATGTCAAGGATAAATTTTCCTCAAGTGACAGTCAAAGATAACATTTACTTTATTATAGTTACTCGAAAAAGGAATGGGAGCAGGCATTTCTCAGGCAATTAGGAAGGAGGAAATAGTAAGGGGTAAATAAATTATTACTGTTAAGTAAATATTCTCATCACAATGGGGGTTATCATCTTAGGGAGGTAGTAATTCAATAAGCCCCAAGAGGGGCCAAAGAGAGATCACATATATGTTGCAGGTCAAAATGAAATTCAGGTTAATATGAAATTAACCTAGTTTGAGTCTCAATTTCCTTTGTCGTCTAACCATAATTATTCATGATCCATGAATAATTAGGGTTAATAGACAAAGGATTTCATTTTGACCTGCAACATACACAAACACGTAATAATTCTCACAGTTCTATTTATGCTGGATTATTCAGGTGGCAATTATAAAAATAAAATACAATACAAATAAAATACAAATAAAAATCTCCAGATTCTCCAGACAACATTGACTTTCAATTGGTAAATTTTGGTCCATGCAAAGCTAAGAATTAACACAGTGTTCTTCTTTGATTTTAGACAGAGTGAAAAATTGAATTTGTTTTTGGCTTCAGCATGCAGGGCTGTCATTATTGGCATAATGTGTAACACCTGTTTACGGCTGAGTATGCTTGATTTTTCCTTGATGCTACAGGTGAAATTGCCTGCTGATAGAATCCACCCACAATGTAACAAGAGCTCGAGGCAGGTACAAAAGTCGGACCGGATCAACTTGGATCGCTGATTTGAATAAGAATAGCACCTTTTCAAGAACGAGACATTCAACAATAGGTGCTATTCTTATTCAAATCATTGATCCGAGTTGATCCGGTCCGACTTTTGTACCTGTCTTGTAACAAGTTTGCTTATACAGGTGCGGAGAAAAAGGCTACAGGTGAGGTGAGTCAAAGCCTACTTCATGAGAGCCCAGACATGTAACTGAAGTTTAAGGTACCATCAATTTCCCAGTTGTGGAAAAGGACATTATGATGATGAGGTACCTAAAGTATTAACTGAATTAAATATCACTGAAACCTTGAGCACTCAGGCATGGGCTCTCAATTATTAACAAAATTTAGAGGCTTTAGTGACTTTGTACATGTAGTACAGCATTGTGAGATATTACTTTTTGGGAATCCCATAAACCAAAACAAAATACAAGGCATGGTCGGGAACAAACATTCTGTGATATTGCACACTAAACGGACGCGTTAGCTGCAATCTCATATTTTTTCAACCAGAAATTTGATACCTTTTGACTCTGAAGAAGCTAGTTGATATGCACAGTATGAGGGCCTGTTTACATGGAGGTGGGGGACCCCAGGTAGGTGAGGTAACCCACCTAGGTGGGGTAACCCGCCTCTCCATATAATCTCTCATTTTTATTTGATCATGTTTACATGATAGGTGGGGTAACCCGCCTAGGCGGGTTGCCCGGTCTGCCAGGTAGGGTAACCCGCCTAGCCGGGGTCGCATTTTGCCATGTAAACGACTCGAGGTGGGGTAACCCGCCTAGCCGGGGTCGAGTTCATGTTACATTTGCAAGCGCGCCAAAGCGCGTAAAAATTTGAACCAGAACAATATGGCCGTTAACTGCCTCTGGCGGAGGCTTTGTATCATCAAAAGTGACAGTAAAACGCCACAGCATTGAAATGCTGCAGCGAGAGCAGAAAATAAAGATGAAATAACACTGACCGCCATTTTCAATGTTTACATGCCTAGCGACCACGCAACAACGTCAAGTAAAGTCACCCCGGGACCCGGGGTCGTAAGTTTGCATGTAAACGCTGGCCATTTTTCGACCACGGCTAGGCGGGTTACCTCACCTACCTGGGGTCCCCCACCTCCATGTAAACAGGCCCTTAGTGGCGAGTAACAATAATCTTAACTTTAGTTTTTTGTACGCTTAAGAGCTTTATACTACTTAATGGGTAAGGGGTAATGAATGTTTGCATTTTTCCTGTATTCGCACTTGAATTTTGTCTCACTCTTTGCAATAAATTTTGAGGGTTCATCGAGTACCACTTAAACTTAATTTATTGCAGCAGGTATAACGCATTGAACACTAAAAATTGTTTTAAATGGCCACAGAGAAGTCTCAAAAGTATTTTACCACGCTCGACTGATGGATAAATAGAATATCTGAAGAGATAAAAAGAAAATCGAATCGAAATGAAAAGGATAAATTAGCTCACAATGTACATGTAAGCTTATATAACCACAGAGGCTTTATCATAACTCGACCTTACCTCCCGATTAAATTTCAAGTCCACAAAAGGATCAGCGTGGACGATTGTAAATAGTAACGTAACGTTTCTTACCGTTTCCCACCACTTTTAGTGCATGAACTTGTTGTGAAATCCTTTGATCGCATCCCACATTAATGCACATAAATGCGCGAAGTTCGAAGTTTTTTGTAAACACTTGCGAAGAAATCGTTCATTGTGAGCACTGCACAAGATCAAGTCCTACGAAAACATTAACACATTATACTTACAATTTCTTTGCCACAGTTTTTGCTACAGAAGCGGAACTCATTTATATGACTGACTCCTGTGATTTGCCTCCTCCAATGTCAGATCCGTTAACATGAAACAACGCAGGAATGGGAAGTTTCACGAGCTTTAGAACGTGCTGATAAAATTTAGCAAAACCTTCGTTTGGCTTCACGATTTCGTCACCTTTATGGATAAATGTCTCCCTCTATGGAAAGAACCTGAGCGGATGTTGTCATTAGAACGATTACTGGTAGGCTATAGCTGCAAAACGCAATTGAATTGACTGATCTTATTCAGTAAAGGCGTCTCTAGGGGTGCTAACTATTTATCAGCCAATGGCCCTAACGACCACAACAAATCAATCGTCAGTCGAGCATGTAAAAACGCTAATCGATAACTCATCGTAAAAGGAAAGGGCGCCACATTTAGAAACAGGAAGCTATCTCGATCTCCTTGGTTTTCTTCACCGTTCTGAGCTCGTGCTCACTTTGGATGTAGATTCATGCTAGGAACAGACTGTTTGAAACAGCTGTCGTTTCCAACTCGAGTTATCCGCCATTTCAGAGGACGGAAAATGGTTTACACTTGGGTTGCACTGGTCGTTTCTTTCGCCGCGGTTGTGTTGTACTGCCAACTTCCACTCATTGTTTTTCCAGCTCTTTTATTCGTCGCCTTTTTGGCGTCTGGTGGAAAGAATTTTCCTAAAGTGTTCTTTCGAACAATTGTGCGCGATCTGATGTAAGTATTCTTAAGCAGTACTCGCCATTGTAGGCTCGAATACAGCTGTTTTACTGTTAGTAGTACTTAGCAGTGATCTGTCAGACAGTTCAGGTTGACCCTGACGCCTGACCTGGGAGTGATTGAACGCTTATTTTGCTAACGCTTTTCATGTTTGTTTTAATGGTAATATACTTACCGACCAAGGACGAAACAATAATTGAGCTTGGATGTCATAAAATACCATGATTTGTCAGTCCCTTGCTGATCAACACATTTTCAGCCTCTGCCTTTTGTATTAGCAAATTATTACTTGACTGCAGTGCGCCAGTGGCACTGAAAAATCATAATTACTCAAATCCCTTAATTGGGATAAGTGAATATTTACTTATACAGTGAAACCTGTATTAAGCGAACCCCATATTAAGCGGACACCCTCTATTAAGTGGACACCAGCTTGAGTCCCTACACTTTCTTCCCACGTTTACTGTAAAATAAACCTGTGTTCAGCGGACACCTCTGTTAAGCGGACGCGGACACCAATATTCAGCGATGTCGTTTTAAAGCTAAGTAGATTATTCCAGATTGATGTATTGACTGTCTGGACATTATGCTAAGAGCAGTCTTTGATCGTACAACATGTTACAAAAGGGTTAATAATTAACTATTATTTCTGAACCTGTTTAGAGCGGGCACCCTGTATTAAGCGGACACTAGTGAGGGTCCCAACGGTGTCCACTTAATACAGGTTTCACTGTAATATAATTTGTTGATGCAAAATTTGACCCTTTGCTGCAATAGACCTATTCCAGCAAAGGGTCACATGGTACCAAATACTGGATGCAACCCCCTCCTCAGATTAAACCTGTTTAGCTTGACTTTCAATGGGCAATCCATGAGTAATCAACTGATTAGTCAATTATTGACGATGATCAATGAGTAATCAATGACTAATCAATGACCAAAATTTTTTTGGCCTATCAGTTACTCATCAATGTCATTGATTTAATTTTTTGATGCTATTGATTACTCATTGATTACCTATTGATTAATAATAATAGTAATAACTAGCAGTAATCAAAGATTCTGAGAGTGCATTCAATGCCATCACTTTTGTCATATTAATGTTACACACAGACTTTGTAGAACAACAACAGTTTTAATTAATCCAAGTCTTGAGTGTACATTTTACAGAAACTCTCGGTGACCACGAGGTCTCTCTAAATGAATGTAAAAAAACTGTCCTCGTGCTCATGCGCACTGACGTCATGACATCTCCCTCTTTGAGCTCGTAACAGACTTAACATAACAGAACTATCTTGAAAACTTGTACAAACACTAGCTTAACATATTTTGAGTTTCGATCAGTCCATGTCTCTAGAAACTAATGTTTTAAAAGGACAATCAAGGAACATAGTCTCTAAATCGTGCCGGCTTCCGCACAACACGTCCACTGGATGTTCTCACTTCCGGGAGACTGGGCTGTACACCTGCGGAAGAGGCTCCCGCCGTTTCACAAGGTTTCACAATCTGTTGTGGCTCTTCCGGTTCCGCATCTGGAGATCCTGCACTTGGATCTTCTGCTTGCAACTCGGGTTCTAGGTCCAGCTCTGGCTCCTCAGGTATCTCAACTCTATTGGGACTTGTCACTCTACGCAGGTGTCTGCGGTTTCTACGCATCACGCTAGATGGTGTCTGGATGACATATGACCTAGGAGTATAGCTTCTTGCAATGACTTTTCCAGGCGTCTTCCATCCCTTTTGTTGATCGAGCTTAACACTGACTACGTCCCCTGGCTGTAGGTCAGGAAGTGACTTCACTCCATGCCTCTTATCAAAGTATTGACGGTAGGTAGTTTTGGCTTTCTCATCCTTGCTGGTAACAGCTTCTTGGTTTGGGAAGATCGGCTTCAAGTTGGATTCCAATGTAGGTAAAAGGGTGCGAATTTCTCTTCCCATCATCAGCTGACAAGGGCTTACACCTGTGGCTGTATGGGGCGTTGCTCTATAGGACAGGAGCGCGAGAAAGTGATCATGCTGCCTCAGTATCTTTTTGGCTATGCGAACTCCACTTTCAGCTTCTCCATTCGCTTGTGGGTAATAGGGGCTAGTAGTGGTATGCTTGAAGTCATACTCCTGGCTAAACTTGCGGAACTGATCGGAGGAGAATTGTGGTCCGTTGTCACTCACGATTTCGTCTGGTACTCCCCATCTGGCAAATATGTCTTTGAGCTTATTGATTACAGCATTGCTGGTGGTACTGGACATGTAAGCAATCTCTGGAAATCTTGAATAATAGTCAATAACCACGAGAAACTGTTTTCCCTCATGTTCGCACAAGTCTGCACCAATCTTCTGCCATACCCTTTCTGGAAGAGGTGTAGTGATGAGTGGTTCTTTTCTCTGACTGGGTAGATTCTCTTGACAAAATTCACAATTTGAAACTTTACTTTGAATGTCACGGCTAATACCAGGCCACCAAACTGACATTTTGGCTCTTTCGCGACATTTGGTCACGCCCTGATGACCATCATGGATACGTTCCAATACTTCAGACTGCATAGCGGAAGGTATTACTAGACGGTTGTGATAGATGATCTTGCCATCTGCTACTGAGAGATTGCTGCGGACTGCATGGTATGGACGGATTTGCTCGGGTACATCTTTAGCATACTTGGGCCAACCATTAACTGTATAATCAAGAACACGCCGTAGTTGAGGATCAGATGAAGTAGAGTACTTAATCTGTTCCAACTTCTCGTGTGATGCTGGACGAACCGTTTCAGCAGCGTCAACATAGGCTTTGACATCATCCTCTGTGTCGGATGTTTGTGAGGGGACTGCAAGGGGATTTCTTGAGAGAGTATCAGCAACCACTAGTTCCTTTCCAGGCACATGTTCAGCCTTGACCTTAAATCTCATCATGCGCATAAGAAGACGCTGACATCTTAAGGGTACTCTATCCAGGTCTTGATGGTTGATCAATGGTACCAGTGGCTTATGATCTGTCATCAGGTCAAATGACTCAAGACCACAAAGGTAACGGGAAAATTTCTCACATGCCCACACTGAAGCCAAACACTCCTTTTCGATTTGGGCGTACTTCTTTTCTGAATCGGTCAGAGTACGAGAGGCAAATGCAACGGGACGAAGTTGACCACCATGTTTCTGTAGAAGGACACCACCTAAGCCATAACTACTAGCGTCCGCGCTGACCACTGTTGGTTTCTTTACATCGTAGAAGGCTAGTACGGGTGCTGTGGTTACCATGGCTTTGACCTTCTCGAAGGCTTCCTGTTGGCGATGGGACCAAATCCAGGTACTATCAGATTTCAGCAATTCGCTCACTGGACTTATCACATGTGACAGGTTTGGTAGGAACCTTCCAAGATAGTTAATCATTCCAAGTACTTGACGCAATTCCTGTACATTCTGTGGTGCAGGGAGCTCCTGAATTGCTTTAGCTTTCTCTGGGTCTGGGCTAACTCCTTCTTCGCTAATGACGCTTCCAAAGTAGCATATCTTAGGCTTGCGGATTTCACATTTCTTCTCATTCAGCTTCAATCCGGACTTTGCAATTGTCTCAAACACTCGCTGAAGTACTGCGTCATGTTCTGCTACAGTTCTCCCATAGACAATGATGTCATCTTGAATTGCGGCCACACCTTCCTGGTCCTTTAGGAGGTTTGTCATTCGTTTCTGGAAAATCTCTGGCGCTGAGGTTATCCCAAATGGCAGACGGCGGAAACAGAAACGACCACTGGGTGTGATAAATGTAGTCAGCCTTGAGCTTTCAGGGTGCAATGGTATTTGCCAATAACCGCTTGAGGCATCCAATTTCGAAAACACTTTGGCTCCTGCCAGTTTCGGAGCAACATCTTCCAAGGTAGGAAGAATGTACCTTTCTCTCTTAACGGCTTCGTTCAGTTTCCTCAGGTCAACACAAATTCTAATTTTCCCATTGGGCTTTACTACAGGAACCATAGGAGCGCACCAGTCGGTTGGTTCTGTAACCTCTTCTATGATGCCTGCTTCCAGCATTCGATTTAACTCATCTTTCACTTTGGGAAGTAAAGGAAATGGAATTTTCCTGGCAGTATTAACACAATAGGGCTTTGCACTGTCAGTGAGCTCAATCCTGACTTGCTCACAGTTCATTAGACCGATATCTCCAAACACATTGGCAGTAAATTCTTCTACACGTTGGACTAGACCCATTTGGCATGCTGCGTGACGACTTAGAAGGTTGTTTACACAGACTCCTTCAATGACATACATATCAATAAAGTACGGTTTGTTCTTAAGCGAAATTTCCACTGTAAACTGGCCTTTACACTTAAGCATCCCACCTGGACTAGACAGCACAGCATTCGAAGGCTTTAGCTTGGGACGTTGAGGGAGGGCTTCATAAGTAGATACTGACATTACTGAAATATCGGCGCCTGTGTCGATTTTGAACTTGATGGGTTTCTTGTTGACATGTAACACAACACTCCACCGCTCTTCAAATTCATCACAAGAACTAACAGCTCCAAGGAAGAATTCCCGATTGTTTCCTTCCGAATTTGACGTTACTTCTCTCACAGAACGGCAAACAACAGCAAAATGACCTGATTTGTTACATTTCGAACATCTTTTCCCTCTCGCTGGGCAAATTTCGTCTTGTTTATGTAAGCGATTACACCTTGAGCATGGTTGAACTGGCGGACTATTCTTGGGTTTTTTGTCGCTCATATTACGAACCGGTCTTCTCGCTGAATGGGGTTTTCCTTTCTTTTGATGTATTTCTCCGAGGTGCTTGGTATCTGACTGGCCTGCAACTTGAACTTTTACCAGCTCGGACTGACGCGCCATTTGTATCGCAGTGTCGAGATTCAAATCTGACTTCATCTGCAATTTTTGTGAGAGTGATTTATCCAGAATACCAATAACGATTCTGTCTCTGATTTGCTCATCTCTCTGTGTTCCGAAATCACAATGTTCTGCCAACTCGTACAGATTTTGAATGAAAGCTTCCACCGTTTCTCCTTCTCTTTGCACGCGGCGATGAAAACATGCTCGCTCGTGAATAATATTTCTCTTCGGTACGAAGTGCTCCTCAAATTTCTCAATGACCTTGGCGTACTTCTTTTCGTCGCCCTCTGCAAATGTAAACGCTTTGAATACGTGTTCTGCCTCTTTTCCCATGGTGTAGATAAGGGCATTTATCTGAAGAACCTCGTCTTCTTTATTGAGTTTCGTAGCATATCTGAACCGCTCAAAACGCTGCTTCCAATCCGGCCACTCGTGCGGCTTAGCAAAGTCGAGCTTCTCTGGCGGGTCGAGCTTCAACATCTTAGTTCACTGGTTCACCGCTTCACTGTTTCACGGCTTCACCGCTTCACCGCTGCCACCATGTCATATTAATGTTACACACAGACTTTGTAGAACAACAACAGTTTTAATTAATCCAAGTCTTGAGTGTACATTTTACAGAAACTCTCGGTGACCACGAGGTCTCTCTAAATGAATGTAAAAAAACTGTCCTCGTGCTCATGCGCACTGACGTCATGACAACTTTAATATATAATTATACCGTAAATGATTTCATCAGCTGACTTTTCAACCTCTGTCTATTGCTACAATCAACATTTTTCATCAACAGCCGAGGTTTTACAGACAGATATGCTCAGTGTAAAAGTCCATACCAGTGAGGAGGTCCCCTGTATAAATAATGATTTGTTGTTACATTGCATGACGGCAGCTTTCAAATTTCGTGCTAAATATTCTCACAGGTTAAAATCTAATTAAAAGCAGAGTGAAACCTGTATTAAGTGGACCCCATATTAAGCAGACACCCTCTATTAGGCGGACACCAGCTCGAGTCCCTAAATTTTCTTCCTATATTTACTGTAAAATAAACCTGCATTCAGCAGACACTTCTGTTAAGTGGACGCAGACACCAATATTAAGCCATTTTGTTGCACAAAACCTGCAATAAGCGGACACTTCAAGGACATTTTACTTCTAAAAGCTCAGCTCAGACACCGTTAACATTGTTCAGCAATGTTGTTTTGAAGCTAAGTAGATTATTCCAGATTGATGCATTGACTTCTATGATCAGTCTTTGATATTACATGTACACTGTGTTACAGTGTGTTACAAAAGGGTTACTAATTAACTATTATTGCTGAACCTGTTTAGAGCTGACACCCTTTATTAAGACACTAGTGAACGCTTAATACAGGTTTTTACTGTATATATTTTTTATGTACATTATTCTAAACTGGAAGCACAAATTTAAGCAAGCATTTGCAATCACATGTTCATTTGTCATAAACAAACTCCATGCTACTGATTCAAGAATTTCCCCTGATGAATACAGCAGACAGTATTTATGTAATTTGCCATTCCTCAGTTCTCAGCTCATTCTTATGGGTCTTGCCTTCAGAGAAATTTTGCGGAAATTTTCGAGGCAAATTTCACTGAAAATAATCAGTAAAAAACGGCCAATTTTGTGGTAATTTTCTGGGCAAATTTCGCTGGAGAGCAGTCGGTTTTGCACTGATTTGATGATTTGGTATGATTTGTATGGCCAAGAGATTATATCGATGTCAATGATTATTTATGTCTGGAATACCTCGGAAATCCTGATAATGTAACCAGCAATGCATCAGAAAATTCAGGTTGTATTAATGAGAGATGTTTCTTAGAGTCCTTGTTGGGTCAAAAACAACAACATCACACATTTATTTGCCTTCAGTTTACAAATTACTCAACAAATTACAGGGGTCGAAATGTTGCCTGTCTACCTGTCGATTACAGGTAATTTCAGAAAGTGACAGGTCAAAAATATTAATGCTTGTCGCTGGCGACAGGTAAGAAAACCTTAGTAATACAGAATTTATCGATTTCAATAATATTTTCATCCGTTTTTCCACCCGAAGTCATTCTCACTCATGCAGCTCTCACACAGTATTTACCAGACTTTACTCAATAAAAGCAAGATGATGCAATCTTTGTAGTGTGCATGACAAAGACGGCAAGTGTGTCTTGCTACCATGTTTCTTTGCCGATCAAGTGCGAGTTCGCAATATGGATTGTTTTCTGACCCGTAAGTCATTGCGTTCTATCAGTTTATTATTAATGATTGCACTACCCCAGTTGAGTTTCAAAAAGTGAAAATACATGTAAAATATTAAAATAATATTGTTCAAGTTGGATGTTGGTGGAGACAGGTACAAAAACATTCTGCCTGTCACTAGACACAGGTAAACAGTCTGGAACATTTCGACCCCTGAATTATAGGTTAATAGTTGCTGTACATCTGTTCAGTAATAGCGGAGCTCCGGCGGCCGAAGGCCACCAAGCGGAGCCCCATACCCATATTAGGAAACTGAAGGGAACCCATGAACTGATTTTCTCATGTGTATCATGGCTAGCGGTATTGCTCGTGGGCGCGTACGCACGACGACGACGACGACGACGACGACGACGACGGTGGTGGAGTCGCGCAACATGGCGGCCACAATTGACACGTAAACCAAAACGAGGCTTCAGTTTTCGCGGGCTTTCCTTGTAGGTTGACAGAGCACATGTACCCTTGGTTTAAAGCGTCCTTTGGACATCCATGTTGCAGTCAATTGACACCTGTCAAAACAAGGAATCCGCTGACCAGTATCACGTGACCATATCGCGGGCTCAAGTTCAGGGCTCATCGAGGTCACGTGTTTTTTAAAGTTGACCGCTGCCCAAGTGCTGCTTTTTTCGATTAGATCGCGGGCTCATGTCAGGATTAACTTGCTGTAAACAGCGTAGGGTTGGTAGGAAGCCGGTTAACGCTAACCCAGGATTAAAATTTAACCGAATTATAACCTTTTCTTTTGTACAAAGTTTTTTCACTGCTTTTGTTTTGCGTATTTTGCTTTCATTAAAATTCAAAACACAAAAACAATATACAGAAAATCTCACCGCAAAGTTACAAAACTCAAATCAAAATTCTACTTTATCCTCGGCTAGTTTGATCGGGCTCTGAACAACCCGGCCCAGGAGCTACGCTTTTAGGCTGGCCTAAATCTATATATTAGATCTCAGACCACATCAAAATGTGGTAAGAACAAAAACAATGGCACACAAGTCAAATTTAGGCTATTGTGTCGCTGATATTCTTACCACATTTTGACGTCTTCTGTGATCTCTTACTGAACACACTAAAAAATGTTAACGGTGTCATGTATGCATTTGTCCTTCAATAGATCATAAGTAACAACCAATCAAACTTGAGAATAATAATTTGACATATTAAAATTTATAATCAGGCTTTTAGTCAGATGGGTGTCCAGGCATCCTGTGGACGGCCACTTTCTAAAAGAACATTGTTTTATTTTTGATATGTTGCCTTATAAATTGTTCACTTGAGCAGGCCCTATAGCATATTTTGGATTCCCACTTTTCAAATCCTGGGTAAAAGCCTGTTTGTAAATATAAACAGAAATACAAGACTAAAGCAGGTAAAATTATACCCAGAATGACTACAGAGGCTAATCTAACTGTATTGCCGATCATCTTAATTTTCAGAGGTTTGCGTCGTTTTATTCAAGTCCTTCTGGCCAGTCATCTGCATGTTAGCAACAATCGCACTGTGGCAGATATATTTCATCAAACAGCATCCAAGCATCCCAAGAAAGCTGCCTTTCTATTTGAACAGAAAACGTGGACATTTCAAGATGTAGACGAATACTCCAACAGGATTGCAAATTACTTCAAGTCACAGGGCTACAAGAAAGGAGAAGTAGTAGCTCTCTTTCTAGAATCTTGTCCTGAATTTGTTTGCATATGGCTTGGATTATCCAAACTTGGTGTCATTACAGCCCTAATCAACACTAATCTGCGACTTGATTCACTTTTTCATTGTATATCTGTGGCTTCTGTAAGAGCGATCATATTTGGGTCAGATCTCTCAGGTAATAATGAAAAAAACTTGATTTCAAACCAAACCTTTATATAAAAAAAAAAGAAGAAAAAAGTTGATTTAAACCAAACTTTTATATAAAGAAAAAGAAGAGCCTGGGTACTTTGTAAGAAAATATACAATTTTGTATTCATGAAATGTTTTATTTCAGAAGTTGTAAGCTAATAGCATTAGATTCTATCAGCCAATAGTTACAGACCTTTTGGAATCTAAGGTGTGAAGAATTATACAAGTAGTATTGGATATATCCTTTAAATAGTTTAATCCTTGCATACACCTTCAAAGAAGAATGAATCAGTTTTGTGAATTCGGGCTCACCTCTCTCTTTGGGGTGGAAACTCAACATTTTCTCTTGTCGTTTTAATCCATTTTTAAATCTGACAAATTGCAATTACACCTTGCAATAATTGTCTTGTTTTACTCAGGAATTTAATATTAGTGTTATTGTTTATTTCTGGCAGGTGCTTTAAAAGAAATCCAGATCAAAATTCCAGAAATAGTACAGCTATACTGTGTAGGCAGTACTGCAAATGTTGTGCGCTCTGCAGTAAACTTGGACAAGAAGCTAGAGGAGAGTTCATCTGCATTGTCGGAAACCAATCATTCTAAATCTATGGCTGGTAATAAACAGTACTGTCTGCTTTCTGGAATAATTAATTTTGTAGTTTTGATCAAGACACCTCACTCGCCCAGTAGTATTCTTCACTGGAGTAATCTAGACTCTTCACACCCCTCTATTTCTTGTATTTTTATTTGATCAGTGAACGCGCAGATAGAATCGCGAGAGCACTTAACGCCAGTGCAAAAAGGGAGGTTTGACATGTCATCTGGTAAAACTTCATGTTGTATCTTGTTAAGCTGTTTCCTGCTTCTTCCTACAGATAGTAGATTTCAATGGAGGCGCTGTTTGTGGCACAAGGTTCCTTCAATTTCCGCAACTGAAGCAGACCTTTTTACAGCTAAATAATAACTTCTCCAACTAATATTGTTTTCCTACACATTTCCACTTTTTTGACATGTTTTCTATTTCAGATTTATTACTGTACATTTACACATCAGGGACCACTGGACTGCCCAAAGCTGCTGTAATATCAAATGCTAGGTATAATACATTAAGAAAATAACCCAAAGCCACATATGCATGTATGCACACTGATTGGTTTAAAACTGTGTTTTGTTAAGTTGATAGGAACACAGAACTAGCACGAGCTATTGACGTAATGATGGTGCGAGCAAAGAGAATTTACATTTTGATGATCGAAGTAAACAACCTGTGTTTCTGAACTACTACCTTTTTCATGATTTCAGTCTCAAGTTGTAGTTATAAGGTTGAAGTTGATAAGGATAGTTGTAACTTCTCCTCTTTCCCTGCCCCAACCTTATAAAATACCCAAATGTCAGATGCAAAATATCCCCTGATAATATGCCCCTCCAAATTTAGATTATATTACTTATTAGCTCAATCCTTATTATCAGCTAATTTTTACAGTAGTTTAGTTACATGTGTTTCAAAAATGGTACAATATCCCTAATGATGGCTGGCATGTTTGCTCGAAAGAGTGCGAGAAACAAGCTTTGGCATGATCCACTGTTAATCACAGGACTGTAACTGACTGTACTAGTAACTCTATTTGGTTGTTGAGTAAGTGTTGAATTTTTGAAAACAAAAGACAAAACCTCTACCTTCCAGTAACAAGTAGTAAACGCCATTCGGGGTTCTTAATTCAGAATGTGTGATCTTTCAGGTACTTTAAGATGTTGTAATTCAGAATGTGTGATCTTTTAGGTACTTGAAGATGTCGTAATTCAGAATGTGTGATCTTTTAGGTACTTTAAGATGTCGTAATTCAGAATGTGTGATCTTTCAGGTACTTTAAGATGTCGTAATTCAGAATGTGTGATCTTTCAGGTACTTTAAGATGTCTTATGGAGCACACTGTGCACTAAACATACGCCATGATGACGTAGTTTACTCTTCCTTGCCACTGTATCACTCTGCTGGTGCTATCGTTGGTATTGGGCAGTGCTTCATTGGTGGCTGTACAGTAGCGCTGAGAAGTAAATTCTCTGCCAGTAAATTTTGGGATGATTGCATCAAGACAAAAGCCACGGTGAGTACATTTTGAACTCTCAAGTCTTTGAATCTTAAGTTGCTGTTTCATGCGCCCCCCAGTAGGGGTTACTGCCTTACATGGGCTATATAGGTATGCGTGGCCCCAAAGGCTATGGTTTTGAGCAATTTTTGTCAGAAATACATGTAGGGTATCAATTTTGCCAATTTTGGTCTCAAATAGGGTATGGTTTTTGCAGTGACTAGTTTTGAACTGGTTTAAAAAAGCATGCAAATATTGCCTATACCATTGGTCTGAACTAGGAAACTAAATATAATGCAGTCTGAAACAGGGTATTGATTTAAGGGTCAGGTGTTAAATAGGGTATCAACTGTTTGGTCAGGTTATAATTGGTGTAGGGAAAAATGCAGATATTGGGTTTTAACCCAATAACCATATACAACCCTATTTTTAACCCTATATTATTGGGTTAACCCTGAGAAGTTGGCTGCACACCCCACCCAAATTTTTCTGGGAGTATCCTTTCCGGGATTTCGTTCGAAAAGAACAAGAAGTAGAGCTGGGGATCAGTAATAATGTAGATCTCAAATTGTACAGATTCTTACCAGAGCCAAAACTGAGCAAATCCGACGAAGGGCTAACACTCGAAACGTCAGGTTTCAAATCTCTTTAGACTCTACGGTGGCCAATTCGTATTATCAACTCAGTTGATAAAACCAAATTATCTTGTAATACTCACCACCGACGCAGGACCACAGTTTCTTTAGAAACTTACCCCCTTTATTAATGTAGCTTTAATCTGAGAAATAGTTGAAGATATCAAGTTCCTAAAGCAATATTGTATATAGATCATTTTATTTGTTTTTTTCATGGATCACATTTTATTTGAATTCATTTGTAAAATTTTATCTAATTCAGCTCTAGAGATGTGATTAAACTATCTATGTCTGTCCCTCTGTTCATCTGTCTGTCTGTCTGTCTGTCTGTTTGTTTGTGTCTATCTAAGCCAAGTTATCCACTTAGTTGTGGGAGAATTTTAAAGACTATTGTAGCCAATATGTAGACACTTCTCTATGTCAGGTGGTTCAGTACATTGGTGAGATATGCCGCTACCTTTTGGCCCAGCCTCATCGTCCTTCAGAAGCCCAGCACTCGGTTCGGCTGGCCCTAGGCAATGGACTCCGTCCTCAGATATGGGAAGAGTTCCAGACACGCTTTAGCATCAAGGAGATTGGAGAATTTTATGGTTCAACAGAAGGAACGGCCTCCATAATCAACATAGACAGTACCCGTGGTGCTTGTGGCTTCGTGTCCGAGATCTTTCCCGCTGCCTACCCTGTGGTTATTTTCAAAGTTGATCCTGAAACTGGTGAACTAGTACGGGGGTCAGATGGCTTGGCACAGAGAACTAAGCCTGGGGAAGTTGGGCAGATTGTTGGAAAAAGTATTAAAGGTATTTGTATCCTGACTTGTATTTGTTTTCTGTTGTACTAAGATCACTGTTGCACCGTGCAATCCAATGGAAAGATCACACTCAGGTTTCTACTTGAATTATCAGTACGTTATTGAACAGATATTTTAAATAATCTAATAATTGTAGATATTTTAAATAATCTAATAATTGTAAATTATTAACTTGTAATTATTATTGTTCCTGAAAAGCCCCTTTGGGGAGGTTCAATAAAGTATGTATGTATGTATAAAAAGGAAAGAAAGCCATCAACTAGAAGTATTGTCAATTTTCGGAGTCGTTGCGTTACAATCCAGTTAACGGCTGCGAAGGAGAACAGATATTGTCAAGATGTACCTAGCCTGAAATGTCAGTCACTTTCCGCCCTCATTTTGGGAACTAGTCTGAGGGTGGGAGATGACTGAACATTTCAGGTTAAGATGTACCAACAATTTCTCAAACCACGTAATTAAAAAACGTATGGTAATCAGTGAAAAGAATTTAGATTTTAATATTGATAGCCCTTTACTGCACACCACAGGTGATCCTTCCCAGCGTTTTGACGGATACCTGAACCCAGTGGAAACCAAGAAGAAAATTGCCCACGACGTTTTTGAGAAAGGCGACTCGGCATTCCTCTCCGGAGACTTAGTTGTCAAAGATGAGTATGGCTACATTTATTTTCACGATCGCACCGGCGACACCTTCCGATGGCGCGGCGAGAACGTGTCGACGGCCGAAGTGGAGTCTGTCATGAGCAAAGTGTTAGGCCTTCGCGATGTGGTTGTTTATGGCGTGATGGTTCCAGGCACTGAGGGACGTGCAGGAATGGCAGCCATTGTCGATCCGGACTACACAGTTGACCTGGTGGCGTTGGCTGGTAGTTTGAAGAAGCTCTTGCCAAGTTATGCTTGTCCCGTGTTTCTTAGGATCGTACACAGTGTCGACTTGACCGGTACATTCAAACTTCAAAAGACCGAGCTAAGAAACGAAGGTTTTGATATAGGCGTCATACAGGATCAATTGTTTTACTTCGATTCTAAAGAGAAAGCGTACTTGGCCTTAGATGAGAACAAGTATGGGCAAATCATATGTGGAGAAATCAGAATGTAGTTATTAATATATATTTTTAAGAGGTTTTTACTGATCGTGCGTACAATTAGCAAAACTGGTTACATTCCCAATCAGTATCTCTTATAACCATGTAATCAAAAATCAAATTACGCCCATAATACACAACAACTGAGACTGCGAAAAATAGCCGTGTGACTATTTTGTTTGAAGTCGGTTCTAATGAACCTTTTATCGACATCACTCTTTTCCAACTTTTTCATTCAAGTAGAAGATAAGCGTCAATGCTCGGTTTATCATGCCATATTTAGAAAATATGCGAAGTTTCATAAGAATCCATTCCGTTACAAACTCATAAAAATATGGGAAGCCAAACTTGGCAATTGTTACAAGAAATCGGCAAGTTTGGCTTCCCATATTTTCACGACTTTCCAACAGATTCGGCATATCCGCTAAATTCATGATAATTTGATATAATAGAGGTTTTTTGTTTATGAAGAATACAGAAAATTGTTGATATTGCCTAACATCGGTAAAAAGGTTCTTTATCGTTTTTTATTTCTGCAGCATCCCTTGATGTTAGATTCTTCTTTCTTACTACTTATTAAACGTTATTTTAAAAAAGAAGGTCCTTTATCGTTTTTTATTTCTGCAGCATCCCTTGATGTTAGATTCTTCTTTCTTACTACTTATTAAACGTTATTTTAAAAAAGAAGAGTAAAAAGAAATTAATACGCCATGCATAGTTATACATACATACGTTTATTTGATAATAAGTTTAAAATAAGCAACTATACAGCTGATGTGGACCTACTACTACTAAGTCTAAATATGAGGTATATAGATTTACAATACAGTTATCATAAAGGAAAAATAGAATACAATAAAGATGGAGAGAATAATCAGATAATTACGTAATGATCGTTAATGACTGTGTACCTTTCTCGCTAATTATAAAATATGGTTCTCGTTGAGTTTTCGCTCACAATCAAGATACGAAGACCTGTGAAAATTGAATCCCTTTGTAGATAATCATGTACATTAAAAGCAAGAACACCATCACTTGTCAGAAACCACATTTGTCTTTTAGAATTTCCTGTAACGCTATTTTTTATCTCATTATTATACTAAGTGGGCCGTTGTTTTGCAGGAATAACGGCGATCTTATCATAAACGTATATATAGCGATGTTTCTTGTTTACAAACATTGACGTCATATTTCTTTTGATATTCAAATTTGCCAGCCACTGAACAATAGCATGCATTGTTTCAACATCCAATAAACCTCTTGGCACATTAATAACAATTGGTGATGTAACGACGGTAACTGTAAATTTCAAAATTATAAATACAGATAACAACAGCGCAAGATACCGCAAGTGAGGACTCGAAACTTACAAGACAAATGCAATAGTCTTTTCCGTCCTAAGCGCACGAGAAGTGAACGAAAAGCTTGGAGGCTCGCAAAGGCTTAAAACGTTAAAGTGACTGAATTTCTTCCTCGCCCCTCCATCCTTTTTTTTCTGGGGGGGGGGGGGGGGGCGGAGGGTGAGGACACTGCGTGCCCCCTAAGCTTGCGCGCTTGAGAAGGAATGGACTGCTACACTGGCTTCTAACCCTAATGCCCAGGCCCCAGTTGTTCGAAGACTGGTTAACGCTATCCAACGGATAAATCGCTATCCAGTGGATAATGATTTATCCGGTGGATAGCGTTATCCACCTTTTGAACAACCCGGGCCAGGTCAGAACTCGTCTACACGAGCAGTTTTTGTATTTGCTCCGGTAGATGAGGAAAATTGGCCAATTTTTATGTAGCAAATATATTTGCTGAAAAGCTGGCGTGTAAGCTTTCATGTGACAAATAAAGTTGTCACATACGAAAAAAATTGCTCGTGTAGGGGAGGCTTTATAAACAGAGATTTGCCACGATATTAAATTGAAGTCATTTT
>OZ026597.1:31411704-31426704 GCA_964020085.1 Micromussa lordhowensis
ATCGCTGGAAAATTTATCGTATATGTTGTGGTTTGATTTTTTTTTTGGTTTAATTTTTTTCAAACCAGTTTTAAATTTTTCAAACTGGTTCATATTTTTCAAACCAGTTTTTTTTGACAACTATCTATAAAAGGGGAAAAAAACTCTTAACATTCCTCTAACCTATTCTCTAACCTATTCTCTCCTTTTCTTGCCGAGTTTCTCCTGATTTATTCTCCCATCTACCCTACCCCTTCCCCCCAATCCCCATTATGAATACTAATTAACAGCAGGTTTTAATTTTTTTTCCTTTTTACCTCGTACTCACCAGGATTTGAACCGCCAACCTCTAGGTAGAACTGCTTCCCACTTGCATTACCACTTGACCACGAAAGCACTGGATGCAAAGGCTCTCATATTTCTTTTAATTATCAGTTTATCACCCCAGTCTCCTCTCATAAAAATTTAATTTATTCATAGATAAATATAAATTTTAATTTATTCAAACCTTATTATTTATTCTAACCTAACCCTAATCTTAATTACTAAGAAGCTATCAGTTCCAAATAAGTGGTTAGTTCTAATCAGTAACCCAGAGAAAACATTTTGACTGAAAGATACATTGCAGGGAAAAACAAAACCGCAAGGTTTTTTTAATGATAAATGGCAGTGTTTCATTATAAAAGATTTCGTGTCAGCAATTTAGCCACTACCATCGCCGCCCCTTTTTAAAGAAATTCATTACTTTCATTTACTGTGTCAGTATATTCATTTACTAAGCAATTATACAAAAAGTTTGTAACATCCGTGCTAGTTTTAGTTTTATATTGTTTTAGAGTAGTTTATTAATTATATTGTCAACGTTTTGTTATATTTTTAATTTATGCGTATGTTTTCTTTAATTTGTCTGTAAAATATTTATATTTAATTTGTCTGCAAACTAAATAAAAAAAATCAGTAACCTGGGAGCTCAACCCAAACCACGAAGTAACATGCACAGCTGACCCAGCCTAACATCAAAGCTAACCATTCCAAATAAGTGCTTAGGCCTAATCACTAACCTGAGCGCTTAACCCAAATTACTAAGGCACATGCTCACATCTTGCTCCAAATTAAAAATTAAACTGGTTTGAAAAAAATGAACCAGTTTAAAAAATTTTGTACTGGTTCAGAAACAAATTGTACCAAAGGTAAAATTGAACTACAACATATACACAGCTTTCAGGATAAATTTTTACTGCTTGTCTCTCATATTCCATAACAAATGTTACAAGCGTTACATCTTTCCGTCACGATATTTGGCCTATGGTTATCAAAAAATTATTGTTAAAAGTTATCACGCCACAGTATTCTTTTTAATTATTTCTCATCTGCCCCCTGGGCATCCCATAATTTCCTCGGAATTCAAGATGGCCGCCGTATCGGTAAAAAGGTCTATTGGTTCAACTCTAGCATAGGTTCGACCATAGTTAATAGAGGGGAATGGTTATGAAACTCGTCAATGCTCTTTGTTGTATGTTTTTGTTTGCTTTTTTGGCCTTGACCCTGCACAAAACACAATAGTTGTTTACTCCGTACTGAGGAACCAACCAATAGAAACGTGTTGGTTACGTAATTCATGCATAGTGTATGAGCACAAAACACAAGATTGTGCAGGGTCGTGGACCTTCCAACATAAATCTTGGCATTTTTGTTTGTTCCTTTGATGTTTTCCGGGCTTCCTAACCAGTCCCCTCTATTAACTACATGTATAGTTCGACTTGCCAAGTCGGATAATGCGACAGTGGTTCGGCGTTTCAGCAAACGCCACTCTAGACACTCGCTGAACTCGATTCATAAATCATGCAAATTACATGTACAAAATAATTGATTTAAATGTGATGGACTGGGCAATTGTCATAAAAATACATACTCCCCCCATCTGTCAAACGCTATTTTCCCCCATGCTGAGCATGTGCTGTACAAGGATAATTTCGCTACCAAGAAATGGCGAACTATAGAAAGTCATTGCTGACATGAAGACCGCTACTCAAGACTGCTTCTCGATTGTTGTTTGCTATTAAAAGCATGGTCAAGCATGCCAATTAGACCAAAAGCTGTTGTCTCTAATACACTGTTTTCAGAGCTCTATGAAATAAGAGTCTTCTCTTTCTAGTTTTTGCAATTAATTGTACAAGCACTGTATTTCTGCATTTTGCTAGCAAGTTCTAGCAGTAACTAGCCACGCATTGAGTGAATAGCATGGGGACATGTGCAACTTGTGAAATCGTATCGACGGAGGTTCGACATTTGCTACCATGCTGAAATTAAGTCGACTCTTTGTCGCACCTATTTTTAATTTATTTGATGCAACTTGGATTCGACATTTGCCCTAGTCCTAATGCAGCATATTGTATATAGTTTTAATGTAACCCAATGATATCATCTCAAAATTATGTTTACCAGCTTGGCATTTATAAAATTGATGTACTTTTGTTTTTATTGACATTTTATATCTTTGCAGGATTTGGACGTTTTAAAAATCCAGATTACAGAATATTTTTAGCTCTTTTAGAAGAAACAAGATTAAACAACAATGAGGAAAATAAGGTTAATATAAATATGTGATTGAGCTCTCCAGAAGAATCAGTGACTAATTTATTCAAACCTTATCATTTCATACATGTCATTTTGCAGAAAAGACTTGGGCTATATGACTTCAGTTTTCACGCTTGGCCTGTTGATTACCATTGGGATGAATCTAAAGCTGAGTATGTGTTACATTTAAACTTACATTAGCTACAACCGTGCACAGAAAAGATTGCGAGAAATTTAAAAAATATACATTTATGCTGACTAAAATGAAAACATTATTGAATGATATCGCTTTGATGAACCATACGATGCTTTTGAAGTTCATTTTTTAATGAAGACAAAACATGTTTCGGATGAAACATCATCCATCATCAGTTATACAATGAGAAATAAAATGAAATTATGCAATAGATAGCATCACAAAGTGAGATATTAACAAGAATAATTAAGGATATTTAAGCTAAGAAAGGAGACTAATTAGTATGAAAGGGATAAATTAAGATGTTTGACCTGGGAATTTAAAGATGGTTGCTCCCAAAGGATGTGCATGGCTTCCTTAATTTTCAATAGGAAGCTTCTGGAAGAAGAGTCAAGGATTTTAAAACAATCTTCCAAACAAAGGGAGCGGCAATTTCAGAACCTCTCAGGTGCTTAAAGATGTGGAAATGTTTGTCAGAGGATACATGTTCACAGATTCAAGTGATGAAGTGTCTATTGGTTTCACCAATATAACAGGCACTGTAGACAGCCTGTACATGAAAACTTTTATAAATGACTCACGATCGTAAACCCGCAGGGATAGGATCCTTGGCCCGAAACAAAGTCTTGACAGGTTCATATTAACAACTCAACATATTTTTATAGCAAAAGTTTGATGGAATCTCCAGAGTATAAGACAGTATAAATAACGTTCAAGATTTATTTATAGTTTTTAGTTACTGGTACATTTACAGGATAATGAATTTGCTGATCCACTCCACATTCTATCATCCTGGAACATCAGCCAGTAGTAATGATGATTAATTAACACTCGTTATTGTACAATTGGATCCTACTGTGATGGAGTAAATTATGTGACTTAGTACTTCTTTATCATTCCCATATGTAGCGGTAGCATGCGCAGGGGATCAGAAAATATCACTTCTCGTAGCAGACCTTCTGGATTTTTGTCCTTCCTTGGATCTTGGCCTTGTGACCTTCTAAGGTGATTTCTACTTTCCTGTTTTTACTGGTATTCTCTGTGGTATGTTTGTTTTTTAGATTTTTCCTCTTTTGTACAATAATATTGGATGTTATTCGTTATGATAATCTTAGTCTTACAACAGTACAAACTCTGAACCACAAATTAAACTGGTAAATACATGTTTGTTGCATGTCCAAGTGTGATTTGCTGATTGGAAGTTTCACTGGGTCACAAAAATTTAAAAGGTTTGGCATTAGTTTAATTTAATGTCCAATATTACCCTAAAATTTCACAGTGTTTGTCTGTTTTTCCAAACAAAGTAAATTGTCTTTGAATACATGTACGAATCTTGAATCTGTGGTGATGAGCAAATCCCTTTGCAGAGTACAAAATAATGTGGATAATTTGTTGCAGCTGTGGCTTTGGTAATATTACATGTAAATAACAATAATTAACCCTTCAATCTGCATAGGATTTTCATGGCATCACTTCATTATTTGCAGGTATTTTGTTGCTCACTCAGTTGGCCGACCTTTGGTCTACCCTGGTTCCACTGGCCTTCTACAGAGTGGATTTGGTAATTGAACTAACACTCAACTCAGCCAGGCTTTTGAATGTTGCGTACTTCAGCTGGTACATGTATCATGTATGTTTGACACTCTTTATTCAAAATGCTATTTTTCACTTTATCTTCTGCAGGAGAAGCTCTGCTGTCTGGAAGGCAGTTCTTGCTTGAACGTGTAAGTTAGACCCATTGTATGTTGAGTACAATGTAGTTGCCAGTTGTACAGTTAAATTTAGGTGAGAGTTCAGTTTAAGCTTTAAATGTTGATTCTTTTTTATCAGAATGGTAAGAGAGCAAAACTGAAGACAGCTGACAGTAATGAGATAGACACTATGTTCATGGATAAGAGATCAAGTGAAGATGAAGAGAGCAAGGGGAACACTCTGGTACGACAATGATGCATGTTATGAGTTCAGTCTGCTATCAGTTGTAAGTTAACAAATGGATTTAAGGCTAGGGGACCAAAGAAAAGTGAGATACCTTGCATGAGTGAGATACATGTACCTTACCAATTGTGACATTTGATGTACTTGGCTTAGGAGAATGAGACAAAAGAAATCACATTGAGGTTAAGGGGTGAATAATTAATCTTTCTTTCAAGTTTTGTTCTCCCAAGCCTTGGGGCCGGGGAGACACGGTGGCCTCATGGCTAGTGCGCTCATCTGCGGATCGAGCAGTCTGTGTCTGAGCCCTGGTCAGGGACATTTAATAGTGGAGCTCCTGTGGCCCTTTTCCAGCGGCCCAAAGGGCCCCTAAGCAGAGCACCATATTCATAGGAACCTGTGAATCACTTTTCTCATGGTCATCGTGGCTAGCAGTATTCCTCATGGCCACATACGGACAACAACAATGACGTCGCGCGATATGGCGACTATACTTCGGCTAATAGGTTGACCAAGGTGTGCAGCCTTGGTTTACAGTGAACATCTTTGACATTGGACATAAATGTTATGGTCAATTATGGACACCTGTCAAAACAAGGTATCTACTGACCAGCATGACATGATCATGTCACAGGCTCAAGTATAGAGCTCATAGAGGTCACATGTTTATTGAAGTTGACCGCTGTCCTGGAGGTACTGGTTTTTGATAGGATTGCAGGCTTGAGCCAGGTTAACTTGTAGTAATCAGGAGCTCCACTTTTAGGTTTGGTTAAATCTATATATTATAATTAAAACTGGCCTATTAGTAGTAATCCAGTCTTACAAAACAGAGGATCCAGATGACAGCTTGGCTTTGATACACATACATGCATTACTTTATTTATGCTCGGGTGGGTGAGGCTTACTAGGCCTCCAAGCCTCTTTGGTAGTATCAGAAGTAATGCCACTGCCTTTTATTGAGAGAGGTAATGTCTGTAATCAAAGAACAAATCACAGGCTGGGTAATCAAGAATATACACACTGTATTGGCTAGCATTATATGCAGAAATGCACGCTGATGTAGTCCTTTGCATATACTGTATGGGCCTTTGATATTAGCCAATATATCTTTTTTTACCTTATGGACCAGAAGTTTCATATGCCATCATCAACTTTGTGTCACTTGACATCAACAGGTCATAACATGTGAGGGTAATGCTGGTTTTTATGAAGTTGGGCTGATGACTACACCTTTAAAAGGTCAGTTTAGTTTGTTTGTTTGACTTTGTTATAGACAACTGTCTATGTCTGATTTTTAATTTGCCGTTTTCTGTTTGTCTTCGGTTGACGCAGATCAAAGCTGAGCATCTTTGCCATTGATTGTAAAGCACTAAGTTTTGTATCGTACAATGTTTCATGAGGAAGGGAGTAATAAGTAATCGTAACAGCACTGGTCGCCAATGTTCTTGTCGCAGCCATTGATGGTTAGCAATTCTTAATAATACATCATTTCTTATTATTTGCATGTAGCTGGATATTCAGTGTTGGGATGGAATCATCCTGGTTTTGCTGGCAGCAGTGTAAGTTCAAAGTGTTCAACATATTTCTAAAGCTGAGCAAATGATATTTTATTCAATTTTACAAAGAGAACTGAAGTTAACTATTTGTTTGTGTTTTTTTTTACTGGAATTTTGCAGGGTTTTCCTGGCCCAGAATCTGAAAGGAATGCTATAGATGTTGTCATTCAATATGCTGTCGAAAAACTTGAGTTTCCAGTTTCTAAAATAATTATATACGCTTGGTCAATTGGTGAGTGCTCAAATAGCTGTTATAAGTATTTGTTCCTAAGCAGTGTTCACATTCATGTATGTAGATTCTCTCAAGATATTACGAGCTTGGGATTTCTATCGCATGATAGACTTAGTTGACAAGACAACTATCATTAAATAATATTCTCTTTGTTTGTTTTTATAGGAGGTTATCCTGCTGTCTGGGCATCCAGAGTCCACCCACAAATTGGTGGCATGGTTAGTACATTGTCTTTCGTCCTCATCCATACTCTTTATGCATTGGGATGCATTCGTCCTCATGTGCTATCTTTACTATTACTAATAAGGAACAAGACCAGCAAATTACAGTTCTCTTAACTCACTGTCTGTAGGTACTGGATGCTACATTTGATGACATAGTGCCTCTTGCCCAAACCAAGATGCCTGAAGCTATAAGTAGGTCACTTTGATTAACAGTCATGATTTTTTTGTAGACAATCATTTCTGCATTTTGTACTTTATTTTGTTTGAAACCATGCTTAACCAGGGGTTTCATTAAATGCCAGGCACAAGGCAAATTGACCAGCTGTGAGGGTGATTTTACCTGCCTGGTTTGGTAATCTAAAGGAAAATGTTTCTTGTAAAGAAGTTTGGTTTAAAACACTTTACCCACCTGTGAAAGTCAGTTACCCTCCTGCTGAATCTGACCTTTTTGTGAAGTAAACTAGGCAGGGTAACCTCACAATCTAAGGTTGAAAACAAAATGGTGCCCTATCGATTAGCTGCCATGATATTCACTGCAATACTTGATTTGGAGGCCAGAAGAAAGGCAAGGAAGCTTCAAAGGCTAGAAGAAGAAAAGTACGCTGTCTGAAACAGCAACAACGGATGAGACAAACCACCACGCCATTTTGTTCAATAACGCACTACAATTGAAGGGCTTCCTGCAAAAAGGGTGTATATCGCTTTTTTAGCGGATTTTCATTTTTTTCTGCAGGATCAAGCTAATTTTTGGCAGACTGACTTGTGTTGGTTTGCGCTTCGTTTTCGAGAAATAACGTATGCAAAAAACTCAGTCTTCTAAGCGCCATCTTTTGGAGATCTTTTAGCACCTATCTAGCAGACATACTGTTGAGAGTGTGCAAAGTCAAAATCAAATCCCATAGAATCTTAGCTGCACTTTCTTTTGGGTCAAGGGAAAATAGCACACAAGCGGAAATCTGGGAACGGATTGTTTACATCGGTTATTGTGACGTGAAACACAACACGTGAATTGATCGAGCGTCAAAAGGAAATAGTGCATGCTGCCTTAGAGCTCTGTCAACTAATATTTTTAAGCCTTGTTTTAAAGTACCTTGCATGCCTGCCTGGTGGTTGAGAGGCATCATAAAGCCTTGATAAACCCGTAAGTCACCAGCACGTTTTAAAGAACCAAAATGTTCGAGCGAGGATATACTCATGTTATCGTTGCTTGAAGTCAGGTCGATCCAGACAGCAAAGTCCAAGAGCAGTTCTTCCCCAAGAAAAAATGCTTCTCGTGAGTTGTGGCTCATTTGCCAAGCGTTGCTGGTGTCAAAGTTTGGAAAGCGAGAACTGGTTTTAGACTTCTAAAATGTCTTGCATCAATGGGAATGTGGTTGTGTATGCACAAGGCGAAAGGAGCCTTTTCCAAGCATGCATAGCGATCACGCTCAGTGGACGTTTCATTGGTTTGGTGGCCTGGTAAACAGCAACATACTGTAAGAGGAAGTGGATTTTTGGAAGTTATTGACACAGGGATTCACACAGATAATGGACAACAAGTAGCAATCGATTATAACATAAATTTCATTTCAAATCGGCATGATTTGCAGTGTTTCGAACTTCTGGGATCAGGGGACAGAACCCTAACCTTGAAGGCTTCACGAAGTCAACATTTTGCTCTGCCGTAAGTCAAAAGAGCATCTCTGCGATTGCTGATTGTCGTAGACTGCGAGCGGTCCCTCTTTTGCCCGAAAATTCGTAGAGAAAAACGGAAGGAAGAACGGAAATCAACATGAGCGTGCGAGCGTGATGTGCGAAGCCGCGAGCCGTAAGTAGCGCAGGCGTCGGACACAGCTCGCGGCTTTTATGAAACAAAAGGTTTCTTTTGTTCTTTTGTTTTTCAAAGACTGAGTTTTTTGCATACGTTATTTCTCGAAAACGAAGCGCAAACCAACAAAATCAATTACGGAACAATGTTTTTCATGTCAACACAAGTCAGTCTGCCAAAAATTAGCTTGATCCTGCAGAAAAAAATGAAAATCCGCTAAAAAAGCGATATACGCCCTTTTTGCAGGAAGCCCTTCAATTACTTCAAACAACCTCAAAGGTTTGTTTGAAGTAATTGTAACCCAATTATAACCTGGGACTGTAATTAGTTGATGTGAACCCATTTCGTATTTAATTTGATTATAAGTCAATCATAATCGAGGCCTAATGTGAACATGGCTTTAGTTTAGATACACTTCCTTGTGACTGTGGCACACTCTCTTGTTTAATGTCACTAGTACATCCTGTGACTAGTTAAATCCTAGATGAGCATTCCATCCAGGAAGAGTAGAAATGCTTGTAGCCACTGAATGCTATGGAAAACAGTATTTGTTCTTACAAGATGGGACAGTTTAGCCCAGTGCAGACTTTACCCTTTCTCGCCCATGCATGTATTGTGTTGCATTTTATTTAGCAGCTCAGTTCCTATTTCAAATGTGCAATGAACCAGTTGAAATTTAGTTTATGTACTTTCTCTCACTGTCCACCATTAGTATGTCTTTTGTTTGGTGTATTATTCAATTGACAGCTTGCCATTTACAGCTCTAATTATCTGTAAGGTTTGGTTGCAACTTCATCTTAATTGTTTTACAGGTGGTTTTACAACAAGGATTGTAAAGGAATACTTTCATCTAGACATTGCTCGTCTGCTCTGCAGGTACATAATTTATCTCAGTCAGTAGTTGATTTCTCTGTTTTGCCTGGTGTGTGAAAGATTGCCTTGTGAAACCATAATATAATATCAACACAAATTTGGCTACCTGGTTTCTCCTTGTTGCGATTGGAAATAAGATTAGCGCGTACTGTAGGCACTCAACCTGTTTCATTGGCATCAAGTAACTAAGACTACACTGGTATTCCATCATAGGTTCATCTCTGCTGTAAATTTACCGGTAACCATTTATACGCACGAGGGGAGAGAGGCACTGAAGAGTTAGATGTCTTGTCCAAAAACACAACACTATGACCCTGGCCATAGCTCAAAACTCGGACCACTATATTCAGAGTCCAGTGTGCTGTCAATTACAACACCCCACCTTCCACCTTGATCCTCTCAAGCCTGTGCACTTTATTCTACAGTAAAAACCTGCATACATGTAAGAACTCGAATTTTTCCAAGTTAGCACAGACAGGCTCAATATATAAATGTATGACAGGTTCTTATGTAAAGGAGGTTTAAATGGAGAATCTTAGCCAAACAGGGTCTTAGAATCCAAGGCCGGGTTGTTCAAAAGCCAGTTAACGCTAACCCAGGATTAAAAGTTAACCGAAGAGTTAATTTCTCTTGCATGAAAATGTTTTTTCGCTTCCTATTTTTTGTTTAGTCTGAGATTATTCAAATTCAAAAGAGAAGGCTAAACAATATAAACAGAAAACCTTTCCGAAAAGTTGCAAAGCAGAAATCAAAATTCTCGCTAATCCTGGGTTAGCTTAATCGGGGCTTTGAACAACCCAGCCCAGGTTCTTATATGCTGGTTTTTACTGTAACAGTTAAAGAGTATCAATTATGAGGAACAGTGCTGACTGTACTAATGTTTTTGTGTTTAGTTACCAAGGTCCAGTTCTTCTTATCAGGAGGATGAGAGATGAGATCATCACAACTGAGTAAGGAGTCCAAGTGTATCTCTCTTAGCTGTACCTGTTGAACTGTGTCATTCACAATCCAGGGCCTTTACGTTGGCTTTTGTACGATGTGGAATACATTCACTATGACTATAGTCTTTTTCGGGGCGTTTTTTGCTTTACGAGGTGGGAGGGGAAGGGGGTCACGCAACACTTCTTCTTTCTGTAGTTACAGAGAGTGACAAAGCTGCTCTCCACTACTTAGGACTTAGTTGGCAGTGGTGTTGCGTGACAAAGCATCTTTCACTATTTACTGTATAGCAGCATTACGTGACTACCCAAGTAACAGCTGCAAAGGGGACTGCCATGAGTATTGAATTTGATAAAGTAGCTCAAAAGTGGCATAATAAATATGTCTCTAAAGGGAAAAAGAAGAATTAAGATCCCGTCAAAGAGACCAATTCCACTCGGTTTCTACATGTGCTTAGCTACTATTGTTCTGTTGTGTTTGTATAGGGAAGGAGAGATTAGCTCAAACCGTGGCAATGATCTCCTGTTGAAGTTTTTGAAGTTCAGGTAACACTTACTTTGAAATCAGACTTGTGTGTTGTTTGTATAGATCATTTGCGACTATTGTCATTGCCACTATGTTGGATGACTATCATCAAAATAATTCTAATTGAATGGGTGCATGAAAAAAGTCCCTAAGTGACATCTGATAGACTGCAAGATTCTCCTAGCAAATTGCTTCTTCCACTCACCTCTTCAATTAGGCCCGATTTCCAGCCGTTTTGGGAGTCCGGTAGTAATCATTCATTCATTCATTCCCCCTCATGTGGGCTCACAAAACGGCTGGAAATCGAGCCTACCCTTCAATTAGCGTTATCGATCATGTCATCCAACATGGCTGCCGGGGTCTATGTCATTTGAATCTCTCGGGAGTGGTTGCAAGCTACTGAATAGTTGTAGTCTATGTGAAAACTTACACAGCCTTCACTTCGGCAATCAATGGATGGTGTAAATATATTACTTTTTCCCCTCGTTCAGGTATCCCAATCTAGTTGATAGCAATGGAGAAGACGCCCTGTTGGAATACCTGGCTGCTCCAGATCTAGCTACTAAAAGTTAGTGTTATCTTTATGTTACCCGATGGTTTATGCAACATTCATTTGGAAACTTGAACATCGTCCCCGGGCAACCCCCGGGCCAGGCAATCCCACGGGTATTAGACATTTTGAATTTTCAGTGGGTCAAATTTCCATCTGGGCTAGTCCAAAATGTGTGTTCGAATGCCCCATCTTAGAGGTATACTGGATGATCAAATACCCCCACCGTTTATTACACAGTTTTATTATCTAATCAAAGCATAACGCGATCACTCAAGAGTACTCCGAAAGTTGCACGCCATTATGACGCCTACTTCGAGTCGAAAACTCTAGGCTCAGACTGCTCGAAACGTGACCCAACGTGAGCCTGCTCACAGGCTAAGAATTTGCCATCAACTGGTACTTGTGGGCCCTAACTGTGGCTATTTTAGAGATTAATTTTTGGTTTCCTGTGTTGAGGGACTAACTTTGACTTTCTGTGTTGCAGAAGCCATCTGGAACAGCTTGAATGTCGACGCTAATTTATGTAGGTCAATGTACAAGAGTTTTGTCGAGCTAAATGGCAGGGATTTTCCTATGATGTTAGGTGAGCGCCATCTGGTTCTTTATTGTATGGAGTTTTTCTTTTCTTCTTCATTGCTGATCAAAGGTGTTTTGGTTTTAATTAACAGTGTACTTTTCTTGTTGTCACCAGGTCAAGATCTCTCGGCGGAACAACGAATTCATCTGCTAATGTTTTTGGTAAGTTGCTCGAAATGTTGAATCCCCTTATCCGTTGGCCTACATTTTCCTAATACAGTCGAACCTCCGGTTGCTAAGCGACCACCTCTTCTCAGCGACCAGTTTTCCAAAATACCAAACGTTTCCAAGTCAGATCACTATATTTGGAACCTCTTGCAAGCGACCACCTCTCGCAAGCAAACGCGACCACTTTTAGAGCTAAAAGTTTGAAGCTTTCTTTTGTTTTTAACCTCCCGTATGCGATAATAGAGAGAAAATTGGATAATAAGGTGTTGTAACATTATCACATTCCTGGATAAAATAATAAATAAATAATAACAATCTTTAATGAGGAAACTTTTTCACTAAAAAGTGGTTTACAAAAAGGACCTCGAAAATTAAAAATTTACAATTTACAATGAATAAAAATGCTAAAAGATGCTACTAAAAACTAATGTATCTTATGTGTAATACAAAACTTAAATCAATGAATTAAAAATCTGACGCTTCAAAATATTTACATTATCAGAGGCTAGTATAGTTTTGTCCAGCGAGTTAAAATCATTTACAGCATGATAGCCAGTTCTTTGTTTACCCCAGTACAAGAGACGGAAATTTCTCAATGGGAAGTACCGGATTTTTTCTGGAAACTGACTTTTGGCATGAATAGAACATTTAAAACATGGGGTAATCTGAACATATGCTCATAAGGCACAATATGGTCTAAACTCGTAAGCGACCACCTGCCGTAAGCTACCAACTAGGCTTGACATTTGGGTGGTCGCTTAAGGAAGGTTCAACTGTATTTACTCTGACAATTTGGTGGGACATAAAACAAAATAATGTAGTGGTCGTCCAAGTTATTCTCGTCAGCTCTCTGCTTGACATTGTATGACAACTCTCAGTAAAAGTTCGATGCTGTTCATAGCTCAGTTGAAATGTTTTTTTTTTCTCCTAGGTGTTGCAGTATCTGATGGACTTTGATGCCACACACTGCATTAACCTGCCTGCCTCGGAGTTTCGCTTACCATGGAATGAGCAGTAACCTCAATAGTAGCTTGCTGAACAGGTTTTTCCAGGCTCTCAGCGAATTTTCACACACGTGAGTCACGCGCTTGTTTGTCACGTGTGTCACGCACGTGTGTCACTCCACAGAAACTTTGAAACTACCTGTTCTGCCTGTATGCAAGATGGGAGAAGACCCACCTGACTATTTCCAATTCCTTACCGGTCTCCCTCGTGCCCGGTGTTTATTTTGTGATGAAGAGTGTGAAACCTTTAACTAGGAACATTCGAAGTTTTGTGTTTCCTGCATTCCACGGGGAAGTTTTTCGATTTTACCTGGTGGAGATTTGTATAGAACAGAACCGTTTTAGTTTTGTGTACACGTAGCCTTGTTAGCGTATAGAAAGATGTATAGCAATAATTTAGTAAGTTTTTTTTTTATGGAAATATTGTGCTCTTTCCAAACCAAGTTGGAGGTAATACTCGAGACTCGAATATGAGTTTTATTTAACTCGGTTTAATTTAATATTTAGTGATGATTATGTTATGGCGATGAAGTCTTCTAGGGCATTTTGTTCGAGAATAGTGAACCAATAAATACAGCCAGGCAGATATAAATGGTGCCAGACCTTCATTTTGTATGTAGTATTTTATTAGTTATGGGAATAACTTCTCTTACGGTAAGGACCGTGTCACACTTGTCATTATTTTCTACATTTTCTTTTTGATGGCCATATGTTGAAGACGCTTCATTGTATAATATCTAAAAAGGCATTGTTACGTTGTAGAAACTCTAAATACCCTTGTTGATATGAATAGCCCTTTTTCTATGGTCACTAAAAATAATGTTCCAAGAAATGTCAAATACTCACAGTTTGAGTGTTCGCTCTGTCAAATTTTCTGCATTTTCGTGCGTTCCCTTCGTCTGTTTGCCTCCTTGCAGAGATTTTGAAATTTCCACCCAATTGTCAGTTGATTGTCGGAAGTAAATTGTTTGCTCTCCTAGTTATTGGGGTGTGGTGTATAATAAAGCAGTTGTTCACCCCAGTGTCAGTGAAAGGAGTAACATCCTTATAACGAGTCACTCAATCTTTCCTCCTCAACGAACAACGCATCGTAAAGGCACATCAAACACCAGCTTTACCCTGTACAAAAGTCTGTTCGGAAGGCCTTTTAATCTTGTGTGAGGCCCGTGATGCGATCGTCGCATCTTTTGTCAATGGTATTTTCCATGCTTAACCGCCAGAACAGCTCACTGTGAGACTTACAAGAATGGTTCCGGGGGGGGGGGGGGCCTCCGATGTGAAAAGGCTGGGAATGCTCATCGTCTCGCTTAGGGATATAAATTAATGATTCTGGTCTCGCGTAGGATGTTCATGACGAAACGTCACTGTTTTTAGCTGTCAAAGAATCTTTTAGGGTGCACTCGAAGAAATGATAATAAAAGAAGCGCTCATGTTTCCGTTTTTGGCTCAATTTCCGCTGGTCTCTCTAGTCCGGTCTACAAGCGCGGGGTCCCATCCTGAAGAGCGACTGGTAATCGAGCCTATTCCGTTTTAAGTGGTATCTTTTAAGCCGGGGTCAAATACAGCTCGAGCTACACCCACAATGGTCTCCTTTAGGGTTTAATTCCCGAGGAAGCATCCCCGACCTTTACATAAAGAGGATAGTTCAGTTACTTGCGAGATTTTTTTTTGCATGGTAACACTGCCAACACCGTCGCATCCAGAGAAGCCGAGTGTTGTACTGTGTCGAAAAAAAACACTGATATTGGGAGATGAATTCAAAAGCTCCGTATTTTAAGGAAACAGAACGAGCTTGATTCATTTCACAAGCATAACTAGATCTAAGAAAGTATTTAAAAATAATGAAAGACCTTGGGCGC
>OZ026597.1:31426904-31441904 GCA_964020085.1 Micromussa lordhowensis
CTTAGGAGTTTCAGGAAAAGCTACAGGCGATGTTAAAAGTGTGTATCCAAGACTGTGGAATGCTACAAAAATATGCACATAACAAGCGCACATCACCAAACCAAACAGAAAGATTACATAGACAAGACCTTTTCGAAACTAATTGGCGGTATGTGGGTGTTTTTCGTCACAGAATACAACTGAAGTGAATAAATAGTTTCAGTCAAGTGCGATATTGTCGACTGGAAATACTGATCGTTTGATTCTCACAAACTGAAATGAGAAATGCAATATATTTGCAGTTTGGAGTACGACAGCTTCCCAAATTTCCTAATTTCAAATTGTTTTCTTGCTAATTTTCCACTTGGCATACTGTTGATATTTGTACATTTTTTGATAAATGTATAGTTATTGATCGAAATCGACTATCTAGAAATTGGCAGTCGAGGGCAAGACGGACTACACTTTTCAGAGTTAAATTTGTGTCGGAGAATCTCATTTTCTTTTTTCGCAGAAGCCTAATTTTCTTTTTGCATGCTTCGTAATTTATGTTCATAGATGGAACTTTTGATACATTCGCCCTTTGTTCTTGTGGCAAAATTTAAAACTGAATGCGGTAAATCAAAATGATTCGGATTTTGATTTTATAAGTTGCTTGTTTTATGGCGCAAATTTCAAATCAAACAAACGATATTCATTACATTATGTAAGATTTATGAGGACTAAAGAGATTTAGTGAGTGCTTTTTGTGCGATTGAAGCTCGCTTCATGCTTTCTAGGCTTTGTTAGTGTGGTGATGGCCGATTAATACCAAATATTGATATTGATAACGACAATAAGCACTTAATGACGGGCCCCAAAGGGAAACAGCTGATTTTGTTTCCTCGAGATCCTCAATGTTCCCCGGGGTGAAGCCAAGGGGAACATTGAGGTCGAGGGGGAAAAAAACTCCCTTGCGTCAGCAAATTTAAGGTGGCTCTTAACCCCCTTCGCAGAATTTTTTTAAACTTTGCAAAGCGTTGCATCTTATCATGCTGATTACAATTCGATAATAAAAAATGGGGGTCATGGAGCTCGTTTTTAAGTTATAAGCGCTTAAAGCTAAAATTAAGGGTGTTTTTAGCAGGTGTATTGTTGCTATGGTAACCCATTGTGCTACAAAATTGACAGCAACATGTTCATCAATGATCGGGCAGCTTTTTGATACCATGATTTTGGTATCAACTGATATAGAGTGGTTATAATAACCCATCAAGCTCTAAGTCTTGGAAAGTGGAAACCGTTTCGAGCCACCTTGCGCAGCATGTACACAACTGGCATAAGAGATTTCCCTCAAGCTAAAGTTGACAGCGAAATAAACGACCTATATTTTTTGTTGCATAGTTTCGGTGTACAAACTATCCGCTTTAAGTTGAAAAATTAAGAAAACAGATTGTTCGGAAGGAAAGAAAGATATAGCTAAAAGAGTACACCAAACGGTTACCGTCGAGGATGCGAATTATGACCTCGAAAACAGCGATTCGAGATACGTTTTGAGTCAGTGTCGTTTAGAATTGTGCGAATTTCGCATAAATTATATATTACGTTGTTCCAAGTGCCCAAGAGTTTCTACCTATCAAGATGTTTTTCAAGTATTGCTTTAACAACCTTTGCTTCCGCCTACCACAAAAAGAAACGTGAACTGATGAAATAAATCGCTTGGTTAGGCATAAATGGGGTAAGATTGGTAAACAGTGCTTGGTAGAGAACATTTTGGGAAAGTTTCAAAAGCATTGTTCGGCAACTTTTATTTCTGAGGAATCACCTTAAGGCTGCCGGAAAAGCGGCGGTTACGGCACGTTTTGGAGCAGAATCAGAATACGCTCGGAGCATTTTGCTGACTTAGATACACACTCTTGACATCGGCGAACTCCGAAAGCGGCCAAAGTTGCACAGCTAAGGGCTCATTACGTTTTTCTTATTGAAAAACGTCAGACTCGGCAGACGTGAATGAAAGTAAGATGAATACAGTTCAAATCTACGTCATTTAAAATCTTCAATTTTAAATCTATGAACAACAAAAAGATGAATACAATTTAACATCTGTTCATAAACGAGTTTTTGTATCTCTCAGTTCTTATCACGCCCCCCTTTTCTTAGTATTTATGACCGTTTTGATCGCAACAAATCTTAGAGTGGCTGGTCTTTGGTGGCCGTCTTTCGTGACTCTAGAGCTATTTGGCTCTCTCTCGCTTCCGTGATGTTTCTGTAACCTAGCTACAAGAAAACCTTACCTGTGGAATTTTGAATGTGAAAAAAAGTCGAGTTTAAATTTTAAATTTTTAAAAACCTTTTATTTAAAGAAAATGCAAATAAGTGTATGTGTGTGTTTTTGTTGGGGTATTAAAACAAACGAGATCCAAGTGAAAGATTTGTTCATAGCATTTTTTGTGTGTCAAAGATCACAGATTTGGGGAAACTTCGAAATGAATAAGGAGCTAAAAGATCAGACACCAAGTAATAATCTTATCGAATCCGACACCTTTGACAGGCTGCACACGAAAAAGGACGAATATCTTGTCGATGATTACGATTACGACCTCGGTTCTTCTTCAACACAGGAGCGCCAGCAACAGATGTCACAAAGTTTTTTTTGGTCTCGCCGCAATGTCGCAATATTGGCATCTCTTTGCGTTGTCACCGTTCTGTCATTTGCAGCGTTTTCCATGATCGCCCCATTTTATCCACATGAGGTAAGTTTAATTATTGGAGAGCAATTCATTTACCCTTACAATTTCACATGTGTACCCAAAATGTTCATAATAAATAATAATAATGAAAAATTTATACCGCACCGTTTCTATGAAAAATATTCAACACTGCTTTACAACAATTATTAAAATTAATACATAAAATAACAACTAAAATTGACAGAATAAATTACGAAAATACTAACTAGAATATATTGAAAATATTGCCAATTAAAATTTTATTAGGAACAATACGAGCTAGTTAAATGCCTTATTTAGTCTTCTTTTAAAAATATTCAAACTGAAAATAGACCAAATCGTAGTTGGAAGCAGATTCCAAAGTCTGGGAGCTGCACGGTTAAACGATCTATCCCCCAAGGTCTTCTTGGTTCTTACTTTTGGAGATGATTTTATCACGACCAAATTGGTCATAGCTGGTCATAGCCAAAAAATAAGATCTTCGGTGGTAAAATACGAACATTTGATTTTCGGAAAATTCGTCTGTTAAAATACCCTACTAGGCATGCTCATACCTGAGACTAGGAGAACACGAGGAGAACACGTAATAGAGTGTGTGCGGGTGACGTCATCAAATTCTCAAATCCAAAACTAAAGACCCACTAAATGTTTTATCCTCATCAGGCTTAAGAGGTTCCAAATTTAGCTCTGTTTACAACTTTCCAGCTCAACAGCATCCTTCGTTTGGAAACCATAACATTTTGAATTTCGAAGTTATGGCGGTGCGTGACATATGCGAAGCTCGCTTTTGTCAAAAAATATACACTTATCTCGTGATTTTCGTCCATTTTAGGAGTTTAAGTATCAGGAAAAGTGTTTTTGTAAATATTTTTTGGTTCGGTTTAGATAATCAGTTGACTAGAGAGCCAAAGTAAGTTCCAGATGTTTACACTATTTACTGGCCGCCATGTTGGAGGAGTAAAGAGGTCCTCCAACATGGCGGCTCCATACTACGCTCTGTAATTTTGTGCGGAACATTTCGACGAATATCTCAGCTTTGGGACAACGCACACAGCTTAAACTTGGAGAACTGTCTTCTCTATTTATCGTCTACAATATCACAATTTTTTGACTGTGTCCGTTGCATAGTTTTTATTTTATTTTTTATTGCGTGACAGCCGCACACACTCTATTGCAAGTTTAGTTTTACGAACTTTGACTGTAAAAAGATGGCGCCCATGCATGTCGGGGAAAAAGCATTTACAGACCTGAAGCTGGATTATTTCCTACATTTTAAATCTTCTGCGAAATGTTAAAACAAAGAAAATCACAAACGCGAAGGAGGTTTTCTTAATAAGCATAGATTTTGACGATTTTAGTTCTCTGTTTACTCCTGTTTCGATTGAGAGGATATAACACTCGAGACAGTACGTGTTTCATCGGCTAAATACCCTGCTGCGCGTCGTATTTCAACTCTTTTCTCGATGTTTGGATATCTCAATGAAACACTGTCTCTCCTGTTTGATATATTACATGAAACCAAAACATCGTATAGCAAAACAAATTAATTTTCTTCTGTTACAAAGCATTTATCGAAAAAAAATGATAACCTGTGTAGCTGGTGAGATTCGCGAATGAGCGATATTAATTCCCTCGCCGCTTCGCCGTCAAAACAAAAGCACTCGCGCGCGAACTCCTAAAAAAATGAAAGATGACTGTTTTATAATGACACATTATTAGCAATGACACGTGTTCAGTGAAAATGATGTTTCTGTCACAGAAAACTAAACTTCTTAAATTCAAAAGTTTTAAAATTGATTTTATTTTAACCTGTTGTCATGACATGTCAAGAAAAACAACCAGCTGAAAAATTGCATTACTTACACCGTTCTAGTACGTTAAAAGGTCGTGTGCTGTCACAAACATCGTACATTTTTACAAAATTCAGCCGCTAGTTTGATGTCAAAACAGCCGCCCTCGCTAACTTGAGGTAGTAATTAAAACAAAATCCAACAATAAAGATAGTACACGGGTGGTGCGCCTATCGGCCTATAGGCTTAACTGGGTGTTTTTTCAATTGGACTAAAAATTCCGGACATCTACACTGGACAAGTAGTTTATCATGGGCTGGGTTTAGGCTGGGTCAGGGTTATAAAGTAGAATTATGGTTAGGCGGCTATATCTCTTCTTATATTTGTTTCACCAAACCGAAATTTTCCCTGATTACAAAACTCGGCGCTTTGCTTTAACATATTATTTTGATCACGTGATCGGCAGCATCGCGCTGTCGCATTAAAGTATATCAAGATGCAGCCAACCAACCTCCAAAGTGAGTATGTTAAAGATGAAACAACAACAATGATAATATGACAGCGCGATGCAGTTAGTGAGTTTCACGTGTGCTAGTCAATACTTGGCTGTGTAGCCGCGCGATGCGGTTCCAGTCAAGATCCACAAACTGTGACGCTTGCTGACCATAGAGTCTCCAGTAGCTCAGTTGTTAGAGCATCAGACTAGATCACGGAGGGTCGTGGGTCAAATCCCATCCGGAACCCGGATTTTTTTTTCCGAGTCTACATTTCTCCTTACAGACATTGTTATTGCAAGTTAAAGTCTTTGACCCAGGCCTTAAACACGGAGCGAGCCTATCAGCGACTTTCATATAACCCACAATGCATTTGGTTTTCCCCACAAAATTTTGCATAAACTATTGTCATCTATTCTCAAGTGTATTTGAAAACAATAGTTTATGCAAAATTTTGTGGGGAAAACAAAATGCATTGCGGGTTATATGAAAGTCGCTAATAAATGGAGGCTGAGCGGCTCAGCCCGTCCATCACAAATTGGAATACTCTGCTTTGATTGGCTTATTCACCCAGGCGTGTCGTACTCCCGCGAAATTTGCATGAAGTAATATTTCAGGCGACCGCACAAGGGAAGGTTTTTCGTTTGTTTGCTTTCTTTGTAAAAAGGTCAGCGAAAACAACAAGAATGGCATCTACAGAAGAAGAATTTAGACAGGTATCGTACTTCATATACATGCATTTCAACTTCTTATTTTTGTTGTTTCACTTGTGAAAGCTTATCGATTGTTTTCGAGTTGTTTACTCAACGTAAATGCCGTGTTTTAGCCGACAAAGTGCAAACCGCTGACCTTTTATAGGCTCGCTCCGTGTTTAAAGTACTTGAGATGTCCAAACGGGGCACACAAAGCTCCTGAAAACGTTTCCAAAATGGAAAATGAGAATCATTCGAGATGGAAAGCAAATTCTCCGTAAAAGATTTTGAGAATTTTATTAATATACCTCGTGAGGTTGTCCTCTTTGACAAGAAAATGGTGTTCCATTCTCCACAGCTGAAAACGTTCGGAAACTGATACTGATTCGTCTTCTTACTTTACTTCACTCCAACAGGCAATCTCTAGAGGGGTATCCACCTCTGTGGTCGGTCTTGTCTTTGGAACTTATTCACTCCTGGTCTTCATTGTTGCTCCTATCTGTGGACTCATGGTTAGCAACTTTATTCCGCCTTTTTGGGATAATTTGGTTTTATCAACTGGGTTGATAATGTGAATTGTCCAGCGTAAAGAGATTCAGAAGCTGACGTTTCGAGCGTTAGCCCTTCGTCGGAGCGAATCCTTTTTACCCTCCCTTTCTTTATAGAGAGATCGCCCCAATTAAGAATTGCTAGTTCATAAAACTTTAATTAGTTAATTTAGTTGTATTGGTTACATTTCATTCCAACGCCGTTACTTTGACAACCAGAGGCCAGGCCTTTTAAACCAAGTCTTGTAAGTTTCATTGTTTCTAAGCTATAAATGCAATTAAAACATTAATCGTTGATGTCTATTAGCACGTTTGTTTGACAGATAGCAAAGTATGGTCCTAACAGAGTTCTCTATTTTGGTATGTTTACTGGCGGCACATCTTTGATCCTGTTTGGGTAAGAAATCATTGGCTCAAATAAAATACAGTCCCCTGACTTAGTTAATCCTTTGTTCGTTGTTGTTCCAAATTTTGTGACGGAGAGGTTAATGTGAGCGACTTAATAAAAACTGGTCACACTTTCGTTTTCTTGCTTTCAGCTTTTGTGCTTGGATTTCTAGTAAAACGGAATTCATCGTATTGAGTTTCCTTTTGAGGGCGCTTTCCGCACTGGGAGGAGTTGCCTCTGAAACTTCAGGAATGTCTATTGTGATGGAAGAGTTTCCGAAAAGATTAGGAATGGCTTCTGTAAGTTATTTTTCGAATATTCAGAATGAACATCACAATAAAACAAGTTTAAGGTACTGTTAGTAAGATTCTCAGTTGGGTTAACCGTCAGACATAAACCATGAAACAGCCTATATTAGCCGTCAACCGTCAAGTAAGGAAAAACGGTCAAGATAGACAGTTATAATTAGTCCTTGACCGTCGCAAACCTACTCGCTCATGGCCAACATAGACATATAAAAGAATGTTGTCAACTACCTGTTCAAGTCTGAGTCAATTTAAGTATTGCCAAATATTGACAGAGTCGATTGAAGTGTTCACTTGCGGCCATCTGGTATGTACATTTCTTTGTAAAAATGGACAAGTTTGGGATCACATATTTCCATGAGTTTGCAACAGAATCTTATAAAACTTCGCATACTTAAATGGAGTTGGTTTTTTATATGAAAAATACAATCAATTGTTCCTAAGGTTCATTATTTGATCTCTTCTCACAAACCATGAGATGTGTTGTTTTAGAAACACGTTTTTGCCAATAAAAGACATTTCATGAATTATAACAAGAGATTACCAAGGTAAGTAGATTGATCTTCTCTTGATTATATCCATTTATCTCAGCTTTATCTACGGTTTAAGGGCTTCATAGAGACGTTTGTGGGAATTGGATTATCGTTTGGAACAGTCTTTGGAGGAGGTCTCTACTCAGTAAGTAACTAAGACCATGCACAAGAGATGCCATGCATCAGCGCAACTGGTGCTAAACAAAACGACTCTCTTAATCTTACAGTTTGTCATCAGTGGCACAGTGAGGTAAGGTAGGTAAAGTCTGCACGAGCCAAGCGAGCCATCAGGCCGGAGCTTATTCCGGTTTCTGTATGAAGCGACTAAGAGTATTTCTACTCCACCCTAGATTAGATGTTAGTCCATCGCAGGGTTACCCCCAGCATTAAGCCCGCCGATACTCATTTATACACCTGGGTGGGGAGAGGCACTGAGAGAGTAAAGTGTCTTGCCCAAGAACGGAACACAATGTCCCCGGTCAGGGGAGGAGTTGCCTCTGAAACGTCAGCCATGTCTATCGCGATAGAAGAGGTTCCCCAAAGATTAGGAATGGCTTCTGTAAGTTTGTTTTTAATATTCAAAATCCAGATCGCAATAAAACAAATCTGTTAGTAAGATTCTCAACTGGGTTAACCATCACACATCAACCGTACGTGATGTATGACGGTCTTGTCCCTAGCTGCCAATCTGGCATGGGACCGCAAACGAAAGAAATTCTGCTGTTATACGTTGCCCCTAGTGTCCACGGGTACTCCGCTCCTCACAGGGTGGGTGGGTGGGTTTGGCAAGACGCACGAGAAAATCGAGCTAGGGTAGCAGAGATAGCCGGGATTTTACCAATTTTCATGTCATTTTCAGATTGGTGGATTTAAGCTTCCGTTCTTCGTAATTGGTTGTTCCATGATCGCTGCTGTCCCCGCATTATTTTGTACGCTCTCAAGTGACTGTGGATTTCGATCAGACGAACGTTCTGATAAGGGAGAGGCTTTATTTCCGATAGTCGAGTCCTTAAAAATTCCCGCTGTGTCGATGATTGGTGAGTCTATTAACGTTGATCAACATACACTTTCTCCCAGTAATACCAGCTCATAATCTAGCCCAAAGCCTGTGAGAATTAACTGAGCAAATAATTACCGAATTTAATTCTGGCATTTAAGCCAATCCTTCCGCGAAATGTATACAGGTAATTGAGGTCCTATCCAAAACATTGCAGGATAACTATTTACACTTGTCCCCCTCAGGCTGTTGTGTATCGGTGCTCCAGTAATATTATATTTTTGAAAGAAGTGTCAAACGAAGCAATACGAAATCAGTCTTTAACGAAAAACGAAAACCTGAACTTGCGAAAAAGCATACAGGAACTAGTTCGAGCCAATTTGTAAGTTGCCGAGTACAAACTGCTAAGTTCAGTTTAAAAACAATCCACAATATTGCAGGTAGTGCAGAAGAAGATCTTTTAAATATCCAGTTTGACTGTAAAGCTGTTTCTTTCACAGCTCTTTGCTTCATTACAGCTGGAATAACACAATGTTACTTCGAACCCATTCTGGGACCGCACTTGGAAAAGGTAAGTATGGTCTGAGCTTCTTAATTTTAAAATCTCATAACCAAGATCTTTCTTCTCCGGAACTTGTTATTGACCCGAATGCACTTTAGGTTTAAATTTCTCAACAAACACTTCCAAACGGAGCAACGATGTAATTTTCTCTGGGGTATACGAATATCTACGGTTCATTAAGAATAAGTAGAGAATATTTCTGGCCATTAACCTCTGATTAGCGGGTTGTGGTCTGTTTATGCTTGCAGATCTTCACAATATCTGTATTGCTAAATCGCACTTTGATTAAGTTATCACCAGAATAAGTCTGAAAACGATCTCTCCCGAGTTCAGTACCTCAAACCCCTAGCGGACAAATAAGCGGGGCTAGGAAAATATGATTTTCTCGGCCTGAAATCTATTTCTCATATTTCGCTATATCTGTGTTTATTCTTTCTGCCAGGTGATGAACCTAAATACAACTCAGATCGGTCTGATATTTCTTGCATGTGCCTTATTATACGCACTTGTCACACCACTTGCGGGATGGATGGGAGATAAAACGGTAAGTACTCACACTAGTTGATAGCGCATTAAACTTCTCTGTTCATAATACTTTATCAGTCTTGACGTTGTTACAATTTTCGCAGCCGTTTTCACGCATTGGCAAACATTTGTGACGGCACAGGAATTGCATAAATATTAATGCACGGAGTGAGGTGCCGGAGGGGGCGGAGAAACTCCGATGTGAAAAACTCCCTGGGTTCCTTTACACAGAAGAAAGTAACCAACAAACAGGAATACCTTTGCTGTTTATTTTCTTAAAAGTTTTTTTTTAGATCTAGATTCGGAAAGAAAAACAATTATTTTTTTGTTGTTTGCAGCAGTGCTACCGATGGCTGGCTGTGTCAGGGCTCGTTGGCGCTGGTTTTGGTAGTTTTCTGCTGGGACCCGCTCCATTTCTTACTTCTTTCCTGCCTACCAAGTACGTCATTACTTTGATAGGGAACTATTACCTTAATTTTATTATAGAGCTATATAGTAAACTGGTCCAAGATGAGAAGCGATGAAAAGCCTAGCTGTACATTGTCGTTACTAGGTTTCAACCTCAGTCGCGGGAATTTTGATGTACGGAGCACTGTTCTCGACACATCGCAAACCAGTGAATTTCGCCAACAGATGGCTGTTCTCAGTTCCCGCCCAATCCGAATGGCTTTCTTACAACAAATTATCCAGTAAAGTCGTCTCTTGTAAACTTACTTTCTAGCAGTTCTTTTAAACTGCTTATAAGCCACAACCACCCGTTCCCCGCAATTTAAACTCCCAATAAAGGTCCACCAAAAACGCATTTCGAAGTTGCATGAGCCAGGAGCATATTTTTATGTGTAAACGCCCACCGCTGTAACGGTTCCCATATTTACATCCAGGGAAGTTTGGTTTGTGTACGTGGTTATGGCAGGCATTGGTTTTTCATGGGGAGTTTACTTTGTGCAACTGATGCCGGATTTAGTTGGGGTCTTGAGGTGAGAAGCTACCATTCGTGGTCAATTCTTTCAGTTTCATTTTCACTGTGCCTGGATTGGTTGTGTTTAGCTTTAGTAACTCAGTAAGGTTCATTAGCTTGATACCAGCGTCAAAATGAGCTTACTACTTACTTGTATCTAACAGCGTCGGGCCTTCCGCCAGTTTTAACATATAGACGGTTTTTTTTAATATATTTATTTGCTTTTTGCCATTTTGTTTGCCAACATAATTAAAATAAAAAATACAATACAGTATAGAAACGAAGAGCTTTATTTTTGTTGTTGGTGTGTATCGGTGTGACTAATATGAATAAAATAAGTATAAAATATAAAAACGGCTCAAAACAAAGAGAAGAAAAAGTTACGTGTACATATATATGTTGATGTAAGACATCAAGACAGCCAAGAGAGAAAGTTATCCCACTTTTTGTAATGGTTTAGTAAAATCCCCTTCTCTTTTGCAATATATAATTCAATATATAATAGGTTGCTTTTAACTTAGGTTTGAAGACTAAAAGTGATGGGATAACTTTAGAAAGCTTGCACTTATAAATAAAGTATGATTCACTAAAAGAGAATCTTTTTCAAGGTCAAATTTCCCAAAAAGAATATCTAAAAGTGAAGCATTAAGAACAATATTGACATCCGCTGCAATCCAAGACAAAAGTTTCTTTCTAAAAGAAACTCGATGACTTACAAAAATACAACAAATACTCCAGGATTCCTCCTCTGCATTGCAAAAGGCACATAAAAGAGATTCCACACCATTCTGAACCGGTGAAGTTTTTTTATTAGTGAAAATAATCAGGTTGGAATTCTCTTAGTTTGGTGTCTTACGTAGTTTCAAAAGCTAAAGAGTACAATTTTTTCAAGTCAATGAAAAGATCAGGGTATTGACTCAAAATTTTAGCTTTCGCAGTAGCAAATTCGCTGTAGACCAACTTAGATGTAACATAAACAAGGTCAATCATTTTACCCGCAATTATTAATTCAAAACAAGTTCGATCCATAGGAGAGGGAGCAAAATATGGGTTTGTTTCAATTATAGAACGCCATTCCTTTGGGATAGCATCAAACACACCCATAAGGGAAAAGAAGCAACAAGGGGAAAAAGAAGAATTCAGAATTTTGTCACTTTTGAGAAAAACACCCTCCTTAGAAACCAGGTCACCAACCGATTGATTTCACCTTTTCTTAAAATATACTTGTTGTTCCAGATAGTTCGATTCATCCCTTCATAAGACGACGAGTCGTGTTTAGTGATAGAAGACCAGGCTTGCAAACACTCTCTGTAGAAGGCCGGAAGGGTAATGGATAATGTCCGACTATCAAAGTTGCATTGTAACAAAATTTCCCACCCACTTTTTTGAGATAAAAATCCAAAAAATACTTCCATGAACTTTCTAATTTTCTACGTATTTCTTTAAACGCATGATTCTTTGAGCAGAGATCAGCATAAATTCAAGATCCAGCATTTTTAAACGAATAAATGAATAAAGTTCTTTATTAACTTCTTTGATGAGTTCACTAGACACTGGAATCAAAGATGCCTTGGACATAATTTTGAATTATTTGAATTCTAGCAATGAGCGTCAGCCCCCCCCCCCCCCCCCCCATTCCACATATTCAATACCTTTTTGATGGATTTCAGGACAGAATCAAAGTTGCCATTCTCTCTCCTTACATTGTTATAATCAAAATGCACACCAAGAATTTTAACAGAAGTTTTAAATTCTTGAGGAAACCTTTCCTACTCTAAATTCCCTGTGCCTAAACTAAAGAAATTAAGTTTTCTCTTCATTTACCTTGAAATCAGAACATTTTGAAAATTTACTAAGGAAATCTCGTAAACAATCATATGAGGATCTGTTACGGTGAAAACAGGTCAAATCATCTGCAAAAAAAGTCACTTTGGCCTCAGAATTGCCAATATGAATACCCTGAATTTTGTCATTTTTTTTTTTTTAATACTGCATGTCAGAATTTCTAATCTTAATATGAAAAGAAGAGGTAAGAGTGGGTCTCCTTGCCGTACACCTCGACCAACTGCAAAATAATCTGATGTAAAACCAATACAAAGTACGGATCCATTGAATAAAACTTTGAAAAGACGTGTATGCCTGACATTTTCGTCTGTCTGGTGTATTCCAAGATATCGTCAATAGTTAATTCTTACAGCGTCAAAAATTGACCTTCCTTTAACATACGCATTTTTACTATACATTGAATTAACTCGGGCAAAATTGGTTCCAATCGTTTGGCTAATGTTTTGAAAGATATTTTGGCGTCCACATTGATTAGGGAAATTAAACGTCAGCTTTTTATCAATTTTATTTATTTTGCCGTTGCCTTTCTTTTCTAACAAAGTAAATACTAATTACAACTTGGTTTTGAGAATTGAAAGCTCGGCATGATCGTGTGCATAATTAAAGCAATCAATCAAATGCTTGCCTACTATTGGCCAAAACACTGAATAAAATCCTACCGTAAGCCCAGTTTCCTGGTCTGTAAAATCAGGTTAGGCAGAGGACCAGCAACCCTCTCCCATAAAAACCAACTCGCTACAGAAACCACTTAAGTGGCCTTATGCTCCACCCGAGGAGCGAAGAGGATGAGTGAGTGAGTGAAGCCCGTCCTTCCCTGGACTTTTGTTCTTTTGATATGTTTTTAAAGTATTAAAACATTCTCCCACCTGTCCCTTTTGTCTGAAGTCAATTTCGACAAGATGTAAATCCCTCATAAATAAATTTGTCAAAATTTCACTATTTTCATTTATACTTTTTTTTATAAAGGTCAGAATAGAAGAAACGAAATTCTTTCATAATCACTTGAGGATTTGATGTTGAGGATTCATCTTCCTTAAATATCTTTTGAATTGAACTTTTCTCACCTCTGGAATTTTCTAAATGTAAAAAAATATTTGTTGCTTTTTCCTCCTTGCTCGTACCAGGTAGCTCGGATTCGTATTATTGCCCCTTGGGTGATGAAGTCATTCTGGAGCTCAAACATGTTCATATTTTCTGGCGACGGATCTTGGTCACATGTTATTTAGATTCTTAGATTGCTGATTCTAATGCTGACATTTTTTGCCTTGCTCTTTGACTTTCTTGGCGAATTCTATACTTCATCAGATCCCAAAAAAGCCTCGGATCTTTAACCTCTTTGAGTTCATTGTTCCATAATGGTTATTTCATGTTAATCAAAGAACATATTCCTCATCATCTAACAAGCTTGAATTAAGCTTCCAATTCCATTTATGGATAACACAATTGCCGAGTGATCAGATTTAAGCGATGGAATGACATCAACATTATCAATATCTTCCTGTATACCATTACTTACTAGCCAGAAGTCGAGCCTCCTTTGGATCACGCGCGTCTTCTGATGCCATGTAAAACGTTTTACATTTGGGTTTCTAATCATCCATATATCAAATCATTAGCAAGGCATAGGTTACCAATGCACTTGACAGATTCTTTTCGTTTGGGGGCTCCGCCATTCTCATCCAGATCAGAGTCGAAAATTACGTTAAAATCACCACCAATTACGATGTTACAATCTAGACAATAACTATCTAAAACTTCACGGATCTTCTCAAAAAAGTAGATTGCTCGTTTTGTTAACCTATAGACGTGACTGCGCAGCTCAGATCCGTTTGTTAGGTTCTTGTAAAGAGCTAGAGATTGTTGTGCTGAATGGATGCCTTAGAAAATTATTTGTTCCACTGATATTACCACTACCGCCATATCATCTTGTTAATTATGTGCCATGGCCTTTTCTGTATTGACGCTCGTTCCAACACTTGTTCTTAGGGCCTGATTACATGAGCCGGGCTGGCCCGGTTAGCCGGGCTGGTGTCAGTTTGCCGGGATCTCGGCACGTTTGTTCAACGTAACAAAACTCAACTTCGCGATTACATGACAACCGGGCCAGCCCGGTTAGCCGAGATCCCGGTATCGCAGTGCCGGGATCCCGGCTAACCGGGCTGAGATTTCTCCATGTAATCGCGTTTGCCGGGCCAGCCCGGCTCGTTAACCCAATGAGAGTACAAAATCAAGCTTGCTCCGGTTTCCCATCGCATCAGCCATCAACCGGGCTGGCTCGCCTCATGTAATACCGGGCTGAAAGTCATCTCGGCACATCGAAGCAGCCCGGCTAACCGGGCCAGCCCGGCTCATGTAATCAGGCCCTTAGAGAATAGAGTTTCTTTCAATCTTGTGTGTTTTGTTCATAGGCTGAAAGGAATGCCAGACAGTTCCTCCACACGTGGAGTGGTCTCAAGTATATTTAGTGGCATGTTTAACTTGGGGTGTGTAGTTTTAATCAAACAAGATGTTTTCCATCGCATTTATTGTTCAAACATCACGTGGTAAACTTCTACTGGACAATTATCACGCGATAATCTCCAGTTATATACATGTAGGAATTTCTAGATTTTTTGGTAAATGGAACACAACCACAATATCCTAAATAGAGAGCAGCGTGCGTAGCATTTTCGATTG
>OZ026597.1:31446904-31451904 GCA_964020085.1 Micromussa lordhowensis
GATACCCTTAGAGTGAACAATACAACAAACAACAGAAACAATGCCGCTAGCCCTAAAACAATAACAGCTGCTACAATGACCAAACAATAGCAGCTTACGAGAGCTGCTACACTTCTGAAAGGCATGGTCGACAAATAAACAAAGCAAGCTGAAGCCTGCCCTCTCAGCGACTTATTTAGCTTCAGAAACTCTCTATTTAATAAACATATCAATTCTTGGTTTTCACGTGACGTCAGAAAAAACTAAAATTAAACTAAAATTAAAAATTTTAAGTTTTTACCTTTATGGGGTAAAAGGCATTTTTAAACGAATATCTGCTGGCCTGTCTTCAGCTCGGTAGACTGCTTTGTTTTGAAAATAGAACACGGTTTTTTCACAATGCGTGACATCGGCATTGTTTCTGGGTAACATGTTACGTGCACCAAAATATCGATTCGCCTTACGTTTTCGAGTTCTGAGTAACCAATATGTTGAGAGAAGTGCCATTGCGAATGTTTTCTAGTAAAACAGAGAGAATAAACGTTGTGAGAGAGCCAAAGTAAACTCCAGATGTTTACACTGGTTTCCGGTCGCCATGTTTGAGTCCCTCAGACGGGCTCCAACATGGCGTCTCCATACTAAACCCTGTAATTTTCAGTGATACCTTTTGCCGAATAACTCGAGTTCGGAATATCGCACATCCCCGAAACTTTGGCACGTTGTTTATTTATTACCCTTCTACGATATTTCAATTTCTTGACTCAATTTATTGAATGGTAAGCGATTTTATTTTTCACTTGCGTGATAATTTAGCTTACTTGCGTGACGTGAAAACCACCAATAGGTTATTTTGCACCATCGATTAAATCAATAATTAAAAATAAATACATCAACACCTAAAATTCCTCGTTTAATCTTCAGTATACGGAAAGAAATATTGATAAATGTTTAGCCTTTGTAGAAATGCGACGAAAATATTAATCAATTATTAAATTAAGCTACTCGGAAAAAGATTCCGTCAAGTACTAAGTAACTTTTGTCTCATTAATCACTCATTCTCCAAATTATCATTTAAATAGTAAGTAAGTGCAGAGACATTCCGATTAGAAAATGCTTAGACCGTAAGTCAAAAGAATTACCTCTCCTGTTTAAATAATAGTCTCTTTCTTTTTTTAAGATGCGACGCCAATACACACAAATGTGAGACAAAGAAACAACAATCAAGCGGCGGGAACGGAGAGCGCGGAAACAAGGTTTTCTTTTTCCTTTCTCGTCTCATTCTTCGGCTTCCGTTCCTTCCCTAATTTGCATAATTTTTATTTTTCTAATCGAGCGCAGGAATTCAAGAACAAAAACCGTTTCCACTTCACTTATAAACCCCACTTCCTATTGTACAGCATTTCAATTTTTAACCTCCCCTTTCCAATTAACATTACAAAAGAAGCTATATAACGGATAACAGTGTCTTTTACTGTAAGTGAACGTTTTACGTTATCCTGCAAATACCGCCACATCGAAATAAACCTTACAGAGATTCTGACCGGCCCAACTACTTGTACTAAAAATAATCTCACTCTGGGTACACGTTAGATTATCGTCCCCAATGTCCACACCAGCCTCCATAAATTTGTTACTAACACTAGTTGAAAGAATTTAATCATGTCGTAAATATTATTAGACTCAGTTGAGCAGCTCGAGGTACGTAAGAGGTACTTTCCCGCGTTGGCTTCCCCTCTCGCCAATCATCCAATCAGAATCCAGGCCCGGCGCGCTGTAAACCGTGACTACCTGAGAACAGAAAACACCAACCACGTGATTACACTCGATCAAGAGTCTTTCCATATGCTGTCTTCCAATACTCCCATTTATGATTAGCCTTGAAGACTAGTTCGTATCAAATCAATTAACTACGACGGAATATGATTAAAGCATCAAGCGACACTGTCAAAAAAGTCTCGGGCAAACGTACATGTAGATAGTGCGGAACTGGGTGAAGATGACCCTTGTGGGAACACCATTCTTGATTCACCACAAAAACAATATTTTTTGCGAACAAAAAAAAAAACCCGGAGGAATTGATCCAACATCCCCCAATTCAATGATTAGTTTGCTTGTGGAGTCCATGACTCGAAGAACAAGCTCAGTCCAGAAGCTACGGAGAGGGTCTGCCTCTCTACTTTCCCTGTGGTCGTTGGTTTGTTTGTTTGGCCGGACTGTTTGTTTTTTCAGTCATTCGTCATTCGTGCACTACATGTGACATTCATTTCAAAGAAAATATGGAGGTCTAAACCAGATAAAAACAGTTATCCTCAAGTTTTCCAGAACTGGAAACATATTATCTGCATATCGCTAAAGTGTACTGACGGGGAAAAGCCACAAGGGTAAGGAAGAACTCTTATAAACTTAATCGTTTTAAGTCTGAAGTGCAAGCTCTGACACTGACCTCGTCAGCAAGCAACGAGAGTTCATTCTTGTCTGCAGCATCGTAATCATACAAAACTTTAGCCTTCCTGGTCAGTGATGGCCGGGGGATAGTGTTAGGGTCGAACCCACTGGAGGTGTCAGCAGGAGGTGGTGCAGAGGGAGATACAAGGGACAAGGCTGCTTCACCTGGGGGACTAAAATAATTCTCCATATCAGACTTGTCCATTTTGGGGTGTGATATATTGTTCTCCGTACGAGACGTTTTTCCATTTTAAGGGGAAAACCCAATTCCCCATTATTTATTTATGACAAAAAAAATTCTCCAAGACGGACTTGAATAATTAGGCTTTCATATCACTTATCAAACTTGTTCCTTTTTGTCTGGAGACTAAAATAATTCTTCATATCTGACTATCAGGGACCCTATCAAATGGTTCCAAAGTTTTGGTTGGGATTTTTCACAACAAGTGTGAAGGAAACGCATGACCTCTGAAAGCTGATCTGACCGGCAGACAAAAGAACCAACTGACTGTTGTAAACAACATACATGCAGGATTCATGTCAAGCACATGCTCTGAACTTTGTCATGTTGGCTTGTTGTTGTCAGGATGTGTCACGTTATAAGTAACTTATACTAACTTCCAAACCCCACAGCCTCAGCCAATTCCCTAGGAAAGGCGAAAACCCCTTCCCCTGAGTTAAAACATTGAAAGAAGAAATGAGTGGCATTGTACCTGGCCAGTTGTTTTTGTAGTTCTGCCATGTATGCGTGACACTGTGCATAATACTGAGCCTGGGCCTCAACAAAATTCATAAGTGCTCTGTGATGATTGGCCTGAAAAAAAACAACAACAACAACAAGGTTCATTATACTGAATACAGTCAACTCTCTCTTAACAGACACCTCTATAAGAGGGACACCTGGTGCTGGTCCCGGCCGTTTCTCAGTCATTTTACCCTAACCAAACTCTCTATAAGACGGACACCTCCATAAGACGGACAACGGACACTTCAAATGGTCAACGGACACTTGTGAGGTGCTGAATGTGACCGCAAATTACGATTTAGGGAAGAAAAATTCTTAAATTACCAAGTACATGTACGTGACTCTTTTTAACACCAGACGTTTAATTGAAGCTCTTATCTTGTTGGCAAATTACCCACAGTACAGTAGAAGTTAAAATTAAATCAGTCATCATTTTGTCCCATTCAAAAAATAACTCAGAGGTGACAACCGAATTGTACTGTAATCTAAAAATTCCTGGGGTCATGTTACGTTGACTCTCTATAAGCCGGACACCTCTCTAAGATGGACAGCTGAGGCCAGTCCTGATGGTGTCTGTCTTAGAGAGAGTTGACTGTTGACCTTTTTACCTTGGCCGGTTTGTTGCTCCATTTCAGACCATGTGATGATACTTTTGAGAATTCTTGCTTCCAAATTTTCAAATAGTAACATGTATATGCATAAGTGAATAATATTTAGATGGATAAAAGAGCAATTCACATGGTCTGTAATGCGAAAACAAACCACGCAAGCTAAAAAGATCTGTAGGCCTGCTGTTATAAGCTCTTGATTGTAGCTGACTGTGACATTTTATGTGTATCATTCAGCCACAATCTGATGCTCCATTTACCCTGATCAAACATTGACAGAATTCACTAACTGTGTGTAGATTGGAGACTGCTATCAGTATTTGATACAGCTCTTCTAAGTTGTTGATTGTTGACTAAATCATTATGCAAGACTGCAACTAGTGCATGTTTTGGACCTGGAACCACTAGCAACTTGATGGCTTTGCTGTTGTCAACAGTCTCACAGACTAGGATAAACTCAACTGATTGTTATTGGTGACCAAAGTAGTTTTCTGGTTGAAAAGGAAAACTGTTTAGTTGTCAAAGAGAACTTTTTGTTATAGTTTGTTATCGATAACTTGATAAACACACAGATTTATCCAGTTACTGATAACAACTAACAACTAACTCTCCAGTCTGTGGAGGCTAAAAAAGATACTATGATTGCACTTACATGAGCAGTGCTTATTCCATCCAAAAGAAGTTTGGTCACTTCATACTGTCTGTCAAACTCTCCTTGACTCACACGCAAATCTGCCTCAGCCTACGAGAAAGCTACAATGTCAGAATCAAAAAAGACAACTTTCTTAACCTGTTCTCAAAATAAAAAACAAACCCTAGACCGCAAAGAAAGGTGGTTGGCTCTGTAACCTACATGTACATGTAGCTAAGCAATTCTAAGGGATATAAATTAGGGAAAATCAAAAATTCAATCTATAAGTACATTGTAAAGGCTGCATTCAACTCTAGTGCCCATCAGGCTGGCTCCAACATGAGCACAGAGGTCAGGATTTCATAGCAAAAGGTGACAAGGATTTCTATTTCAGCCTATACCTCACTGTGCCCCACTTCAATCTGGATAGGATGCTAGTCAATTGCATGGTTGTAAACAACAGCAAACAACACCATTCACTCTCTGGTTTCCATTTATACACCTTCAGGAGCAGAGAGGGGCACTGCGTGAGCAAAAATTCCCTCTGAAGAAAACATGGTGACTCTGGCCAGGAGTCAAACCCACACAACTC
>OZ026597.1:31453104-31468104 GCA_964020085.1 Micromussa lordhowensis
CCAAAGAGCGTCTACGCAGGAGATTGCGTAATTACTAGAGGGCGCAGAAAAACTCTGTTAATCTGGAGTATAATAAGGAAAACGTAACTTACAAGGTGCGTCAAAAATTGAGTTCTTGCAAGTGTAAAGTTATGTATGTATCGCTGATAATGATTTTTAAAATACTCCAACCAATAGGACAGTGTGGGAGAATTTTGGTGACTGTTAATTTAACTACGGAACATATTAAGGTTATTCCCGAGTTTTGCATTGCGCATTCCTACTGCACACGAATTTTGCGTCATCAGCGCGCGCACATGAGCGCGCGCGCGTACAAAACATAAGAGATTTCCTTCAAACTAAGCTCGATAGCGAGATAAAAGCTAATTTCCTCTTAAACGAGCACGGTGACCCCCACTTTTTATTTTATAAATTCAATGAGAACAATATCCACAATAACTGAGAAAAAATTGGCAGAAATCTATGGCTACTTTTTTGGCAAATGAAATAAATGCTACAGATAGAGACGTAACGGGCCCATTAGAGCAAGTCCAAATTATGTTTCCTTTAAAGGATAAAAATATCAGTTAATAATGCAGGGTATTTGAAGCCATTTCTTCTGGGACGTAGATGAATAAACAATCAAAGACAGTCGAATTCTGTGTGATATAACACGCCGCATTGAAAAATAATCGAGCTTATTTGTTGCGCACTGAGATAACCAAAAGTCACCAAAATAACCATATTTGTCAGCATCGTGGCATGAAAACAAGCACGGTGACCCCCTCTTTTTATTACGTTTTTAACATCTCCTTGTACTGTAATGACACCATACCAAGTTTCATCGGAAATCTATGGCGGGTTCTTTTACCCGGGAATCACCTTAAAGCCTTACAGAGAATAGCACTTGATCTCTCTTTGCATGAATTCTTCTTCTGCTCTCCACGACTGTACTTCCACCCTAAATATTCCATTTTTACAGAGATCCGTGTGCAGTCTCTGATTAGCAACCTTGTTCCCAGGGTCCTCTCCTTCTCGTGACAACGGAAGACGGAAAGGAGAGGACCGCGTTACGATGTTGTCTTTTTCGTTGTTGCTCGACTTTCCACTTTCCGGAGAGACACCATGTAGACCTCTGAGGACTGCGTCATTCAGTTGATATACCCCAAACAGTGTGAACAAACTGAGCTTGGGAGGTCAGATGTGGTTTATCAGTCTTTAGAACTTCGGTTTTTGTTTCTTTATTTAAGGCAAAGGAAGCCATATTCCCCACTTGTAACTCCTGCTTCAAGTGACGGTGAAGAGGAGGAGGTCTTTGTAGGAGAAAAAACACCTTGAGACGGTAGACAGAACAGGATCTGGACGGGAGTGCTCTCACTTATTAGTTAAATTACATACTATCTTAGAAAATGTTATGAATAGAAATAAGTTGAACAGCTCCTGGTTATGATGGTCTTACGGCCGACTTTTACAAAGGTTTCTGGTTGAACTTATTAGGTCATCAACTCAGACGCCTTAAATTACTCCTACGAGCATGGCGAGTTATCTAATTCACAAAATTAAGCCATTCTTAGATTAATCGACAAGAAAGATAGAGACAGGAGGTACATTAAGAATTGGCGACCAATCTCCCTTTTAAATGTCGATGTTAAGATTGCCTCCAAGGCCCTTGCTAAACGTTAAGCAAACGTTTTGCCAGAGGTTATACAAGTTGATCAATGTGCTTATGTCAAAAGGTTATACAAGTTGATCAATGTGCTTATGTCAAAGGCAGAACGATATGCGCTTCGCACAATTGACATCATGGAATACACCAAAATTAAAGAAATACCTGTTCTTGTGGTCGCATTTGATTTCGAAAAAGCCTTTGACTCACTCAGTTGGTCCTTTCTATAGACGATCTATAGCCATAAAGAACAACCGACTTAAAATCCGCGATGGAAAGTGGAAGCCTCTTATTAATTAGAGACGCTTATTTGTATATTTTTATTGTCTATTTATTGTATAGACACTTTTTTCCGTATTGTAACTTATGTCGTGTTGCAAGCCTTATGTATTTATTTATTCATTCATTAATTTCCTTTTCGGGGGTTCAGTATAAGAAATATATTAGTGCGCATTAGTGTTTTATACAATGTTAGTCGTAGAGTTAAGTAGTATGTAATGTAATTAAGTAACTTACTAAGTAGTGTGTGGTAGTGTAATGTACAATCTAGGTGTAGAGTCAAGTGAATGTAATGTAGTTAAAAATATTAATAAATTTAAAACAAGAAAGGAAAAAAAGAAACAGTTCGGTAGCCACGAACGATATTATCAAATTTATTTAAAGACATTTGTGATTCAATGACATTGGCCAGGAAACAGCGGGGGATTGATGGCGATGTGGAGGTTGATCCGTGGCTCCCTATAATTAATATAAATTTTCAGATTTTATAGCAAATATTTTTTTTCACAGGACTACGAGATGAAATTACAATACTCTTATTCAATTTGACAATACTACCATATTTAATTTCTCTGCCTCTGAAATACTTTACTCTGACAACATGCACACCAACCAATCAATTTGTCCGCCACTACAGCAGACAAATATTTTTAGACAAATATCTTAGTCCCCGCTCTCTGTCACATACGGCTGTGCGCGGGTCGCTCCAATCATCTCCGTCTCAGACCCCGCGCTGCCCTAAGGCCGCTCTTCAATGGGAATTTGGGCCCTGTATACGAGATTATCTCCAAGAAATTTTTATTTCTTGCTGTGAGTTCTCGGTAGAGTGTTTGACCGAACGCCTAACGTAGCTTGAGCGTCGCGCTTTGGGGGAACACGCGGCGACCGAGACGCGCTTTGCGTTCTTCCCGCTCTGTAGCGCGAATTTAAAAGTTTAAAACTGCGAGAAAACGTGCCACGTGTTACGAAAAAAACAAATGACAACAGAAAGACAAATGAACGCTCTGAAAGGCATCGATGTAGCAGCTGTCGTAAGGTCTCACATGAGTGGCTCGATACCCTTAGAGTGAACAATACAACAAACAATGCGCTAGCCCTAAAACAATAACAGCTGCTACAATGACCAAACAATAGCAGCTTACGAGAGCTGCTACACTTCTGAAAGGCATGGTCGACAAATAAACAAAGCAAGCTGAAGCCTGCCCTCTCAGCGACTTATTTAGCTTCAGAAACTCTCTATTTAATAAACATATCAATTCTTGGTTTTCACGTGACGTCAGAAAAAACTAAAATTAAACTAAAATTAAAAATTTTAAGTTTTTACCTTTATGGGGTAAAAGGCATTTTTAAACGAATATCTGCTGGCCTGTCTTCAGCTCGGTAGACTGCTTTGTTTTGAAAATAGAACACGGTTTTTTCACAATGCGTGACATCGGCATTGTTTCTGGGTAACATGTTACGTGCACCAAAATATCGATTCGCCTTACGTTTTCGAGTTCTGAGTAACCAATATGTTGAGAGAAGTGCCATTGCGAATGTTTTCTAGTAAAACAGAGAGAATAAACGTTGTGAGAGAGCCAAAGAAAACTCCAGATGTTTACACTGGTTTCCGGTCGCCATGTTGGAGTCCCTCAGACGGGCTCCAACATGGCGTCTCCATACTAAACCCTGTAATTTTCAGTGATACCTTTTGCCGAATAACTCGAGTTCGGAATATCGCACATCCCCGAAACTTTGGCACGTTGTTTATTTATTACCCTTCTACGATATTTCAATTTCTTGACTCAATTTATTGAATGGTAAGCGATTTTATTTTTCACTTGCGTGATAATTTAGCTTACTTGCGTGACGTGAAAACCACCAATACGTTATTTTGCACCATCGATTAAATCAGAAGCATATCACCCTGAACAGGGTGATATGCTTCTGATTAAATCAATAATTAAAAATAAATACATCAACACCTAAAATTCCTCGTTTAATCTTCAGTATACGGAAAGAAATATTGATAAATGTTTAGCCTTTGTAGAAATGCGACGAAAATATTAATCAATTATTAAATTAAGCTACTCGGAAAAAGATTCCGTCAAGTACTAAGTAACTTTTGTCTCATTAATCACTCATTCTCCAAATTATCATTTAAATAGTAAGTAAGTGCAGAGACATTCCGATTAGAAAATGCTTAGACCGTAAGTCAAAAGAATTACCTCTCCTGTTTAAATAATAGTCTCTTTCTTTTTTTAAGATGCGACGCCAATACACACAAATGTGAGACAAAGAAACAACAATCAAGCGGCGGGAACGGAGAGCGCGGAAACAAGGTTTTCTTTTTCCTTTCTCGTCTCATTCTTCGGCTTCCGTTCCTTCCCTAATTTGCATAATTTTTATTTTTCTAATCGAGCGCAGGAATTCAAGAACAAAAACCGTTTCCACTTCACTTATAAACCCCACTTCCTATTGTACAGCATTTCAATTTTTAACCTCTCCTTTCCAATTAACATTACAAAAGAAGCACAATTTGGATTATAAAAAGGAAAAAATTAACTTAATATTCCGCAATCACGTGACCTCGCGTGAAAAGCCTTTACAATATATAACGGATAACAGTGTCTTTTACTGTAAGTGAACGTTTTACGTTATCCTGCAAATACCGCCACATCGAAATAAACCTTACAGAGATTCTGACCGGCCCAACTACTTGTACTAAAAATAATCTCACTCTGGGTACACGTTAGATTATCGTCCCCAATGTCCACACCAGCCTCCATAAATTTGTTACTAACACTAGTTGAAAGAATTTAATCATGTCGTAAATATTATTAGACTCAGTTGAGCAGCTCGAGGTACGTAAGAGGTACTTTCCCGCGTTGGCTTCCCCTCTCGCCAATCATCCAATCAGAATCCAGGCCCGGCGCGCTGTAAACCGTGACTACCTGAGAACAGAAAACACCAACCACGTGATTACACTCGATCAAGAGTCTTTCCATATGCTGTCTTCCAATACTCCCATTTATGATTAGCCTTGAAGACTAGTTCGTATCAAATCAATTAACTACGACGGAATATGATTAAAGCATCAAGCGACACTGTCAAAAAAGTCTCGGGCAAACGTACATGTAGATAGTGCGGAACTGGGTGAAGATGACCCTTGTGGGAACACCATTCTTGATTCACCACAAAAACAATATTTTTTGCGAACAAAAAAAAAAAACCCGGAGGAATTTATTCAACATCCCCCAATTCAATGATTAGTTTGCTTGTGGAGTCCATGACTCGGATAACAAGATCAATCCAGAAGCTACGGAGAGGGTCTGCCTCTCTACTTTCCCTGTGGTCGTTGGTTTGTTTGTTTGGCCGGACTGTTTGTTTTTTCAGTCATTCGTCATTCGTGCACTGCATGTGACATTCATTTCAAAGAAATATGGAGGTCTATAAAACCAGATAAAAACAGTTATCCTCAGGTTTTCCAGAACTGGAAACATATTATCTGCATATCGCTAAAGTGTACTGACGGGGAAAAAGCCACAAGGGTAAGGAAGAACTCTTATAAACTTAATCGTTTTAAGTCTGAAGTGCAAGCTCTGACACTGACCTCGTCAGCAAGCAACGAGAGTTCATTCTTGTCTGCAGCATCGTAATCATACAAAACTTTAGCCTTCCTGGTCAGTGATGGCCGGGGGATAGTGTTAGGGTCGAACCCACTGGAGGTGTCAGCAGGAGGTGGTGCAGAGGGAGATACAAGGGACAAGGCTGCTTCACCTGGGGGACTAAAATAATTCTCCATATCAGACTTGTCCATTTTGGGGTGTGATATATTGTTCTCCGTACGAGACGTTTTTCCATTTTAAGGGGAAAACCCAATTCCCCATTATTTATTTATGAAAAAAAAAATTCTCCAAGACGGACTTGAATAATTAGGCTTTCATATCACTAATCAGACTTGTTCCTTTTTGTCTGGAGACTAAAATAATTCTTCATATCTGACTATCAGGACCCTATCAAATGGTTCCAAAGTTTTGGCTGGGATTTCTCACAACAAGTGTGAAGGAAACGCATGACCTCTGAAAGCTGATCTGACCGGCAGACAAAAGAACCAACTGACTTTTGTAAACAACATACATTCAGGATTCATGTCAAGCACATGCTCTGAACTTTGTCATGTCAGCTTGTTGTTGTCAGGATGTGTCACGTTATAAGTAACTTATACTAACTTCCAAACCCCACTGCCTCAGCCAATTCCCTAGGAAAGGCGAAAACCCCTTCCCCTGAGTTAAAACATTGAAGAAGAAATGAGTGGCATTGTACCTGGCCAGTTGTTTTTGTAGTTCTGCCATGTATGCGTGACACTGTGCATAATACTGAGCCTGGGCCTCAACAAAATTCATAAGTGCTCTGTGATGATTGGCCTGAAAAAAAAAAAACAACAACAACAAGGTTCATTATACTGAATACAGTCAACTCTCTCTTAACAGACACCTCTATAAGAGGGACACCTGGTGCTGGTCCCGGCCGTTTCTCAGTCATTTTACCCTAACCAAACTCTCTATAAGACGGACACCTCCATAAGACGGACAACGGACACTTCAAATGGTCAACGGACACTTGTGAGGTGCTGAATGTGACCGCAAATTACGATTTAGGGAAGAAAAATTCTTAAATTACCAAGTACATGTACGTGACTCTTTTTAACACCAGACGTTTAATTGAAGCTCTTATCTTGTCGGCAAATTACCCACAGTACAGTAGAAGTTAAAATTAAATCAGTCATCATTTTGTCTCATTCAAAAAATAACTCAGAGGTGACAACCGAATTGTACTGTAATCTAAAAATTCCTGGGGTCATGTTACGTTGACTCTCTATAAGCCGGACACCTCTCTAAGATGGACAGCTGAGGCCAGTCCTGATGGTGTCCGTCTTAGAGAGAGTTGACTGTTGACCTTTTTACCTTGGCCGGTTTGTTGCTCCATTTCAGACCATGTGATGATACTTTTGAGAATTCTTGCTTCCAAATTTTCAAATAGTAACATGTATATGCATAAGTGAATAATATTTAGATGGATAAAAGAGCAATTCACATGGTCTGTAATGCGAAAACAAACCACGCAAGCTAAAAAGATCTGTAGGCCTGCTGTTATAAGCTCTTGATTGTAGCTGACTGTGACATTTTATGTGTATCATTCAGCCACAATCTGATGCTCCATTTACCCTGATCAAACATTGACAGAATTCACTAACTGTGTGTAGATTGGAGACTGCTATCAGTATTTGATACAGCTCTTCTAAGTTGTTGATTGTTGACTAAATCATTATGCAAGACTGCAACTAGTGCATGTTTTGGACCTGGAACCACTAGCAACTTGATGGCTTTGCTGTTGTCAACAGTCTCACAGACTAGGATAAACTCAACTGATTGTTATTGGTGACCAAAGTAGTTTTCTGGTTGAAAAGGAAAACTGTTTAGTTGTCAAAGAGAACTTTTTGTTATAGTTTGTTATCAATAACTTGATAAACACACAGATTTATCCAGTTACTGATAACAACTAACAACTAACTCTCCAGTCTGTGGAGGCTCAAAAAGATACTATGATTGCACTTACGTGAGCAGTGCTTATTCCATCCAAAAGAAGTTTGGTCACTTCATACTGTCTGTCAAACTCTCCTTGACTCACACGCAAATCTGCCTCAGCCTACGAGAAAGCTACAATGTCAGAATCAAAAAAGACAACTTTCTTAACCTGTTCTCAAAATAAAAAACAAACCCTAGACCGCAAAGAAAGGTGGTTGGCTCTGTAACCTACATGTACATGTAGCTAAGCAATTCTAAGGGATATAAATTAGGGAAAATCAAAACTTCAATCTATAAGTACATTGTAAAGGCTGCATTCAACTCTAGTGCCCATCAGGCTGGCTCCAACATGAGCACAGAGGTCAGGATTTCATAGCAAAAGGTGACAAGGATTTCTATTTCAGCCTATACATGTACCTCACTGTGCCCCACTTCAATCTGGATAGGATGCTAGTCAATTGCATGGTTGTAAACAACAGCAAACAACACCATTCACTCTCTGGTTTCCATTTATACACCTTCAGGAGCAGAGAGGGGCACTGCGTGAGCAAAAATTCCCTCTGAAGAAAACATGGTGACTCTGGCCAGGAGTCAAACCCACACAACTCAATCTGCAGTCTAACAAACTAACCATTGGCCAACATGTTTTCCATTGTGTACTTGTACAACATGCAACATGTTTTCCAATATCAATGTCTGTTACAAACAAAACTTGTAACACTGTGACTCTAGCCAGGACTCAATCTGCACAACTCAATCTGCAGTCTTAAATGTCTGTTAAAACAAATTCAGATCATAGAGGATATGATGCCCTTGTTTTCAGGTGAATCTGAAAAGGCCACATCAAAGTCAAGCTCTAGCAGCAATCATAGGGCGAGTATTAGAGAAGGAAGAAGAAAACAAAAAGATGCTTGACAGATAGCAGTCGTGCTGAATTTGGAGAGCAAAAAACTCACCTCATCCAACTCAGTGATTACAACCATGTTCCGTGAAGAATACATCTAGACTCAGAGTTATGGAGCACACATATAAAGAATACAAGAAGACACAGGAAAGACATTTATCTGGCATTTTATTTAGATTTATACTTTAACAGTTATGAGATTTTAAATGTTATTTTGAAACTGCTAGATTTATTTCAACAAGGATCTTAATCTGAGTTTAATTTACATGTACTCCCACATATATATATATTGTGGAGCTTGGAATAAAATCAGCTTTCAGAAGTCTTAAAATGTATCTCCCTGTGTTGATTTGAGATAAACTACATGTAAGATGACCAAATCAGAAGCAAGCAAGCAACATGATCATGCAACAAAATTTGATTGCCAAATTTACTACTGTAGTTGCTGTATCCAGACTTTTAAATATAGAATGTAATTTTACAGTATAGAACAAAATATTTGGTCAATATTGTATGCACTCGAGAAGAAAGGATTAATTTCTCTACAGGATGTTTTAAAAATAACTTTTAAATCAACTTCATCGAGTCTACAACATATGTTTATTTGCCCTTTTTGCTGCTAAATTAACCATGGTAGATTTAAACAGTTAGACCTTTTATTAACAAGGCCAGATAATTAAATGGATAAAACTGGCCAGGAATGAATAAATTAATTACTAAGTAATTAGCCAATAAATGATTTGCTTATCGACCAGTAAATACAGCAAGGATTCTTTAAGAAGTACAGGGTCAGAGGTGAAAGTTGACACTGATTAGTAATGTTATTATTAGCAGCACCTGTAGCCGTGATCAATGCCATTATTATCCATTAATTCATAAATTAATAACTTAATTGAGGACAAAATGGTGAAGACTCAGAAATCACTACAGGAGAACCCTGCCAAGTCGATAAGGTAAAGAAACCATGAACAAGATTCATATGCATGAATAAAATGTGGCCAAAAGAACGGTTAGAAATGTCACCTTTTCTGCTTTATCATCAGGAAGAAAGAGACCTTTTGTCAAGCATTTGAATGTGACCTGTTCAGACAAGAACTCAAGGCATTATGTACATGTATAGCATTGATTCATGAGTCGTAAATGGTGAGACAAGGATATTTGTCAAACTCATCACTGAATACATAACACGGTGCAGAGAAAGGAAAGGTCATTATTATAGTGATGTGCTCAAAATTCCAGTCACGGTCTCCTTACTATCATTATAATTGTACATGTACATACTAACCTGTTGGATCTTCTCAGGACTCTGAGCCTTTCTTACTTTAGCTTTACAGGCATCCAGGTCTAGTCTTTTAGCCAAGAGAGTTCTGCGTTCTTTCTAGAGACAGAGAGAAACTTACAACCTTAGTTTGGAACAATTAAACCACTAATCAAGCTAGTGAGTGAAAACATGCAGTCACTGAAAGTGAATACAATACTTCAAGTCCTAATTATCTCATTCCACAATATGGAGCAACCATTATTTTATTTTTTCATAGCTAACAGTGATAGTAGTTCATTGAGTAGTTAAAACAAAAAACTTGTAGAAAACCAATGCTCCAGTAAGAATAAGGTGTTTCCTTTGTCCAACAATCTCTCATTTCAACCAAGACAATAAATAAGAGTAATTGACCAAGGGCAAGATGGCTGGATATTGGCCAAGTTCTTTTTTTGGGTGCTTATGGACTGTCCATAAACTAGCAAAAAAAGTATGAGGCCAATATCCCAGCCGTCTTGGCCGAACAAGCTTGGTCAATAAAGGATTTAACATATGGAAAAAGAACACTTAATATTTTCTTTCAAGATACAGTGGGTAATTCTGAGTGGGCAAGATAGTGCCATCTTGTCCACTCAGGTAGCCAACCACAACACAGGATTTGTTTCATCTTTCCTGCTCACGGAGCTAACATATAATAATTCAGGTGTTGATGGCAAGGAGGATACATCCTATAAAATTTGATTCTTATTCAAGAGCCATTCATGTTATTGCATCACATATACTTACTGATATCGTTTTCATGTCCCCTTCCAAAAAGGTCTTAAGCTGATGAAGAAAGTGTGACATAGACTTGGCCTTTAAATCTCTCTCTGCCTGGCCAAGCTTTTTTTCTGTTGTTCCAACTTTAACCAATGCACTACCTAGTAAATAGGCACACCCACCAAAGTCAACATAAACATTTCTCAGATTTAGCAAAGGCAACATATAATTCATACTAGAAAGAATGATTCCCAATCAACAAGACACTGATCCTTCTGAATTTGTGTTTTTGCTCCTGAAGACATTTACAAGACAATGCAAACAAGGAAGTTACACTGTGCTGTAGCATAAGTCATTCTCATGAAGCTGTCTGTCTGTCTGCCTGTCTGTATGTATGTACATGTATGTCTCAGAACACTTTCAAGTTGACATTTGAGAATTTGAAAAGACTACTGGTACTAGCCTGACTGGTACAATACATATATTTCCAACTCTGACAGCCCTCTGCTGGGACTTACATGTACAGCTTGTAATTTGAAATTGTAACACAAGAGGAAGAGGCAGATTGAAGATATGACTCTTCTTACATAACAATATTGCAATGACTGATGGTGGCAAATGAAGTACAGTGATACAGACATTAAGTCAAGCTTCTAGTTGAAAGAAATATTGCGAGGTTATCTCTATCACCAGTGCTTCATACCCAGTGAAAAACATGGAGGGACTGAGCCACAAACATACAGTGTAGCTGCATACAAGTAATACATGTTGTGAGTGTTGTTGATTCCTCTACTACAAATGATAAAGACAGACACAGTAAAGCTAGTCAAACAACTGACTCAATTTAGAAAAACAATCTAATTCAAAATGCTCATTGGATATCAAAATGCCCACTGGTGATACTATGATTATGATTTAGGATTACAGTGTCATGAAAAAAGACTGCTCCAAACAAAAAACAAAACAAAGTGTTTGGCTTTTACAGATCTCGTGTAAGTTAATTTTAAATATCAACTATCTACGCCCACCTAACTAGTCTGTGTAAAACACAGACTGCAGGGTCTGGTAGAGGAAAAGGAGAGGTCAAGAGAGCCTGTTTACAAGCATTGTTATAAAACCCAGACTGGACTGATCTTCAGGCTAAACAGAGTGATATCCAGGCTGAACAGAGTGCAGACTTCCACTATGATTAGCCTGAATAATCCTGTTTACAGTTTGCACTCAATAATGAAAATAATACAACATATACTTAAGAAGTCTGTAGTCTGCATTTTACCCCTGGTATTCAGTCTGCATTTTACCCTCAGTCTGCATTTTACCCCCCGTCTGCAGTCTGCATTTTATACTGACCGCCCATGTTACTAACCATAATTTGTTCCTGGGCCAAAGTCATTTCCAGCTTCAATCATAGACTGACCCAGTGATTCACTCTCAGTCAAACGAGGAGGTTTCGGTTTGTCTAATTTTTGATAAACAAATTCCTCAGCTCTCATTCCTGCAAAATAGAAATAGTGTGTTACAATATGTCAGTATGATGAAGTGAATTTGTACTGTATGTAAACCGTTTCACCTCTGCAAACAGGCTGGCATGTTATTACAGAACCAGAAAATATCCATATCCCCTTCCCCTTGGAATGTCATTAGAAATTCTGAGGGGGTAGGTCTCAAACATCAAAAATATGGGACAACCTGGAATTTACAAACGGGTGCAAGGGGTATGGATATAGTCTTGACCAGACAAAGCATTATCGCATTTTTTCACTTTACTTGACTACATTTTTCCTTTAGCCCTTTCAATCTATATTAGAGCTGGAAATTCCATCTTAAACCAATGCCCTTTCCAGCATGTTGCCAAAGATCTTTCTAGAACAAACAGCTCAACCATGTATGTCTAACTTTAGACATAAAATGTCCTTCATTTTTTCAGGAGCTTCTTGTCTCCAAGGATACAGTAATGCAGGGATGGAGAAAAGCTAACCAAAATTTTAAAAAAGTATTTTTCAAAGCAATATTCACACACTTTTTTGGAATAATTCTCATTCTGAGTGCACAGTGAAACTGCTACATGAGTTTGAATCTAGACATTCAAACATCAGTACTAAGAGATCACTTATTTAAATTTAAATGGATGTGGAACCCAACTGAAGAAACACATTGCATGATGAACCAACAATGTTCTAGTTGCACACAGAAATACAAGTTCACTGCTGAATTTAGCCATTTGCTACAAAAAACAAACAAATTAGGAGTAATTGAGCGATTGAAGGCCTAAGTTTGACTAACAGCCTTTTAACCACAACGAGATAAAACCTAAAATCAGGATGCCGCAAAGAGTGCAATTTGCAATAAATCTTCTTCCGTGATTTCTAGATCTGTATCGACTTGTTTCGGTTTCACTTAGCACGACAGTTTCGCAGACAAAAACCCTCAACGCAATATCAAAGCCTCGTGTTTTACGGGAACGCCAAAAACAACGCCTATTTTTATGTTTGCATTAAAATCCATTTTAAATAAACACATTAGCATAACCTTGACGTCCCCGAATTTTCAAACATCAATTCTTTTTATCTAAGCTTTATCTTAACAAGGCTTTAAAACATGTAACGAGCACACTGCGCTAATGAAAAGTTGCTCAACATCTACAAGACAACGGTATAAACACATCTAATGGCATTTCCCACATAAAGATTTTATGGCATACATATATTCAACAGATCTTCACCACGAAGCCAGTATGGACGTGTCTTAAAAAGCTAAGGGAGATGTTCTTGGAAAAATCTTGGGAAGAGCATTAGGTTCCCCCTAGTTTCTAAGCCTAAATTTACTGCGGCTAAAAGATGCATTTACGGCAAATAGAACGAGACCAACCTGGATTAGGCTGAAGCAATGCTTCAGTTTGCCTGAGCAAACGTTCTGTCCAGTATTTCGTGCGATCTGCCTTCTCAACCAGAGATTCAAATCGTGCGTCAAAATCTGTCTTCTCGGATGTACCAAGTTGCTCCTCTGTGTACTAACGGGAGAAAGACGGAATTAAAAAACTGATAACACATCAATAGACCTTAGGATGTAAAGAATCGAACCTGCTTTGCCCTTGAGAAGAAAGTTGCCGTTTGGGCACCAAATTTCTTCATTGAGTCTGCCATGTTGCTGATGTTTGCTGAGCGAAAGTAATCCATATTGAAATCGGTGCGCAATGAATCCCAAATCTCTCCGCTTCTGCGCATCACGAACGCCACCTCCTCGACTCCAGGCTCCTGCCATAAGTTAATATTTTTTTCCCTAAAGTAATCTTGAAATTCCATCAGTTTTGTTCAGTATCCAGAATTCAGAGCTTACAACGACTTTTTTTATTTTCAAACAATATTACAAATCTCCATAGATTTCTTAATAGAATATATTTATCGCGTGAGCGACGCTAATTTATCCGTAGTCTCTGTGATGTCATGTATTAACACGTGCAATGGTTTTCTCCGTTCTGTTATTTCTCTAGATAAATATTTCTGACAGAGTTACTCTTTGATAAAGGGAAAAAAAGCAAAGTACAAATATTTGGAGACTTCTCTTATGCACTGTAAGTACGAAAAACGAAAGCGAGGCTAGTAGATTTCAAAGACTTCTGGGCCAATCAGCTTGCATGTTCAGCGTCTGGCTGCAAAGCAACGGCTTGGGTTAGTGAAGAGTTTGTGCTGTTGTTTTGATCTTAATCCACAACTTCGGCGAAATTTTTAGCATTAAGAATGGCTACAGAGAATGATTGAATTGAATTTGTTGATGAAAGGTCTGTATAATTTCGATATTTTCATTTTGTGTCCAAAACCGCAAAGGCGAAGGCGTTGTTTCGGCGCCAAATTCGAGTGTCACGACACGACACTGATGTATTTCACACACTAGTTTACATTATTTATTTCAACGAGAGGTTTTGTTAGTCTTTCTTCGCTTTCAAAGCGCAGGGTAACCATAAAAGAAGAGAAAATGTTCCATTAGAAAGATTTGTTATGATGATAATTTCAATGTAATTGCAAGAGAATATCTTTTGTAATTTGTACACTCTTGGGGGCTTACTTTCTTTACATGCTTGTTGTGTGAGGGGATTCCACAACCGTGCAATCGACTGCAGTTGTTTGATTCGAGATTTCTTTCAAATTTGCTGCGCTAATTTTTAAAAGAAAGGTTTCAGTATAAATGGCCTGCTAACTTAAGCTTATATTTCTACTATTTAGTTCTATTTTATTTTCATCGGTGTCTCGTCACTCCTTCGATACTTCTCTTCTAAAGAAGTAATCTTTTAATAACATTGTCAAACACTGCTTCGTTGATTGTTGTTGTTTTGTTTTGGGCTCTACATGTAATTTGTTTGTCTTGTTGATTAAATTTCTACCTGCTTGTATGAGCTTGTTTTTTATGTTTTAGATCTGCTTCTAGAAAGTTTACATTGTTTTGTATTCAGGAGATTAGGCCGTAGAAAGGGCAACCCCGCGGTAACTAAGGGGTTGAGAGAAACAGGAGACAAAAAAACTGGGATGCAACAGACCAGAAAGTGTGGAAGTCATGGAATATTTGATAAATTTACATGTACATGTAGCAACTT
>OZ026597.1:31473104-31588104 GCA_964020085.1 Micromussa lordhowensis
ACATCAACAACTGCAGAAATGGGAACTTTTGATTGAGTCATTAATAGCCCTTATTATATGGGTAGCTCCGTGAGCGGGCACAATGAATGGAGTCCTGCACTGTGATTGGCAAGATGGCACTATTTTGCCCTCTTGCGATTACCCGCTGTGTCCTGCAAGAAAAAAGTCTTCTTTTTTCCATGTAATAAATCCTCTATTGACCAAGCTTGTTTAATCAAGATAACTGGATATTGGTCTCATTCTTTTGTTTGCGTGTTTATGGACCTCAACTCCATTTCGGTCCATAAACATGCAAAAAAGAACTTGGCCAATATAACCATTATGACCTCACGCATGGTCAATAACCCATATTTATGAACTGGTGATTTTCGTTACTTAAGTCATTACAGCCTGCAAAAAGTCCAGCTCCCCAATAATATGCGGGTGTGCTGGTAAACATGTGAACAAAACAGCATTCTGTTAGGTGAGTGTTTATTCTCTATCCTTGCTTCCAAGACTCATAATTAGCTAAAAACTGTAATTCAGTTATGGTCGGACTTCATCTCACATGGCCAAGCGTTTTCCACAAAACCAAGTAAATTTCAAACTGAGAATGCACATCCCGTCAGGACTGTAGAGTTGATAGCAGATCTGGGTACCAAAAACTCTGGCTGAGACACATCCCATATCTGGATTTGTCTGTGTCAGCAAATCTCAGACATAATTATTGTAATGGAGTACACACACATGACGGGACACATTTGTTTCTCATACTAACCTTATTGAAGTAATCAGCTGGAAGACTGTCCCTATGCCTTGCAGGACCGAGGTGGGAAAGTTAGCGGGGGAGAGAGCAGCATTGTTAAAGAAACTTGTAGAAGTTGAAATGGATGGCAAGGCTGCTGGTGATCAAATGATAAAACTTAGAGACACTGTCAGGAGACTAAAGGAGGTAACTCTTGTATCCATGTTTTACACGAGATACTCTTCAATGTAGATAATAACGAGGTTTATTACATGGCTAGCTCCGTGAGCGGGCGAGATGTATCAAATCCTGCGCTGTGATTGGCTACCCAAGCGGGCAAGATGGAGCTATCTTGCCCGCTCGGGACTACCCGCCTTGTCCCGCAAGAAAAATTTCCTTGAAAGCCATATAATAAATCCTTTATTGACCAAGCTTGTTCAGTCAAGATGGCTTGATATTGACCTCGTTCTTTTTTTGCGTGTTTATGGACGTCGACTCTGTCTCGGTCCATAAACACGCAAAAAAAGAACTCGGCCAATATCCAGCCATCTCGACCTCACACTTGGTCAATAACCCATATTTATCACAGGACCCGTATGGCCCCATGCGCTATTTCCTTGGAAAACCATAAGAAAAAATGGCCCCGTATAAGGGCTGTGGGCGTCGAAATGATAGGGCCGCAAAAACGCGTACGACCCCTAAAAATAGATGCGATGTAATGACAGGAACAATTTTGATGCCGCAAAATTTTGTTGTGTTCAAAGTGGGTGATGAAAGTGAACCTTCTGACAGCGAATTTTACTATCCCGGCGAACTGTCCGATGCAGAACCACATGTACCGGTACTTTAGTTGCCAAGTTACTCTGAAAGCACGGCAGCAAAAGTCAACAGTCCTCACAATAAGAAGTTCATAACTTTATCAGAAGCCAACAACAAAATGGTCATCTGATGAAATCTCTAAAATGCTTATTGACCGAGTGAGGTGCTTGGTCTGTACGTTCTGACCTCGTGCCAAATATTTTCCCATCCGGCCCTCCCACTCAGTAAATAAGTAAAAAGCGTTACACCTCTAGAAAGGAGAAAGCTGTACTGACCCTCTATTTGAAAGGGCGTGCCCCATATTTCTGCTTGACTCAAGGATTACTGAAGGCAAAGGTTTCATCATCATCATCATATCCTTTATTTAAACACGATAGGGTTTAAAGCTTAGAGCTTGTGGGGTCGTGTGGAAATAATTACAATATGAAACTAAATTGAAATAGTGATAACATTACTTACAGAATAAAATGTAAAACACAAGCATAAAATGTTAAATACAGGCATAAAATGTTAAATATTTAAAAGCATTTAAAATCTAGGTAGTGCCTTGGCAATGACTGGGCCGACTGTGCGCTAAAATCAAATTCCTTAAAATAAATGTCCTTCTTCACTTTACGATAAAACTCAGTAAACTGGCCCGTATAGTGGCTCGAGACAGCGTTCCAAAGAATAGCCCCTCTATAGCTTATTGAGTTTTTAAGAAATTTTGAATTAAAACGAGGGACGATAACGTTATTACTCCTTCTGAGGTGGTATACAGTGCGAGGTTTATTTGTCAAATATGAAAGAGCCGCAGGTGCTTCACCTATGAACACGCTATGAAATAATTTAATTAATCGAAGTTTATAATAAAAGGTTAAAGTGTTCCAGTTTAGTTTTGCATTTGTATAGTACCCTTTTTTTCATAATTGTGTAGCTCAATAAACATTCACCAGCAGTGTGCTTGATGTATATGTACTCTATCGACCATTTGTGATAATTTCTCAGGATAAACGAATGTCTGCTGCTGACACCACACTGATGACCAAACAGAGAGAAATGTTGCTACAAAAGTTGGACGAGTTTGAAAGGACAAATAGAGCATTAAGAAGACTGCTCAGAGAACAACAGGCAACAGAGGTACTATCAGCGTTCAAACTACATACGGCGTAAAGTAAGGGTGCAATGCCACGATTTTTGTGAAGTTATTAGTTTCGAATTAAACCCCCAAACAAGTTTCTTAGGGTGAAAAACACTAAAGAAGTGATCATAAACTGAAAATATGCAAGGATGGTTGCGATTGAAGAAGAAAGACATCACAAATGACAAAAAAATTGGTCCTTTTTTGAAGATGAGCTGTCCGCCACGTAGTTTCTTTAACTGAGCTATTCGCAAAAACAAACAAACCAGGAACAACAATATCAGTAATGGGCAAAAATTAATTATACGTGTAATTAACCATATACCTGTAGGTGATTCATAAGTACAGTAACCGTGTTGTTTTTTTTTACCACAGGAAGAACACGATCACCTAAGAAAACAACAAGAAGTTCTGCTAAAGAGGCTCACACAGTCCGACACCACAAATGAGGTAAAACTTTTATTTACAGTAAAAACGCCGGTTTTACTCAATTTTTACCATCGGTCATTCAATCTGAGGGACCTTTATCAAGAGGATGTCACCTCGCTGTTTCTTGTTTTGTCTGATACAAACATTATTGAATTCCTACACGTGTTAAAACTACTTAACAGCGGAGCTTTATTATTCGGCCATCAATTTAAGATGCTATACCAACCTTTGTAACACTTTCTGTTCACCCTCTTAATAAGCAGTTCTAGAGTCCGTAGCCCATATTATTTAGTGGTTTCCAGCATTATCGATTATGAAACTCTTCGTCTTTCTTTAGCGTTTACAGATTGAGGTGACGGAAAGAGACAGACAGATTGAAACTTTACTCGCCCAAGTGGAAGCTGATAAGGTTGGCGTTTTCAGATTTTAACTTATATCAAGCCTGTTCTGTGTAAGATGAAAGTAGTAATGTTAGTAAAAAGTTTTTAGGCGTGTCAGAAATGAAATTTTGACCAGACGTGTAATCAAGGTACGTGTGATGTTTCGCTGTCTTTTCCAGCTATTTTGGAAAATAAACAAAATCGTGAAACAGCCGGTTTTGAGACTTTTTTGTCATTTCAGGAACAGGGTGTGGCATTTGAAGAACTGAAGAAGACCATGGAAACCACACGGGCTCACCTTCAGAACCAACTCCGCTCCAAGGACATGGAATGTGGCAGACTCTCAGTACAGATAAGAGTAAGATATAAAACGGGGCATTACACAAGTCTGCTGAACAAAGAACTGACCTGAAAACTTGTCTAACTTACAATTTTCACGAACAGTACTGTAACTAGAGAACAGTTACAGAGAACTGAATTTTAAAACTCAAGCCAGTTGAAAGTGTACATGTACCGTAGTACCATTCCTTTAAAACAGAGAAGTGTGCGACTGATTCGAGTAATGGACAAGTAGTTGGAGATTTTTTACTTCCAGCAGCGTTTCTCCAGGTCCTGTTCAGAAACAAGTCGTTTTGTGCACGTCAGTTGATCGCACGCCCGAGGATTGAGTTAATACCTTAGAAACTGATTTTGACAAAGGGCACTTGTTACCCTACCACTAATTATGACAAAAAGAGATGCCTATCCCATATGTTCCCCCGTTCGTCACAGTTTGCGATGGCAGAATAACCTGAATTATTAAATTCTCAACCTCGGATAATGCAATTCTAGCTTTCTGATTGGTTCACTAGATCTCGGTTACCAGCCATTATACCTGCGTTTGACCTTATATGGAAATGAATGCGGCAAATGGCGCCTGGAAGTCACATCACTTTCCGGGCGTTTCTTAGACTTAAATAAAATTTAGCAAAACGAAGGTTGAGAATTTAATAAAACAATTATTCCATTCGCGCTTGTTGGATATGAGATTGGTTATAGCCAAGCCTCGTTGGCTATTTACCATCTCATATCCAACGTGCGCTCATGGAATAATTGTTAAATATTCATGAAGTGCAAATTTTTTGTGACATCACTAGGTATTCACTCGATCGTTTCAGAATATGTGTTTCATGGAGCACTTTCTATTTGCGTGGAAAACTGGTTAGAATTTTCCGCTAATGGAACAGTAGAAATTTCCAACAAACAAAAAGAGACTGGATGAGTTTGTACCATTTGGCAGCTTTTTGAAAACCTACCCGGCAGTGGAAAGGACTGTTCCATTTCATTTCTCACCGAAACGACTGTGTATTTCATCAAACAACACAATAATAATAATAATAATTCGGTAACGACGAGAAAAGAGGAATACCTCTGAGGGTATTCCAAAGTTTCGGACATATCTCCATCGGATGGCCCGCTCCGTTTGGTTTCCCACCAGAAAAACGGGTTTTCCATACAAATGAAAGCGATCCCAGTTCTGGCTAATACATAAGCAACAAACGTTTTTTCTCTTTCCTTAGAGCCTTGAGGATCAGTATGAACAAGGCAGACTTGAATTAGAACACATGCAGGGATTACTTGCAGCACAAAGGGTATAATTACTTTAATTTTTCATTGCCTTTTATGAGGTATCAAACTGTAAACACTATATAACGAAGAAACCTTTTAAACGCGATCATTTCAAATGCGTTGTTTCATTTATACAAAAAAAGCTTTCTACAAACCAGTTTAATCGAGGGAGCACTTTTTTTATTTCAACTCGCATGTCAGTAGTGTACGTATTTCTAGCTTGCCCCTAGGGTTGATCTTCTGGTTGGCGGGGGGAGGGGGGGGGGATGAAAGACTGATGCAATCTGTTGTGGTTTTGCTCATGGATTGGCAAGTACACGTACCGAGATTACATTTTATCCTTCACAGACAATCACCCTACCCCGATCTTTCGATCTATTTTGATTTCTCCCACGTACCCTATGCCCGTGATTAGCGGGGAAGTCTACCCCATCCGCGGGCGGCGTTTGGGGGAGTAGAGACAGTCATTACAGCAGTAACCTTCCCTTATCTCTCTACAGGAAAAGAATGGCAGAGAAAAAGACGCCCTCAAAAAAGCGGCAAGGTAAAACCAGGTTTCGTTATCCTGTGACTGTATAAAGAGAAATTAGAGAGACATTTCGAACGAGCCACGAAAATATTTGTGTTTCTGTTTGATTTGGTTCCACTTTTATCGATCTTTCTTATGGTTGTGAAAGTGTAAAGATACCTATTTTCCTGCAATTACAACGTGTTAGTTTTGTTTGTTAGTTTGTTTTTGCTGATCATTTAGTTTTAGTTTTAACATCATTTGCAGCTACTTCTTCTGCTTCTATTTTAGACAACGTAAAACAACAATTATAAAATCTTCAATCATTTACTTCTTGGATATCACGGTTCTGTTGCCTTCCATTTCATCCTTGAGATAGGAATGTTGGAGGGTACTAATCGCTTTTTTTTATCATTTTTTGTTGATTTCAGAATACAAAAGGAACGTGTTGGTGAGAGAGAAAAAGATTTAGAGGAACTCCAAGAAAAGCTTGCAGAACGGGTGAGTTACTCATTTATTAAGCATAACCAAATTTACAGATTTTCATGGCTGTGAAGAAGGCAAAAGATTACAAAGGCTTGCGTTTAACAGATGAATTGTTTTGATACTTTGTTTCTTTTGTACAGGATCTCGAATTGAATGAAACAAAGAGAACAGAAGCAAGTTTAAAAGAAGAAAGAGGCGACGCGGAGCTGGAGATTAAAACGTTAAAAAGGTAAATTGTTGATTGTCAAGAAAACGCCTGATTAAACTTGAACGAAATCTGAGGAGAGTTCACGAGATCTCAAACTACTGTTGCTCTCTTTGTGTCTTTATGGCGTTTTCAAGGTTAATTTTGGAGTGTTTCTTAAGTAATCCCTCAGTTCGAAGCGCAAAGTATTATCCCGCTTTACTGACTGTCATACTCCTGTATTTCTTTAATGTCAGTCGTCGTGACAGTATTTCCAAGTTGATATTTAACAACTATTCACCGAAGTGGAGGTGATTAGTGGTGGATATTTACCGAGGCGCGAAGCGGCGAGGTAAATATCCACCGCTAATCACCGACACTGAGGTGAATAGTTGTTTTAGTATATACTAAAACAGCGAGATAATATACACCACAAAAAATGATTTTAGTGATTTCTTCGCTTGACACGGATGCAAACCGGGACGCCATTTTCTCTCGAGTTGCTCGGAGGTAAATAGCACAGGATATCCGGAGTTTGACGAACCAATCAGCGTGCGCCATCAACGCTATCCACTGTTTTAGTATATACTAATGTTTGTTATTCTTGTTGCTTGTCTTTAATGAGAAAACTCCGAGTTGACCTAAGCCTCTCTATCAAAGCGAGGCCTGGTATAAAGCCATTCATATGGAAAAGAGTTTAATTTTCATGTGAATGAAATCTCATTTCCATATGAAAGGATGGGCACCAGGACTCGCTTTGAGAATGAGGCTAAGGGTGATTTGGAAATGGTCTATTTCTAAGGAGAAGTCAGTAGGTTGTTAATCACCCTTTGCATTGACCATCGTCTTGTTCATTCTCTCGTTAGTCGCGTCAGGGAGCTGCACGAGCTAGTGGACACCACGGAGAAATCAGCGCAGGTAAGCTTTCCACTTTACTTCTGAATCTTGAAAACTGTGCGGAGAATCCCATTCAACGTCATTGTATTAAATCGTTTTATCTTGAACTACAAGCCTTTTACTTTTATTTTGTCGTGTCCTTTCTGTTTTTATGTATAGTTCTCTTTTTTTGCAACGTTCTCGCTGTCCACTCCTTTTTTTGCAAGGGTTTCACTAAGCTAAAGCAACATAACGTAAATTTATGGCGATAAGTTGACGTCATAACTTTCGGAGTGCTCATGATGTGTCTGATTGCACAGCAACAATCGGAAATTCTTCGGGTGTTTACGAGGGTTTCCGAAAACAGCGCTTATTTCCTCAACTGTGCTGATTTGTGGGTACAAAATGGTTGGTACGTCAGGTTGTCGTACGGTTGATGTTCGTGTAGTCCAGGTTTTAGCTAAGATAATCCTAGTGACATGTATATTTATTACAATTTAATGGCAAAATATGTAACAATACAAGTAAGTATGTATATGAAAAAGGTAAGAAAAAGAATCTATTATAACATAAGCCTTTGGGAGGTCTGTAGAGGAGTCATGGGACCCCATTCAACATAGACCACCTAAATATGTAGAAATAAAAAAATATAAAACCTATCAGAAAAACATGAAAAGCATGGACATGTCACTATCTCTTGCTAAAAACTAAATACTCCAACACACCTTCCTTAAAATTGGCGATAGTAGTAGCCTGTACATGTCGAACCGCGGAGTTCCACATATCTACAATTCTGTTGAAATAGCTAAAATTTATCTATTTTAATGTGTATTATCCATAATGTTTATCCATTAAGAACGTGACATTTGATGTCTAGTGAAAGTTAAGAAAGCATTAGCTCGTTGTATGACGATAATATTTTCCTTGATTCCAGAGCAACAGCGAAACTCTCACCTCAAAACTAAGCACGAGGACACAGGAAGTCAACTCGCTTAGATTGGAAAATGAACAACTCAAGGTAAATATATATATATAGAAACCAGTCAAAAGAAGATTTGAGCAACTTGAGCTACAGTGTATACAAGGCAAGGTCAATGTGTTGACAGATTTTATACGAATCTCTGTACAGAAATGAAGTACGTGGTTTGAATAGCATTCACCAAGACTACCGAGACTACAAAAGCATGCTTTGTATTTTTCAGTTGAATCGTTGGATAGGCTGACCACCTTTTGGTGTTCGTATACTCTTTTCCTTTACAACCGTTTGTGCAAATTCTTTCTTTTCATGATGTACCGACTTTCTGCACCCGCTAAGGTGTCGATGAGAACACTTTCAAGCGCAGTGGACAGATCTCTCTGATTGGGTCTGAAACGGTCGCAGCGTGTTCATGGTATTACTGCTACTGATATCTAGAGTTTATTTACACCTTTATTTTGTAACAGGCTGATATTGCTGCGTTAGAGGAGCGTCTTCACGAAGAAGAACAGAGGGCCGCTAGTAAGGTGAGTGCAGTAGTGTTATCAGTGGGTTTACCATTAAACAACTGGAAAATTGCGGTGAATGAGTCATAATTATACCAAGTCACAGGGAGATTTCAAAGGCCGGGGTGGTGAGTTGGAATGTCGAAATTATATATACAGTCGAACCTGTAGACAACGGCCACCCTTGGAACTTGAGGAACTGGCCGCTTAATACAGGATCACTAAAATACTCACTGGGCGTGGTCTAATGGCGTATCATACAAGAACACTTAATGTAAGGAAACAATAATACAATCACTCACTCATCCTCTTCGCTCCTTGGGTGGAGCATAAGGCCACAATAATACAATCAACGCTCTCTCAAACGATCAACACTTTAAACAAAGTTCAGCGCCAACTTGTAACTTGACGGTGTAATATACGTAACATTGTGTACTGAAAAGTACTGTGCAATAAATTGTCGTCTGCTCTTCTACGGTATACAGCACTGTATTTCTATGACTTACAGTTCACAACAAAATATCTCACTGCGTCATTTCATAGTTGCTACGTTCAATTTCCTAGATGTTACGTTCAGGGTGACCGCTTAATACAGGTAAAAATAACAAAGAAAAAGAAACATAGGACTGCTACAGGGTGGCCGCGGCCGCTTAATAGAGGTGGGCGCCCAATACAGGTAACAAATACAGCGTTTGTATCAGCGAACAATCGGGACTTTGAAAACTGGCCGAAAACAGGGCCGTTATATACAGTTCGACTGTATATATGTAAAAAATTGTGACTTCCTAACTTGCTCGTGAGCGGCATTTTTATATTGGGACACTTGAGGTGCACCATGTCTGACTTACCCCGATCGCGCACACCGTAGGGTTTTCGGGAAGATACCGGCGATACCTAAAGTATGGTTGAAGTGGACGAGCAAATGTGAAATGAAATGAAAATATTTATGTTCAGTGGAGTGGTACGACAAACATGCACGGCATTCTGGAACTTGCTGGGCAAGGATGTACGGTTCATTGGTGTTTTAGTGGTGTTTCAGTGGTCCGTGAAGCGTCACCGTTTTATTTATGCGAAGAGTCGGTGGCGGGATCCTCTGTATTTTTTGGTGCGATGAAAACTCGGCATGCGTATCTTTGACGCTTTTCGTAAAGTAAGGTGGAGGACTGTGACGAGTCAAACAGCCAAGGGAGTGGAGCGAGTCAAGACATTGGCTAGGGGAGTGGGGGGGGGGAGTCAAGACATTGGCTAGGGGAGTGGGCGGGTCAAGACATTGGCCGGGTCAAGTGAGTGTGGAGATGCTAAAGTCTCCTCATGTCTTCCCTCTGTGATTGCCTCAGGGCAAATTCAGCGTTAACTGGCCAAAAATCTCCATATTGCACTCTCTTTTCACACTCGTGACAAACGCAAAACACTTGTCCTATCATCAAGCATTCTTTTTCTACTCTAGTTAGAATTACCGAGAAGGGAAATCAGCAGATCTGTGCTTATTCCCTGTAGTTTCACGTTATTTATTCACGTTGATTTGCAGTCAGTTAGTGTCAGGTAGAAAGCAGATAGTCCTGCAAGACCAGAACATAGCGTAGTTAACTTGTAAGTGAGATAGTTATCGTGTCTTAGGGTAAAGGAGTAGAAACAAAGATGGCAGATATGTTGACAAGCATGAAGCAATACAATGAACTTGTGGATGAGTACAAGATAAAGGTATTATCATACGCTAGTATTGTTATCTTACTTTTTAGCCCGCTTCGTCGCATTTTGCGCACCTTGCGGAAAATTTTAGTCTAATTTTTTAAAGTTAGTTGTTTGTATAATAGCCTTCTACTTATCTTTTCCCCATCTCTACCATCCTTTTTCGTTTTCATCTGTTCTTCTGGTACTTTACTTTAAGGTTCTTTGGTTTTGAGGGTAGTTTTTTTGCATGAATAAAATAGTAATGCATGGCTCCTTTGAACCTAATCAATACATATGTCCCCAAATTTGGCGTGATCAGGTTAGTTGTGTACGGGACTGTAATTCGGTTGATGGTTCAGAGACACCTAACCTGATTTGAGTCCAGTGATGTCTTGTATTTAAATTAGTGCTGAGTTGTTTGAGTTTTTTTGTATTGTGTTTCCTACTGTCCTACCAGGTGAACAAGTCAGATACAGAGATAGATCGGCTTCATGGTAGCATCAGTGAGTACCAGACAGCGATAGACGAGTTGAGAAACCAGGTAGAACCGCAGGCAGAATTCCTGCAAATTTAGAGACTATGATTGTCCCTCTTGCTTATTCGTTCGTTCATTGGTTCGTTCGTTCACGCGCGGTCTCGCTATTGCTCCAGTGAAGGCAGCGTGGCCGAGTGGTCAGCGCGTCGCACTTGCAATCCAGCGGTCCCGGGTTCGAGTCCCGCTCTGACCACTACCTGGATTTGTTTCACGGTAGCCCCGAGTTCAATCCTCGGCCAAGCTTGTAAATAGCCAACTGGTTTGCCTCCTGCCAGTTGATATTCTTAGCAATGTTATGTTCAATTTGAATTATTTGTTTCAGTTGTTTGCTCGGCCCCACTAGCCTTTGTGCTATGAACACTGTCGAGGGTAAATAAAGGTATTAAATAATAATAATATAGTGAGTGCAGACCCCGCAGAGCGCTACAAAATTGAACAATTACACGCCCACTCACTATGGCCCTCGTGTTCTTTGCCATTCACTAAATTAACCTTTAGTGCAACTGAAAAAATACAGTGCTACGTACAAAATGCAAAACAAAAATGTAAGTAAGGTGTAAATATGAAACTTAAGTCATTTCTCCCATTTCTCACTTGATTCGCCATCTCTTTCGCTACTCACTCACATTTGTTTGTATATATTATATTTTTCTTGCTTCGACCTACAGCATAAAGCTGACAAAGGGCTAATTAGAAAACAGAAGGCTTTGTCCAAGGAATACGAGGACATGCTTCAGGAGTACAAGGATCAGGTAGTCAGAGAGCATAGAGAAAAGATAGCAAGCTATAAACAGTCTGGGATACCAAAATTCAGAGTGGCTTTGATGAAAGCAATAATGTACAGCTTATATACGTCTTCTAACAACTGCAATTCCGCTTGTTAACAGCTACATGGACTATCAAGTTGTGCGAAATGATCCTTCCATTAATGTATGGAATAGAAATATTAATAGACAGTTGGTAGGAGTTTAGTACTTGATGATATTCGTTTATTATCTGGCAGGTAGTTAGTTACGAGGCACAGATAAATGACTTGAACGCTAACCTCAAACAGAGCAGTCTTCTGTTGGACGACCATAGAGCCAGGGTAGGAAAATACTAGGAGAACGGCAATAATTTTAGCATAAGGCATTGCTGTTTACTTTGTGCCATACTGCTATTAGTTTAGCTTTCTATCTTGCTCTTCATAACCCTAGTCCCATAGGTTTTCTTTCTTCTCTCTTCACTGAGAGTGAAGAAAATCTGTAGGACCAGGCTACTTCCTGCGTTGCCGTTCCATTTCGTTATTTGTCAATTGATCAAATAAAAAAAAACTGAATTTCTCATCCGTCTTCTGAAAATGCACCGAGCACGCTGTTTTAGGCATGTTTAGGTAGGGGCGTTGCTAAGCAACATGACGTATCCTGGTAACGAAGAGCTGATGTGACATCTTCGGAGAGCCCGTGTTATTTGTGATTGGACAATTGGACAATAACAATCTGAAACTCTTCGGGCATTTGTCCGAGTATTTGCCGAAAACATATCTTGCTCCCAGACTGCTTCATTACTGCTTGAGTCATTGAAGGAAAACATTATCAAAGCGGCCATATTTCAGCACTTGGCGGCGTGATCGTGTGTAGTCCAAGCATTTTCCTGAACTACTTTGATTGCGATTATTTTTCAGGCAGCCATGTTTGCGCGGTTTATCCTTGTCTCTTAACCTTAAATCCCCGTGTATGATCTATTCGCATCTTCCGTATTGCCTTTTTCTCTCATAACAACTTCAGCTTGGCAGGCTTATGAGAATAAAGAATCAGTTCATCTCAAGACAGATAAAGTGCTTACTTTTGCCAAACTGAATTCTCGTATCGAGATTTAATAAGCCCGCCATCCTCGGAGACCAGGGGCAGTTAGTTGGGGCGGGGAGAAGTCTAAACGGGCGAGAAAAATATTCCAGCGAAGCAAAGTCAAGAACGAGAGGAAGCCTGTCTATTCCATTTCGGAGCAAAGCCTAATACGTCTTTGCAGACAGTTGGTATTTGTTTGGTGCTTCGTCTGTGTTTCTGTAACAATGAAACAGTTTCAGTTTCGACGCTGAAGGTCATGTTATCCTTATTTAGTGTACCTACAGCATGACTGAAACTGCTGAGCTAAGAGCGGCTATTAAAGAATACGAAGATCTTATTCAGGAATACAAAGAACAGGTAGGGTAGATAGAAAGATAGCTAAGTTTTAGAGTGCTAGGTGATGTTGATATGCTATGGTTAAGTTTACACTGCTGTTTGTCAGCATGGTCAGAATACAAACAGTACAATTCCAGATAACTGGCCGCCAACATTCTTCAACTCTCAAACACTCTTATACGTTCAGGTGTGGGTGAAGGGGAGGCGCATGCTCAGTTTGCGGTAGACTCGTTCAGGTGAATGTCCTGCGAAGACTGGCTCATCCGGCGAAACGAAATAGAAGTATGGTCTTTCAGTTTATCAGACTGGGGCCAGATCTTGACTTGTCTGTTATTGTCAATAGATTGTAACCCCATAGCGGATATCAATACAAGCGCTTATCGGCGGTTTCTGTTGTGGCATTGCGCGTGTACCTTGAGTATTTGCCAGCGTATTTCCAGCAAGTTACAAAGACCGATATACTTACGTTCGTAGATAAAGCTATACTATATCTGGATAAAACTTGAGGAATAAAGTCGCTTGCCTAAAAGCACAACATTGACCTGTGAAGAAGGCGTAGAAAAGGAAGGAAAAGACCAATTTGAACGTGAACAGCCTCAAGTACCGAAAACCCCTGCTCTACTTACATTAGCATCAATAATCGCCGCCTGATTAGCTCAGTTGGTAGAGCGCCAGTCTGCTGTGCAGAAGCTCGAGGGTTCCAGCCCCAGACCTGACCAACACTCAAGGTCTTAAAATAACTAATTTCATCTGCAAATGGTTAGACGTGCAGGTCTTCTCAGATAAGGACTATAAACCGTAGGCCCCGTCTCCTGCATCTTCATGGTTAGCAGGGGACGTTAAAGAACCCACACACTTATCGAAAAGAGTAGGGCACGTAGTTCCCGGTGTTGTGGTCTAGCCTTGTCTCATGGGTTGGTGCTTCACATAGGGTTAACCTTATTGCACCTTTACCCCATGGACAGAACTTTCCAAGAAAAATATTGCTTTTCTGTGCTATGCTATACTTATAATGACCAAGTGTTCTACTTATTTACCATTTGTCAACAGATCGACAAATATCGGAGGGAGGCCGAAGACGCAAAGAACAGGTTGTACGAGTACGAGGCTGATGCGCAAAGAACGCAACAGGAGACCGCTCTAGAGAATGAAAAGGTGGCGCAACCTTCGTTTCCTTCAAATCAGACGTGTCTGATTTATGACCTAAATCATATTTCTTGTACATGAAACATCACATGAGTCAGGTTGTCCACCTAGCGTGACTGAGCATGACCTTTTATCACCTTTCTTCAGAGAATTAACGTTACACAAATGAAAACTAACATGACGTGTTGTAAGGTTAAAAAAGATGTTAGGTTGTAATGAGAATGGTAGACAAAAAAAGTTCCCTCTGATGCAATTTCAACAACATTACTAGCTGCATTATAATTTGCTTTTTTTTTTGTATTCATTGCAGGTTAAAATGAAATTACACCAAAGGGTTTCTGAACTCGAACCACTAGCAGATCTACTAAAGGTAACATCTGTGCCCGATACACATGTCAGTTGTGGGTTTCTCTTTGCTTGCCTATCATATGACAACCAAGAGGACAATTGATTAGCTGCATAAACCATATTTACTCTGGTGTAGTTCAGCAAATCCGAGCAAACATTAAGGAGTTGTGAAGGATGTGGCGACGGCATGGCGAGGGAAGGGTAGCTAAATTAAAAGTGAAGTGAGAATGCAGTGGTTCCGCACGTGCATTGCAAGTGCAAATCAATATGTCTCCCGTCCTCCACAGACTAGCCACTTAAAAAGGCCAATTTATTAAAAAAAAATGAATCAGGATGGCAATTTTATTTTTCTGTTTCGAATCGAACCTTGTTGTTATATATATATTAACTGGACTCAAAGGCGAAATTTTTATCAGCCTGGGTAGCTACAATTCTTCCTAGCCATCTTAGTGCGCCGCGCGTGCGATACCCAAGACTAGTGTGTTTTTGGTCGCTGCTCTATGAGTATTTTATTCTTACCCAGTCCTCGGACGTCCGTCTACAGGATTCCCAAGAGAGGATGCTGGCGTACGAGAGGCGATCCAATGAACATACTAAACTCATAGCTGAACTGACACAGAAGGTAAGAGAAAATAGTGCAGTAACCAAACAGCTGTATCCGAATTCCCTTACTGATAAGACCGATCATTGTTTTAAATTTCTTCCTGAGTAGTAAACATTATCGTACGATACATTTTTTTCTTGTTTCGTTGTCCGAGAGCCCAGGTGACCTGCAAATAACTGCCTACAAATAATGGTCTGCTCATGCGCAGTACTGTCTAAATGTGTTTTGCCGCAAATAATATTCTGCTCATGTGTAATTGTAGCCACACTCTCGTGTGAAAAATGGTCAATCGCTTCCTTGAGTTGTCAGAGTGATCTCAATATGAAACAAACTTGGTGATCGTATCGAACTCGGTTATCGCAAAAAGTCTTGATTTCTCATTGTCTTCGGCTTCGGCAAATAATCGATCTGCTCGCCACTGACAAGTCACGATATTTTGCTCAACCTCGTCCAACAATTGTTAATTACCAACTTGAACCGAGTGGCATTTTGTCTACAATCTAACGATTTTCTTCGAGAGAATACAGCCGCCTCAAGGCTGAGCCATTCCTAAAGTGTCGTTAATAGAAGCCTTAGGTAAGCTACACGCTTACTCGAAACTGATTAACCACAAACCGTCATGTTACATGTTTTAACTGATACTCGGCATCCAAATACTGACCTTTTTCTGTTGACTGCAGGTCGAGATGCAAACAGATCAGTTGGAACATCTGCGCGAGAAGCTGAGGATGGCACAAGACGAGACAAGAAGCGTGCAAGCCAAGAACGAAGTCTTAGAAAGGTTTGTCGAGAATTACTTTAAAAACTTAAACACGTGAAGTGACGGGCCAATCACAGCGGTCACGAGTAGTGTCATAAGCCAATCAGAAGTAGACTGAGCAGACAGTGAATGTTACCGCGGAAAGCGCGGGAAAAAATAACCTTTGGCAAGCGCAGGCAAAACAAATGTAATCAAGAAGCGCAGGAAATGTAGACTCGGTAGCGAATTGAGCCCGCTTCTGCCTCCTTCGGCGGGGAGCCTAAGGAATTTTCGTACAAGTCAAATCACTTGATCAAGATGGTTTGAGCGTAATTAGCGGAAAAAAAAGGCAATATGTGGACTTTGATAGCACAGTCATCGCCGCCTGGCCGCAATCCTTAAAAACCTTTCACCCATCCTCGCCTCATTGCCTTGTCTTGAGACTGAAACGAGCGCTTACTGGATCAGAAGCCGCTATAAATATCACGTTATAGAATGTCCCCCTTATTTCTCGTTACTTTTTATTTCAGAAAATTATCCGATTCTGATCAGCAGAACAGAGAACTTATCGGTGTGATCAGCAAGAAAGAGGAGGCTTTATATCAAACGCAGGTCAGTAATAACTACTTATTATATGGCTCTGTCTCACAAGGACTGGGAACTACCAAATTCATGCTGTCCTAGTCCTTGTGAAATCGATATTGAAAGCTAGATTTTCCCATCTAGACCGACATGTAGACCGGTAGTGTCTTGCAGTGAAAAAGTTGCCAACAAAAATGCAAAATCATTGACTATTTTCATCCACCAATATTTATTTATGGCAGTGCCAAAAAGCCCGATGAAAAAAAAGTAACGAGGACGAGCAAACTTTGGCAGAATTAAATTCAGCTCATCGCCATTCGCAAGGAAAATGTCAGTTAGTACAAACCAGTTACATTAAACGAATTAAATTGTCCTTGTTTGCGCCATATAATAAACATCTTATTAACCGAGCTTAGTCATAGTCATAGTCATAGCAATTTTTCTTGGACAATTCTGTCCAAGGGGGAAAGGTGCAGTGAGGTTAACCCTATGTGAAGCACCAACCCATGAGACAAGGACAGACCACAACACCGGGAACTACGTGCCCTACTCTTTTCGATAAGTGTGTGGGTTCTTTATCGTCCCCTGCTAACCGCTAGCTTAGTCGGTCTGTATGGGAGAATCTTGACCTCGGTCGTGTGTACATACCTCACTGCGCGCATTATATCGGCTACAAACACAAGCCCTATCATCTCACTCATATCTTTTCGTAAAATACTTTTAACGCCTTTAGTCTTGTAACTGATGCACGAGGAATATAAGTAAACCTTTCTATAAGCTGAAAATCGTTGCGCGATAAGCCGAAACTGACGTGATAGCTAAGTGTTTGTGTGAATTGATTAACAGCAAAGACAAGAGGATCTCCGAGCAGAAAACATACGACTGAACCAACAGGTGGAGTCGTCTGTGCTTGAAGCCAGAAGACAGGTGGACAGTCAAAAGGAAAAGGCGCTAGTGAAGGTTAGTAGGACACTAAGACAGTGGGGATTTGGCGATGTGAAATTTGTAAAAAGACAAGGAGGAAATGACAAAATGTCCGCATGTTTACATGGAAAAAAAAACTTTCTTGAACGATGCCTTATAACCTTACAAAGCCTCATAGAGCCTGTTCGCAACCATTCAGCGCACTCAGTATTTAAATGATCAAAGTTAGACAGGACACAAGTTTTGTTACTCCTCTCACTTAATAACTATTTTTCAGTTTTTAAATACGTTATCACTTATTCACCTTTCCTTCAAGGAGCTGAAAACTACTAGTTTCGTGGTAACCTTTTTCGTTCTTGCAGCTGATTCAAACTTGAACTAGCTATGGGTAGTATTAATGCCCCATTGATTTAATAACTTTCACTTCCGCGAGACAATCAGAAGAAGGACAACGACAGACGAAGTTTAACCATTCACAAAACGAGCATCACCAGACACAGAGATTAAGAAAAGTAAATAGGAAGATGAACTCTTAAACACTTTCTTTTTTGACAGGAGCGTGCTGCGCAGGCGCGTATCACAGACCTAGAAGCTCAACTGAGCCGGGCTACCGCGTCATCGGCGCAACTTAAGAGAAGTAAAGACGAGGTGAGCTGGCACTAGCATCTTCAGACTTCAGTGGTACTTTTTAGCTTGAAAATATCTGCATTTTTTGTTTGTATCTGTTGCATAGTGTACTTTTCGTTTTAAATTACACATTTGGTACCAAAAAAGGAACAGAGGAGTCACACTTTCAATGGTTGAGCCGATTCAGTATTCGCACATTGCTCTATTTTTTATGCATCATTTTATCGAAATGGTTTGCTGAAAAAAATACTATCTTTGCTTGGTTCGGGTTAAAAATGTACTTTGTAATCCCGAAGAAGTGGTTGGACGTGTAAAAAAGGCAGTTTTGAATCGCCTCTATATCGAGATCATTTTTTTCTACTCCACCATTCAAAAGTAAAACATTTGCTCTTTCTGGTATTCTGCTTCGATGTTTGGCGCATTCGTGTGTTCAGTACACGACGTACATATCATATGTGTCTGTTGTCAGCTGTCTCTTTTGCCTGTTGACTCGTGGCATGGCTGATCTATTGATTCCCTGTCTATTGTTGTTGTTGTTTTTGTTGTCAATTCAGGCGGAACGGAGGTACAACTCCAAGCTATACGACATGAGGGACAGGCTAGACCAGGCGAACAGCACAACAAGGAGCATGCAGAATTACGTTTCCTTCCTCAAATCATCCTACTCTAACGTTTTCGACGAACTCGAGTCGCCTAGATGACCTACAGAATAATTAGATAGTAGCTTGAAAATGTTCCCACCCGGGAATCTCTTTCATTCGTAGAGAAAAATAGTGTAGTTAACTACAGAGTTTTTCTTGCTTTGTCGAAGAGATTTCGTTTTTCCAACTCATTTCGTCATCATTTGTATTCGTGTAAACTGCATACACCTGAAAAAAAAACATTTGCTAAACTTCGTACCAGTCGGTAAACTCAACCTGTTCATACTTTTCATATTTTAATGGTATTTTATTATATTACGCATTTGTAGATATTTATTGTAACTTTGTCACTTGCAGACATCCTCCATAACAGCGGATGTAAACTGAAAATATTTTATATTATACATTTTGTTAATAATAGGTTTTTTAATCAAAGCAACTGAGAAAGTCTTCGCTTGGTCTTGTAACTGGAGATAAAGTAATTTTTGCATTATTATTATTATTTTTTTCAAAAAAATTCGAATTGATAGCTTAGAAATCTTGTCACGGGATGAATTATATTATCACTGAAGTTTGTTTTTCCACACCCTCCATTGACAGTGTCAGGAGATCATGACAGAATAGTTAGTATTTTTTTATATTTAAGTAGCCTGGGATTTTTTACAAAGATAAAATTTTTGGAAGAATATCCGTCTCCGCCCGAAGCTTAACACTTTGAGTCAGTTGGAACTAAATCACTCTTGTTCGATCTTCAACAAAGGCAGCAATTTGAATCAGGGTATTTTTAAATCATGTTCTCTATTCGGGTGTTTCAGGAAATTATTATAACGGAATTCCTAAATATCAGATGGTTTAACACACGAACCTAAAGGGCATGTTACTTCTGATTGAAAAATCGTTGAACGTTGATTCGTCTGCGGTCTTTGTTCATTCATAAAAATTGTGAACTTTTTAAAAAGGCATTTATGCTTCTTGAAAAAGTGAAATAAAACAATGGTAAAATCATTTTTTATTGACTACCCTGAGTAACAAACGTCACTCCGAGCCTCAGGAAAAACGTGTGTATATTCAGCTACGCCGCGATCTGTTGGCCCCTGCAGGAAACAAATACAGCTGACACGCTTTCCTGCTTTGTCTGTTGTTTTCGCATTGATAAATATGTCATTTTGGGTACCGACATAGGCGTACGAGCCGGGGGGGGGGGCGAGGGGGGCTGCAGCCCCCCCAGTTACAGAAGTTTTTGAAATTTTTCGGGCAAAACGCTAATGATTCGGGCAAAAGTACTCGGGAGAAAACTCTCTGAAAGGCTGTCAAAGCCAGACTTGAAGGCTACTTTCTCCGATGTTTGCCTTGTCAAGACGGAGTTAAGGTCAAATGATCGAACGATCCAGGTAATTTGTTTTGTAAAAGCCATGTATCGTTTACATGTGTTTCGTAGAAATCCACGAGATGGATGTTACTTCCATGAACAAAAGAATGACATAATCAAAACAAACAAAGACCTAGACGTTTTTGTGGTGGCTCTGAAAAGAGCCGTTTTCAGTGGATTCACAAAGAGCTGTTTTAAAATTTTCTTGAACTTCACGTAGAAGAAAGAATTTACTGTTTCTTTTATAGCTTTTTGATTTTACTAGGCAATCGATCGAAGTCATAGACGTTGCGAGGTTTCAAAATAACTACAGTTTAATTCCGATCTCTCGATTTTTTCGAACCACCCGATAACTCGAAACGTAAGTCGTTTCCCTCTCCTCAGTCGAACACTGTAGTTACCCCAGATTTCTCAAAATATCCGATTTTTCGAACCAATTTTCGTTTCCTTTGTAGGTTCCAAAAATAGGGAATGAAAATACGTTTATTACACGTCAGAAATGTGAACGTTTTGTTTTTACTGCGGTTTGACTGGCTTGAGTGCGTTTGTACACTGACGCATGCTTTCGGGCATTGTGTAAATTTTTTCGGGCAATAAGGTCACCGCCCCCCAGGTCCAAAGGTGCCCGTACGCCTATGGGTGCCGAAACTCCCTCCTCTACGGAGTTGAGGATGGGGAAGAGAGAGTGGGAACCCAACCCCCTCGCCCCCATCCCCCGCCCGGGCCACTTAACTCTCCGCCAGTTCCTTCTCTACCCTTCCAGCCGCGGTCAGACCATTCCAGTCGGAACCTGTTCAAGACCTGAGGTTTTCGGGAAATGGACAAAAAGGCCTTTTTAAATTCGAAGACTCAATTTCCCCTCGAATGACGGAAGAGGCAAAAATTTTCTAGCGAAGCTAACCCTACAGAGCTTTAATAGCGCTCCAGATTGCCTAAAACAGTGTTTTAAAGCATTTAAGAGAAAACCGTTGTTGGGTGGCCTCCTAGAAATGTGACCACTCTAGACAGCCATTCTGCGCAAAATAGCCTCATGGCACATTGCGTGACAATTTCACAGGAAAAAACCCACACGATTTTTTACCGTAAAGAGTACGTTTTCTCTGCGGCACTACAGAGTCACTCCAGTCTGTCTTAAGAAAAATAGAAACTTTCCTAATATCAATAATAAATTAGGTATCCAGGTGGCATTATCTGTAACTTGCTGCGAACCATTCAACTGACTGAAAAAGACGCGCATATCAATTTTGCTTTATTGAATTCGCTCTAGATTCAATTATGAATTGTTTTCCATTTTTGTAATAATAATAGCTCATTGATCTCGTAGCAGCAGCACAATTCAAAGAACTGCTTACATGTACCCGCATTTTCGATTCCATTCTTTGACTGCGACAGTCTCTGTATATTACACGCATTTCGTTCTTTCTTCTATCTTTCTTTTTAATAGCATTCCCCGTTATTTTTTTTACTCTCGGTGAGTTTTACCTTTTGTAGTCTTATTGTTTCACCTTCTGACTCCTTTGGGAAATAGCGAAAAATATAAAGTAAAACAGGAACAAAAAAGTCGGTGTCATTAATATGTTAATTTTCAAGTGGTCTGGTAAATATTCATTTCAATCATCTTCGACAGCTAATCATTTGTTTTGACTGACACGAGTTCTCTATTGCACGCGTACGCGTGCAACTTTAACGATCTGTGATGGCGCTGAGAACCATTTGGAATTTTTTGCTTCGTGCCTGGGGTTTTATCAGTTCTTATCTATTTCCAAAGGAGATCAAAGGACCCAACCCCTGTAGTTCGGCGGAAGAAATTGAAATTTCAGAACAGGCGGCTTTTCTGTGCCAGAAATACATCGAAGCCAGATTCACACGCTCAGATCTATGCTACTTCAATCCGAGAAGCCGGAAGAAAGATGCACAGTCTTTAGCTGGGTGTCCAGAAGATGTGGTACAGACTTTGTGCGAGATAGGCGCATTACTGGAGCGAAGCTATCCAAAACTCTTTAACAACGTACTGGATCAGCTTAACTACCGCGTAAATCTCGCCATCCTCGTGTGTAACATGTTCAACCGCGTCTCTGAGCAAATCGTTGTCTCGGGGGTGAGCTGGGCGCGGATTGTCGCTGTTTACGCGTTCGCCGGAGCCCTGGCTTACGACTTTACGCAGACAGGAGACACGAGATTCATACGCAGCGTGTCGAATTGGATGGGACATTTCTCCGCAAAACGATTGAGTCCGTGGATCAGACAGAATGGAGGATGGGTGAGTATTAAGAGTCTAGCCATATTTTATTTTCTACCCTATCAATTGAAGTTATTAACTATCGCTTATATAAAGACTTCAAGTGATTTCACTCATGGTAACATTTTAGTTCATTTCATTTGCCGTATTTCGTATTACAGCCTGCGACCTGAAATCTCTTTGTTTGAAGTATCAGTTACCGCCGGCCCGGTCGGAATGCCGGTTTATGTTCTTTAATCTGTTTATGTTTTTAATACGCTGCGAAAAAGGGCTTAGACGAAGCTGAAAGTCGCCGTGTACTCAGGACCAAGTAATGATAGCTGCGTCGTGTTGATGTGTACCGTCAATATCAACAGAGTGTCTTCAAAATACTTTCAAAAACAACCGATAATTGCTTTCTTTCTTATATGCCATGTTGTTTGCACAACGGAGCAAATAATCAGTCACGGTTGGGTGGCTGTCAAGAGGCAGCGTGGCGTAGCACTGCTGGGGAGGGGTGCGTAGTTCACATATTCTCTTCTGCGATCCGTCACGCATTCTCAATCTCTGTTTTAAACAGTCTCTACGTTCTTTTGTGATCATTTTCGGGCTATGTTCAGGTTCATGCTGATGCTGCATATACGCGACGAAACGGTCTCTTAATCGCGTTCTCACAGACGTCCCTTCCTTAACCTCCTACTCCAGTAAAGAATGCCCCTTAAACATATAATTCAAGTTTTTTGGCGTTGATATAGAAACATTCGGGAAGGGAATATTTTTAAGGACGTTCGCGCCCATTGCTACTGCGCATCTCTAGTGCGCACGCTATTCATTGGTCACGCGCGTGCCACGTCATTTTCAAGCGCGCGCACCGAGTCGAAAACTTAACAAAATATAGAGCTGATGACCTTTGCGTTAACTTGGTGTGCGAATATTTTTGTTGGAAGCTCGGTGACCCCCACTTTTTTTTCGGCAGATCACTTCCTTTTTTAACTCTCTACATTATACTAAAAAAACAAAAAAATCTGTGTGTGGGAAGTTGTAATTATTTGTCATATACTATTAAAAAAGGGTCGAATTGGTACATGGAGACAGGTGTGCGTGACTTAGAAGTTGTCTTTTTTAAGGCTAATTCTAGCAGATTTAATGACATATGTAGCAAAGATCTATCAATTAGGCCTATATAAGCCGTGTTAAGCACTCATAGCTTAGAGATGATTCTTCAACTTAAATATATGCCGATAGTAATGAATCCGGCCAGAATCGCCTCGAATGACTGAGAATCGTAGAAATGCTATGGTCTGAGCTACGCTTTATCTTGAAAACGAGTTCGGTGACCCCCGATTTTTTTTACGTTTTTTATCTAATCTTATCATTTTCTACCGTCAGTCAAAGTTTTAAAAAAATCTGTGTGTGGGAAGTTTTTGGGCGCGAACGTCCTTAAGTTGAAGTGTTCAAAAATCCAACGAAAATCGACTAAGTAACATATTTTCTCTGAGCCCCCTAAAGTTTCTCTTCCAATTTGATTCAACAGCAAGGTCTTGTTACACATTTCAAGGAAGAGGAGTATTCAGTAATGGGCTCATTGAGTAGATGGCTGACCAGGAATCAACCGAGAAGACAGCAACATGATCCAAGAACCACGCCCACCGACAGCTCTTGACGCGCATGCTCCGTGAGGCGGACAGAATCATGAATCACGCGAGCATACGGGTCAGTGTTTCCTAAACTTCGACTGCAATCTTTTCACGGATTATATTATATCACCGTAGAACAATAGCCCTTTTTTTGAAATGGGGCTCAAAGAGTGATGGCAGAGTTTTTCAATAGTACTGAGAGACTAAGATCTACATAGCCTCTTCAAGAGCTATGGAGTTTCAGTTCTTACTGGAGAAAGGATGTATTCAAGTGCAGAAAACCTTTATGGTTTGTCAAGTGTACTATATTAATTCCTTTGTAGTTCGCGTTTCATGTCGATTGACCGATCGACCGACCGACATTAACTGATCATAACAGACTGACGGACTGAATTGACCTAGGGCGTTAAGCAATTATCTGGGTTCTTTTTTACATCCACAAAGCGCCCACAACTCTAACTTGGAGACATTTGGAATGGATTGAATTTGGACAACAGGGTTTGAGTTACTAAAGCTAGGAAATGGAAGAATTATTCTAATATAACTTTTTGACGCCTTTGGACTTTGGACTGATACATTTAATTTTAATTTTAGCGGCTACACTCATCGAAACTCAAATCTGGTGCATGCGCAGACAGAATGCCCCTCTGCTTCTTATTAGACGTTTTGGTGTGTAGTATCGCTGTATATTTTTACGAGTTGTGCAGTATTTCAAAATAAAAACAACGAGTAAAAATATATATATATGTTATTTGCCGTCCTTGGTCGGTCCGTATTGGGAAAAACTGTGCCCGAGATCTTGAGTACGACCCGAGGCCGCAGGCCGAGGGCCGTACTCAAGACCAAGGGCACAGTTTTTCCCAATACGGACCGACCAAGGACGGCAAATAACGTGTTTCTTTTTTTCTTCGGGACTGCTTTAAAAGCAACTTTTGTGTTGAACTTTTTATTAAAGAAATTCAGCTCAAATCTGGCGTACGCGCGCGCATTCACGAAAAATCAAAAATGTCTTTTTTTGCTGCTTTATTGTTATCGGAATCCATAATTGTTTGACTGTGTCCAAGAAGTTTACGTTTTACATTGTTTACAACACTCGTACGCTGTTACAAAAAGCTTGAAACGTTTCTTCAGTTGGAAATTTCGGAGCGGTCCGTAACTCGGGGTCCGGATGGGAAAATATGGACCGCTGGAGCGCGCGCAATTAGCCAATAAGATTGAAGGATTCAGGATTCCGGACCGCTGAGAAGATGGAGAAAAAAATAAACAGCGATACTACACACCAAAACGTCTAAAAAGATATTTATTATCCAACGATTTTTTTTACCTTTACCGGCGAGCAGTCCATTCAGTACCCTGCAAGCAGTTGGTAAAGGTCGTTGAATTCCTGTTAAATAGCACTGAATAAGGGAAAACTGTTTTCTTAATAGAAATATTGTTTTCCACCAATTTAACTTTTACGAAAGTGGCTGTGTATTCTTAGCTAATTTAATTTTGGTGTGCGCGTTTGTCGAAAATGGATGCATTATTTTTTTGATCAACAAATTAAAGTTTTCCACCTGACAGCCCGTGGATTGGGAGTGTTAGTATCGTTCCTTTTTTGCACGTTCTGATCGGTACCCGGAGTCAAATTACTCAAGTCACTGACATCGAGACAATTTATTAAACACCAAATTGAATTTTTGACACTGATACTGCTACTCAAAGCCGTAGTCATCAGTCAAACATTCACTGCCAAGTCTGTGGCGACCACTTTGAATTCTTAATACGTGCGCGGTCTGCTAGTACGAGGTCTCGCAAATTTTCGGAGGATGCGATCTCTCACCGAGGATAATAAAGTGATTTTTTTAGATCTCCGAGGAGACTCCGAGTGATTTCCGTATTTTCGGTCCCAGACCTCGTACTAGCAGACCGCGCGTGCATCAAAAATTCAAAATGGCCGCCACAAAACACGCGCGATAGCCCGCGCGATTAAGGTAGTTTGACCTTTTATTCATATTCTAAACGGATGTGAGGGCTCCCTGTGCCAGGCCCGCGCTTTCCGCGGTCACCGGTAACCCTGTGCCTGCACTTACATTACTCAGCGGATCCTCCAATTTTCCTTTTGCCCTCGCCCCAACCCTTCACTGTTTACCTAATTTAAGATGGCGGTGCACCCTGCGCTGCAGCCTAAGGACAATAGTTGCAGCTAAGTCATCACGTGACCTACATTTCATAAAATTATGGGCTATAACTTAAAGAATGACAGAAATGGGAAAAGCATGTCAAAAATAGAAGAATGGCCAGGTTTGAGGTCCCTGGTATTAAAGCATGAGATTTTAGGACGGTTTAAGGTGGGACCTAAAATTCTGAAAAAAAATTCGAAGTTTTGTTTTTCACGGAATTTGAATCTTAAGGTATTGAAGTCTTATTTTGTCAATTCCTGTTATTGTAAGTTAAGTTTAAAGCTCGTTTTCTCAAAACGAGTTATTTTCGCCTTTGAGAAAACATATTTTGAGAAGATTTTATCCAATTGAGCTGGAATTGTCACGATTTGTTGTTCTGTGCAAGTTCTGTGGGATGAGCATAGAACTTTTCCATTCATTGCATTTTGTCGAAGTTATACATACATACATTACTTTCTTTACCCTCGGACTTTAGAGTAGCTTATGCAGCTAATATCTCCGAGCATTTAACCATTGGATGAGAGATAGACCACCACACCGGGAACTACGTCCCCTTCTCTTTTCGAACAGTGTGTGGGTTCTTTTACGTCCCACAGAATTAATTATAAAGAGTTGTGAGACGGGGCCTACGGTTTATCGTCCTTATCCGAGAAGACTAGAAAGTCTAACCATTTGCAGATGTCATTACAAAGGCAGCACTTTCTCCTCAGTTATTTAAAGACCCTGAGTGTTGGTCCGGCCGGGGTTTGAACCCGCGACCTCCCGCTCGCTAGTCCGAACTCTACCTACTGAGCTAACCGGTCGGCGGTTAAGCCTGGTTCTCATATGCCGCCGACATACCTGGGACATGGCCGCCGGCACGGCCTGGGACAACGCTGCGGCATATGTGAACATTTATCGCCGACACATAATCTGTCCCAGGCATTGACCGCCGGCTTGCCTGCGAAGTCGAGCTGAGTTCAACTTCGCAGGCAAGCCGGCGGTTGTCGGCGATGAAAATATTCTATGTGAACATCATCTGCGGAGATCTGCGGACGCAAAGAATGGCTTAACAATTCCATTTTTCCCACAATTCCTTATTTTCAAAGTGACGCATGAAGCATTTCGCGCCAGTTTGAGTACGTCGGCGATCCATCGCAGATGCGCCGGGGACCCACTGGAACAGATGGCCGAACGTTGTCAGATGTAACCGGCGACTACGTCGCAGGGAGTTTGCCTTTTGGTCGAGGGTCGAGGGTCGAGGGTAACTAGTCGAGGGTCGAGGGTAAATGGTCGAGAGTCGAAAAATTCTTTACAATTATTTTTGGAACATCTTCAAATCAAAATTTCGGGTTTACTCGAGTTTCCGGTTTCTGTTTTATTTTACATTAACACCTGGTGGTATCATGTGTCGTTGTAACACTCGAGTAAATAATATTGAATATTGATAGGAGAAACCCAATAGTTTTCTTGTCTAACATTTCACTCGCTTATGACTAGTCTAGGGTCGAAACTCCACGACAATTATTTTTGTACGTTGTCATATCAATTTTTCATATAGGCCCGTGTTTACTTGAGTTTCCGGTGCCTGTTCTTTTTGTGATACAGGCGACATCCGGTTGCGACCACCTACTGTAAGCGACCTGCTCTGCTCAGCAACCAGTTTTCCAAAATACAAAGTTTCCACGTCAAATCAACTACCTCTCTTAAAGGACTTCGAACACTTTTTTAGAGCTAAAAGTTTGAAATTTGTTTTTAGTTTTTAACCAACCGTAAGTGATCACTTGACAGATAAGAGAGCGGAAATTAGATAATGTGCTATTATCACATTCCTAGGTAGTACAAGAGATAGAAATTTCTCAATGGGAAATACCGGATATTTTCTCGAAATTAAATCTTTCTCACATCTAAAACTTCAAAGAAAAAAATCCACATACATTGTCCTCTATCAGTCTTAAAAGAGACGACCTTAAATGTCTTACAGCTAAAGAAAATTAGAACTGAGATCCTGCTTCAAAGTTCTCTTAAGAACAAATGGATAAAGGGGGCAAGTTTCTAAAGAAACTGTGGTGCTGCGTCGGTGGGAGTATTGCAAGATAATTTGGTTTTATCAACTGGGTTGATAATGTGAATTGTCCACCGTAAAGAGATTCGGAATTCGCTCCGACGAAGGGCTAACCCTCGAAACGTCAGCTTCCGAATCTCTTTACGGTGGACAATTCACATTATCAACCCAGTTGATAAAACCAAATTATCTCTTAAGAACAGTCAACTGTTTAATGGTATTGAACTTCATGTCACCCTCGACTAGTTACCCTCGACCCTCGACCAAAAGGCAAACTCCGTCGCAGGTAGGTCTGCGGGATATGAGAAACCAGGCTTTATGCATTGAAACGTATGCTGGATTTGTCTTTTCTCAAGTAAGCCCTGACATTCCCCAGCAGGTGGCAGATTTAATCAACCGGTTTCAGGATGCAATACAATTATAGGATACAAAAAATTTTTTCATAATCTTTGGTCTTTAGGCGTTCTAAAAATGTATACTTTGCCACGGTTTAGAATTAAATCTTAGCTTCGAAAAAAGTTTGAAAAATTGGTGTGTTTTTAGATTAAGTCCCGGCTTTTCTGCCAATATCTCGGTCACGTTTCAAGCGACACTAAATCTCTCTGCTTATCTCATTAACTACTGTTCGGCGGTTGTGTAAATTTTTTGGGTGATTTTTGGGCATTTTGGGAAAGAGATATTTTTTCTCAAAGGATAGGTTAAATTGAGGAAAATATGAAATGTTGAAGATTTGATGGATTTGGAAAATTGAAATCTGAAGTGAAGAATTAGTAGACGAATACCAAACAGTCCCCTAGCAAGTTGGGGCTCTCTTTTGCGGGGGTCAACTGTCTGGTAGTGTTTCCAACCCATATTAATCCTAACAATTTCCTTTTTTATATCACTTCAAATTTCACGCCTATTCATGTTTACCACCGCCTCAAGTTTTTTTTAAAATTTAGATTTGCATGGAAAAACTTGTTGGAGAGAAAGACCTCGCTCTCCAGCAACATTTTACACAGATGTCGTCTACATTGTCCGAAAATTCAAACTTTTGTATAAACTTACTCTTTAATGCCAGGGGCTTCAAACTTCGCCATTTTGATATTTTCGATATGCTCTTTCTATTTCTGGCATTCTTTAAGTTATAACCCATAATATAAAAAGTTTGAGCAAAAATTTGGTCACGTGACCCAAGCTGCAAAGGACATATTGCTATCCAAACCTTATCGTGGCATAACTTGAAAGTAACAATGATTTAGGCGAAGCCGAATGAAAACTGGTTGCTGTGGTGTTCATACAATTAGTTCCTTTTGTTCAAGTTCTTTTTGAAAAGAAATCGGTTTCTATGGCCCGAGAAGGGCGTGTTTAAAACACGAAATGGAGAAATGACGAAATGTCAATATAGGCGGCCCAAACAGCGCTTCGGTTAGCCTAAATAGCGCTTCGGTTAGCCCAAATAGTGCTTCAGTTAGCCCAAATAAAACTTTGGTTTGCCCAAAAATTGCCCAAATATCACTGACTTGAAGGCGGTTAGCTCTCAATATTTGTATGGGTTAACCGTATCCCACATTGTCAAGTGCCATCCCGTCACTTTGGAAAACCTCAGGGTGGAAAACCTTAAGTACAAAAGAAGTTTCCTACGTTTCGTTAACGGAGATGAAAAGAACGAATCAGAAGGGATTGCTTAAGTTTTTGGGCTGAAGACGGTCCAATTTAAGTACAGTCTCGAGTCTTTAGTACTCAGTATCACCATTTTATTACCATTTGAACATAACTGCTGACACATACCAAACCTAATCAATAGAAACACATAGGCATAGTAAGATATTTTAAACTCAAATAACTTCAATGACCACAGTACATGTATAAGTAAATGGTAACACTGTTAAAATGGGAAACTTTATAATAATTTCTATGTTGGCATATTTAATGTCAAGAGAGGATTTAGGGGTAAGAGAAATGATCCCCCATAATCCTATACAGACCTTAGCATCAAGGTAAGTCTTATTAAAGTTAGTTCTTTAGATATGATTACCCATGTTCTTCCGCCGATGTTACCACGCGCGCATGCCCAGATGTTTTCTTGGATGAAAATGCTCGTAAAGCCGCATAGGATGTCAAAGTGAGATTGGCTATTTCTAGACCCCGCCCGGATTCTTAATTAAGCAGCGAGTGATCTTTCCTTAAGAATAAGGCCTATATGGGGGATTAACTCTCTTACATATCCTCGATTGATAATGTATAATATATAGATTTAGGCCAACCTGAAAGCGCAGCTCCTGGGGCGGGTTGTACGGAGCCCGATTAAGCTAACCCACTCGCCCGCACTCTCGCTAACCAGAGGTTACTTTGACTTAATAATAATAACCTTTAGTTAAAGAAGGTAACACCTATTACTGCAAAAGCATTCTCCCTAGTGGCCCTCGACTTCTCCTTGACTTTACACTCTGCTATATAACATTACGTTATACCTCGATGTTTCCCTCATACCAGTGATTAAGTGTATACTGTTGTTGACCCAAATATACTTGTGTAGGCTTGAAGTACTCGCGTAGGTTTGGTTTCTAATTAGGTGGTGAATGACTCGGTGCATATACGACATTCACACAAAACTTGTGTTCTACCGGAAAAATGCAGCTTGTTCCCCCGACTGTGTTAGGAGGTAACTAGACAGAGCCACTCTCTTTTTAAAGAAGGGGAAGACTGGGTTGGGGGAACAATCTTTCCATTTCCAGATTTTCTCTCACCGACAGAAAAAAATTCAAAGAACTTTCAGTCGAATTAAAAAAAACCTTAAATAACTGATACGACTATCGGCTCAACAGCTTACTGGCACTACTGGCTGGCAGAAACGCGCTTTCCGTGCTTGTCGCTACAGATGATCTAGTGGCGGTTTCTTTCTGAAAAGCAACACGGTTATTCCTCCAGACAAAAATGACTGCATAAGCTCAAGCACTACTATCCTATCATTCAAAGGCATCGCGGAAACATGAAAACAGTTGTGTATAAACTATCAAAAAAGCAAAAATATAGCATCATATAGCATCATCAATAACTGAGTGCTTACTGTTGGAGAGTGTATGGTCTGGACACTGCTTTTGTTTATTCTGGAAAATAACACTGTTCATTTAAAACAACAATACAGAGGCTCAAAATAAAACGGATGTCAACAATGAACCAAATAAATCAAAAGGTGTAATTGTGGACTGTTAAATGACGTTAATTATATCAAAATAAAGTCCCAGTCTGCATTATCAACCGAACAATAAATTGGAACTAACTGAAACACATCATTCTGAAGACGAATAAGTTACTACAAAGAGAGATTTGAAGAAAACTGAAATCCCCTACCCAGCACTGACATCTGGTAAAAAATATTTTAGAAAATGTCGGGAATTTAACAAATTCCAGTACACTTGTGTAGAAACTAGTTTCTGAAGCCCGCCACCAACCTGTCGCGGTATACTCTGTTTGCTTTTAAGAAAGTCGGTCAAAATCGGTCAACAGTTCCTACCAATAACGAAATAATGAATTCATTAACCGAAATTTGATTTCATTCTTCAGTTCAATCATAATTCCATCCTCCTAAGGAATAGAGCGTTTCCACATGACGTCACGGCAGTCATATTGGTGTTCGAAAACAATGAAACGGCGGCCATGTTGGTGTATCAAAATTGAACTCTCTTCTCAAGTAAACACTGCCTTTTGTTCCAATAAATTTGCATGGCTGTGGGTCACAAGAGTAAAAACGCTCTTTTTTTAATTTGTGCGAAAAAGCGGGTTTGTCATTGAAACACTTTTGAAAACCAATCCAATAAGCAATCAAAATGGATTTTGCCAGATGCTGCCTCTCAAGACTGAAATAGTCTCCTTCGCAGCCGTTTTTAGGCTCGTCACGCAACGCTCCTACCCACAAACAGGAGCGTTGCGTGACGAGCCTAAAAACGGCTGCGAAGGAGGCAAGACTGAAAGGATCTGGGTAAAGAATCTCAGTTTAAAGGATTGGAACTTTCAAAACCCAACGTACAGCTTACTGTTTGAGAGCGTAATTTACTTGCTGATGTTTTTCTGTTTCTGAAAAATAACATTCTCATCCATTCATCCAAAATAACAAAGAATGCAATTAAATGCAACCAATGAAAACAACAACAGTGAAAGACTTTTATAATGGACACATCAGGCCCCAGTTGTTCAAAGGCTGGATAACACTATTCACTGGATAAATCACTATCCAGTGGATAGCGTGGTTTGTTTTGTGAACACTTATCCACTGGATAGTGATTTATCCGGTGGATAGCGTTATCCAGCCTTTGAACAATTGGGTATCAAGGTTATGCAACTCACTGAATAAGAAAGAAAACGTTCCAAAAACCTAGCATAAGCAATAAAGAAACACTGATTGGAAAATAGGCTTACTGTTGCTATTTTCTTGCAGATGATTTTCTGCCTCTGAAAAGCAACATTGTTATCCGTCCAAAACAAAGACATACAACAATGCAACACAATACTGAACAACTTTTACATTTTATATATGAACTGAAACCTAAAAACCTATTTGATCAAATGAAGAGGTGACGTCAGCACTGAAAAACGTTTATAATAAATAAATCAGATGAGCAGTATCAATGTTATGTAATTCATTGAATGGGAAATAAGGAAAACTTTCCAAAAACCTAGCACATGTAGTAAAGAAACACTGGTTGGGAAATAGGCTTACTGTTGGAGAATGCAATTTTCATGTAGATGGTTTTCTGCATCTGAAAAGCAACATTGTTATCCGTCGAAAACAACAATGAATGCAATGGAATACAACAATGCAAAACAATACTGAGCAACTTTTTATAGTACATAAATCAGATGCAGAACAACAAAACGACATTCATCGAATAACAACTTCAAACAAGTTTGATTAAAAACAGTTATGAAAAAAAGGTGACATCAGCACTGAAAGACGTTTATAATTAATAAATCAGATGAACAGTATCAACGTTAAGTAAAGAAAACTTTCCAAAAACTGCATGAGAAATAGGCTTACTGTTGGAGAATGCAATTGTCTTGCATATGTTTTTCGGCCTCTGAAAAGCAACATTGTTATTCATTCATCCACAACAACAATGAATGCAATGACATACAACAGTGCAAAACAATACTGAGCAACTTTGATATTAAATAAATCAAGTGTACATCATCAAAACTGAATGAAAACGAAAAAATATTTCATAAAATTCCGTAATAAAGGGAAGAAGCATTCAGCTTCCTAGTGAAAAACGCACAACTTTTGATCATGTATTCACTCTTACTTCTTCAACAATATTCAAAACGAAAGTGAATATATGAAAGATCATATATTTGAACTGCAGAGACAGATACTCATATGGAGACATGACTGACCAAAACTTAAGCACTTAAGCCTGCAAAACGTCTGAATTTTTTTTCAGGTTTTATTAATTTCACGGTTGTGTGTAACTGCAATGATCAGTCATGTCTTCATATCTTTCTCCGCAGTTCAAATATATGATCTTTAATATATTCACTTTCATTCTTCATCGTCTAAAGGATATCTTTCGAACTCACAACGTGACCAGCTCTCAGTTGGCTTGATAGCTCAGTTAGTAGAGCACTGCACAGGTATCGCGGAGGTCATGGGTTCAAATCGCGTTCAGACCTGAATTTTTTACAGGCTTTAATTTCACAACTGCTGAAGTTGAGTATAACTGCGATGATCAATCATGCCTTCATAATATTCAATATTGAATACAACAAAATAGTTTCTGATAACCATATCGTTTGTTTCACATAATAAACTTCACTGCATACAAGATTAGAGATTTAACAAAAACATGTAAGAGTGGCAAAATCAAAACAGTGAGAGGATTTCATACCCAGGCGGCACCACAGTGTACTTGTAAGAAAACTAGAACCACTGGGCACTTTCGTGGTCCAGGAATACCTCAAGTTAAATATCACAAGAATTCACAAGCAAAAAAAAATGTGCTATGCGCTACATATTTGTGGTTGGTTTCCACTCGCTCAGAAGCACAAATAGACAGACGCAGTAAGATGTTTATAATATTTTTCGCGTTTTGTTTGAGAAACTTCCTATCAGAAGACGTAACTTGACAGCATCTTAGCGTTCGCTTATGCGCAAGAGTGAAAACCAGCCTTAATCAAATTGTTATCATGTATCTATAATTATGTGGCCACACAGGGTTGAGTTTTAAATGACTATAAATGAAGTTAGTTAGCTGGCATCGGGCTTGTGGCAAAGACAGGACCTATCACAATCACGTGTCCTCCGTTTGGCTGATCAAAGGACTAGAAAACTACATCTTTCTCAAGAAAAAGATGATCTAATTATCAAAAGACAACAGGAATGGATTCCATAAAATACAAATGTTCATGCAATACAAAATATTATTTACGTTCATAAGCTAAAAGGGAGGGGGGGGGGGCAATGTTGGTACACAATTTTTAACATCAATAGCCCTTTTCACGGTTAGTTTTTCTCATTTGCATTACAATGTAATCAAACATGGATGCGAGGCGATTTCGGGTTAAAACTGCAAAATAGCCCGAAATTGCCTCACATACATGCTAGATTTCATTGTAATGCAAATGAGCAGAGGTAACCGTGAAAAGGGCTATTCATTCCTACACCAGCGCTAGCAGAACAAAATCGTAACATAGTAACATGCAGGCAGAGTTGCTTCAAGATCCCTCATTTCCTGTCAAGTCAAACAACACACTACAAACAAACAATTCAACATCACGTTATCACAACAAAGTCTGTTCGCTAGCATCAAAACGCTTCTTTGTTAAACAGAAAAAGATGTATAAGAACTTTTAATATATAACAAGCATTTGTTAGGTAAAATGTTCAGTCTGCAAAAGTGTTTAATATTTGAGCGGCTTTTAAAGATTTAAGTATCGGACTATAAGATAGAAATTATGCATTATTTCAACCTTCTCCCATCACCATCAGATTTTATATATATTTAACACAATTAAAGCCCTGTACCCTGGAGAACTTCATTAATGGCTTCATCCTCCAATGAGAGCCTGCAGGTGTCTGCAAGTGAAGTCATTTGATGCAAAATAACAAATGCACACAACAAATGAAATATGTTCTTTAATGTTATACCCAGTAGTTCTACTTTACGTCCAATCCGGTGGCTTAATATATAATGTTTACAAAATACTAACATAATAGAAATGAAGCACTGAAGTCTATAGGCAAAGTAAAAATGCATATCTATATACACATGATGCAATTTTCTGATCAAAGACCTATAACAAAATCATTATAATGTGTAGAACACCAAAATCCTTGTTATAAAAGAGATCTTTGTAAAAACAGCATTCCCGTCACACATCATCATCTTCCTAGAAAGCAAGTTATGACAGCAACACTATTTTTAGCAAAATTAGTATTACTACCAGTAACATTCATAATTCACCCACATAATTACAATGCAAAAATAACCAATATTGAATCTTGCAATGGCCACAATTCATATGGCCATATCAACAGACATACATTTTCCAGTAAGCATTGATCAATCGATCGATCGACCAATCATTTTATTTAAACACTTGGTTAAAATCTTCAGTAAGTACAATAGTATAAAATCTAAATACAAATATTACACTAATTAAAAACTTATACTAATTAAAACCTAATACAGTTGAATAAAAGAAATACAAAACAACAATCAACAGTTCACATCTAGCATAAAAAGTTTCTCAAAGTAGTAAAAAATTCTCAAGATGTGGAATACTGCATTTCACCAAATATATTATATGTACTGTCTTACAAGCTGACCTTAACTTTTCTCTTCTCCTTCTTGCTATGTTTTAAGTGGTTAACTACTAACTCTAATCTCATAATCATCATTAGTAAATGACAGTAATGATGAAGTAATAATACTATTTGCACTTGAACATCAAAATTATCAATCATCATCAAAATTACCATCGGTGAAAAATAAAATAAAGACAAAAGGCATTTTTTTGGAACCCACATACTGGTACATGTAGATACATTTAGGTTAAACAAAACAGTAAAAAGAGTAACATTGACTCCAAATGATACAAATGCTTAAACAGCTCTTATTCACTCGTCCAATCCGCCCTATCTCCTTTCTCGAACCCAGTACAAATTTCTCCACACCCCTCAGTCCATAAAATACCTACCTTTACATCCGACAATACTACTGCTGTGGTCCCGGCTGTCCCCCTGGGGGTCCTCCTTGCGGTCCCCCTGGGGGTCCCTGTGGCTGCGGCTGTGGCTGTGGTTGTGGAGCTGCTACTCCAGGTTGCTGTGGTTGTCCAGGTTGTTGATAGGGGTAGTAGTAACCCTGCTGTCTGTAGTATTCTGCCCAGGCTTGGGTGTAATCTGGCTGGCCTCCCTGACCTACAGTGTGATCAATAACGGTCAATGTCTAGGCTTGAAAATCACCTTTTAATACCATACTCAACATATCCTTGCATTTTGTTTGAATAATTTGGTAGGTTCTTTGTTTATATTTAACACATCAGACTCAACACATGCACAAATCAGTACCACTAGATCTAGGAGAACAGTCATAAAAAAAAATCAAGGTGTCAACAAAGTAGTGTAACATATGTTATATTGAAAGGCTTGAGACTATTGTTGTCAACACATGGTCAAACAAGTGGTATTTAATTTTTCTAGTCAGCCCACTGGAGGTGACCTCTGGGCTGGGTTACATGTATCTTACTGTGAGCTGGCATCTCTTTGCACCATGCTAAAAAGATTGTTTTGGTCATCATACCTGGTGCTGCTTGTCCTGCAGCCGCTGCCGCTTGCTGCTGATAGAACTGTTGATAATAAGCTGCCCATGCTGCAGAATAATCTGCTTGGCCTTGAGCTGAAAAGACAAAATAACACACATCAGCCCAACAACAACAAAACAGCACAGTTTAACACCTAACCAGAAGGCAATAAATGTGATCATGCTGTTTGGAGCTTGTGGTCTGATGACTTTTAACGAAACTTTGAAGAGTCTGAAAATACCTTCTGCATGATAATTGTCATCTATTGGATTTAGAATGTTACAAGCTTGGTACTGTAGCTACTGAATCAGGTGCAGAGATGCCTATCCCTACAGCACATGTTATTGCTAAGAAATTGATATTAGACAACACTGACGAGTGTGGTATTGTGTTAAGAGCAAGACTTTCCAAATTCAATTTCGTGCTATGAAATAATGTTATTGGTGATACTCACCTTGACCTGGCTGCTGGCCTTGCTGCTGGCCCTGAAAATAATCATCACAGTTCTTTAAGTTCTGTCTCAAGATTATCTTTAGCTTGCCAACACATGTTGCTAACTAATGAACAAGACAGATGTTTTTTTGCTCTACTGCACAAAAAGTGAGTATTATAATAATTTTTGTATTAGTGAACTTTTCAACCACATTGTTAATGAAAACCAGCACTGCTTTTTAAACCCTGAATACACTGTAAGTGACAACACGAATGTTCATGTCCGTCAGCAAAATAACAGGCACTCGTGTCCATAGCTTTGCAAAAGACCATGACAAGTTTATTTCGATGAAACAATATATGAATTTTTCCCCTCGGTCTCCTCCAGTTCTGCCTTACACTGATTCACAGTTCCTTACTTGTTGCTGAGGAGGCTGTTGTTGGCCATACTGCTGTTGCTGCTGGCCATATTGCTGGGGTTGCTGCGGTTGCTGAGGCTGTTGACCGTATTGTTGTTGTTGTTGTCCGTACTGACCATACTGTGACCACCCCCCTTGTTGCGGCGGCTGCTGCTGTTGTTGCTGTTGCTGTGGTTGTTGGTTCCAGCCGGGTTGGTTCCAGTTTTGTCCTTGGTTGTAATTATTGCTTCCACTTCCTCTCTCGCCTTCAATCTTTTCTCTGATCAATTGTTGAGCATGTTGTATCTGTTGATCTGTACCTTTTGTAGAAATATGAAACCATGGTTTAGACATTTAGTCTACTATTTTTTTTAACGAGTCACAGGTGTTTAACAAAATGAATGGACTAATGAAGAAACTAATCCAGATGCTCATGTACCAAATTGATTTAAGAACTATTTTCATTAATACAAGACGTTGTGACATACACTCTTATTTTACTAGAGATAGCAAAAATCTTTTTATTGTTGAAATTAGGCTACAAGGTGCAAAACCTGTGTTTTATTACAAGGGTGCAAGTATTTTCAACTCTTAAATTTTAATTTTTTTGGTATTTTAAGCATTTTCAAATTGCCCCTTTTATTTATTTTAAAATGTTCAGTTTTTTTTTCATCTTTGTTTTATTTTACAGGGCCCAAATTGATATCAGTTTTATAACTGAAGTGTTTACTCTGTATAAATATTTTTAATTATGCTGTCATAGCCCATTATAGAGCCAAGCTGAGTGGAAAAATGTAACAGCTTAACTTCAAGGCAAAATAATAATTTACATGAATTATTAACCATTTCCCGATGTACAATTAACATTTTTGTGCTTTCCTGTTTTTCTTTTACACTTTGATCTAAGGGGTTGTACTGTACATTGTGTACATGTTAAATTGCTGCCTCTCGATACCTCGTATGATGAAGCACTTTGTTGGAGAACTTTCTGGAATCAATCTGTTTAATTCCACATGTGCACCACATAACTTGATAATCCCTCTGATGGTTTCCCCTCCTACGTAGAACAAAGCAGAAAACATCAAGTTGGACATTTTGTCCTTGGCATCACATCATCCTCAAGTGATCTCATTACAATTCATAATAACAGAACTTCACAGAACTGAAGTTTCATTGGTTATCAATGATCTTAATATAAAAATCTCTTAAACAGATCTGGACATTTTTTCTGCATTGCTTGCAACTGGGTCAACATTTTTTAACCCCTTTCAGCCAAGACCTTCCGAGTGGGGACAACCATTAGACTCAGGGTTTATACCCTTTTCCAGAAAAAAATTCCAGAACTTTTCTAGGACTCTGATTCATTTTTCCAGGACTCTAAAATTCACATTAACCCTTTCACTCCCAAGATCTCAATTTCAATTCTCTTTACTGTCTACCATACATTTCATTATATTACTTGAATTTAACAGATTTTCAGAAGTTTCCAGGACCACTCGCATTTTTCCAGTCCTGGAAAATGCCACAATAGAATTCCAGGACTTTCCAGGTTTTCCATGATCTGTACAATCCTGTTGACTACATCAATGCACATGCATGGAATATTAAATATCACACATCTTGAATTTGGTCAGAAAGTCTACCAATCATGTCTCATTTATCAACACTTCTCCCATTTGAAACAGTGTTGGCTCACCCAATGATAAATTTTACAGTTACCGGACTTGCATAAATGGTTTATATACACTTCACTCACCTTTCCCAATGACAAGTCCACATTTATTTCCTGGTACTGGGTATTCAACAGAGGATATTCCAGGCATGTTGGCAGGTGGACCCCTGGGTGGTGGACCTCCTCGCTGCCGAGACTGAAGATCAAACAAAGAAAACACATGTACATTGTAGCTAAAAAATGAAATGTAGCATCTTCCTGCCAAGACTGAAGATCAAACAAGGAAACACACGTAGCTAGGCAAGTTTACAAACAAATCACACCCCAGTACTCCAACAAATGGAGAAAATTTCTGCATGGTCACCTGTTCTACGATTTCTTGAATCATGCTCTGAACATTCTGGACCTGCTCTGGTGTACCCTGGACAGACGCCATTCGATCAGGTGCATTTGAGTTATCTTCTGTTCAGAGGCAAGATGAAAGGATGGAAGACAAAATGTTAGTCTATAGTTTATATCACATAAAACAGCATGTACTGAACAGCAACATTTTCACAGTGAAACTCTATTGGGCCCACAAATTAATGAAATTTTTTCTCTGTTGTTTATTACTCATTAGACTTATTAACCTGGCATTTTCAACAGATTTAGTTTCCAGGCTCTTTGTCTAAAGTAGGTTGGAATGCCTGGAAGTTAAAAATTCAACACAAATGAAATGGCATGTCTTTGTCCCTGTTTTAGGAGAAAAACTACTTCAAAATAATAGATTTGTCAGAACTTTTATACGTGGGGATGATAAGCAGCTGCTTTACTGCTAGTATGAACACTTTGTTTTACGTGGAAAAAAGCTCTGATCAGGCAGAGGATGTGGATGTTACCAAATTATGTGGATGTACACCACCGAATTCTGTCAGATGCCTGTTCAAACTGGAGATTACTGTAATCACCGCCTTGCAGATGTGTAAGCTGCATCCCCAATTTTCAAGGAAAATTTTGAGCAAAGCGGTGGGGCTTATCTGCGGTGTTTACGGTAACTATAGCTTTATTTGTTCATAAGATTTTACATTTTAAGTCACCTTTACATGCAATACTGGATTGAGATTCCCCCATTTTTAGGTAACAAATTTGTTTCACATATATTTCCACTCCTGAAGAACATATAATTCTGTTGGCAAAGTGGTTAGACTTACTCATATTAAACTGCACTTTTGCTCCAGTTTCTGCTTGTATTCTTTTGATTGTTTCGCCATTCTTTCCAATAACAAAACCAACAATATCTCGTGGAACAGGAACCTGTCAAGGAAAATTCAATCCATAGGAAGATTTCTAAGCATTATCACCATGCTTTTACACAATTTAGCCCTGACTTGATTTTGAGGTGCCCACTTAAACAGTCATCTTTAAAAAAAATCAGTTACAACCATCAATAAAAAAGCTCCAGTTAGCAAACAACTCATCAATGTCGAGGGCTTATCACTGTTCACCACATGGAGCCACCACAAATTCACCAATTGTTTACTAAAAGTAAAGCACTGGCACTGGCACATCTTTTTCCTCACTTTTCTTTAAACAAAAACAATATTTTGTGCAACGAGGTAAACTACTCGCTTCCAGTACTTTTAAGAGATGCAGTTTCAGTTCAGTTAACATGTACAGATACACACCTCTAGCTGTTGCATTCCAGGTTGATTCCTTGGCAAATCATTTCTGTTTCCTTTGTAGTCCAAGCCAGGCATGTTTTGCTAAGATTCAATTCAGTTAAGATCATTAAATTTACGCCCAGTATATCTCTTGACCACAACATTTTAACGTGTTAATTCAACTTGATTTAGCTTCCATAGCCTGGGAGAGCAAACAGGAGGGAACTCGGAAAGAATGGAAACTGCCCACAAACTCACAGGAGTCTTCACACAGTCTACCACAAAGGTAATTAGGAAGAGACATGTTGCCCAACAAAAAAAAAGAAATGGAAATGACTCAGTGTAGAGCCTCACCTTGAAATATTATTTTGGACACATTACTCTGACAATAGTAGGGAAATGTAATCTAGATTCAAAGTCAGGAGGGGTGGGGAGACATTTCCATGTATAATACAGGGGGGGGGATCTATTTAAAAGAGGACTATAAATTGATTGTTGAGGTGATGGAGTATTAGAATTCTAAAGTAAGGACTAGTCTCGTGGAAACCAATACCAACAGGGCAGACTTTGTTCCCCTCAAATTCATTCTTTTGCACGAGCTTAACACTCTTATATTCACGAGCTAAATTGCTCTTAAATATATGTAACATTAAAAATGGAGTTTCAATTCCTAAAAATTCCTGTTTTTCCCATCATCACCTGCCAGTTCCTGTTTGTTGGGTTGCCACTGACCTCAAGCTCCTTCTCAGTTAGCAAGTCCTGGACCAGGTCTCTTCCTCGCTGTGCTCTCATAGAATCTCCCATTATCCTGAGGGGTTTCTCAGGCGCATTAAGATACGGTCCGTCCTGAACCATCATCATTCGGCACTGTGCTCTCTCCTAAAAATCATTATGAGAGTTGCCTTTGTGCACAGTTCATGTAAAATACTCTCACTTCACCAAAAATTGAGTAACTTTACTGAACAAGCCTTACAAGTTATTGTGTGTTAAATACAAGGGGTATGTATTTGGCACATGTATCTATGGTAATTCCTTAGGATTGCCAAAAATGAGACAAATTTAAAATCAATATTTGCCTTGGTATGAGAAATGCTAAATATAAATTCTACTGCATCAACTATACAACTATTTTGGTCTTCCATTACAATTTTAACTACTAGAGACAGTTTCCTTATACTTTCAAGTCTCACATCAGTGAAACAACCTTGAGCATTACCAAACTGTAACAGTAAGGAGGAGTTAAATAATATCATGCATTAGAAAATCATATCTGTAATGTGGACAGAGCCATGCAATGTTAATATTCATAAAACACAAACCTGAAGTGCCTTGATGGTTTCACCTCCTTTACCTATACGAGTGGGATTTATCAAGATCACAAAACATTGCTTATTAATTTCTGATAGAATGGAATAACAGTTAGACTTTGAAGTTTCCTAACACTGAGGATTGACAGTTGAATAGTATAAAGGTGTTTTCCACCACACTGAAATGATAAAAGAAACAGAGTACTGCAGTCACCCTCGAAAAGGAAACAATACAGAATGCCAGATTACAGGATGACCTCACTACATGTATTTGGTGGAAGGAGGGGCTGAGGTGTTTGAAACTTACCTATGATGAGACCAACTTTACTAGCTGGTATCATCATTTCAATAACTTGTTCACCAGGAGCAACAACTGGTAATGACATCTGAAACAAGTTAAAACAACATTTGTAAATTATTAATGTTTGACATTCCACAATGTGTTCTAATCTCAGAGACAAAAGCAGAAGACACGACAACTGCTCAGTTACTAAATTGGTTGCCAAAAACAATCCAGTGGCCACAGCTACAAGAATTTAACATAAATTGTTTACTTGACAGTAGAGCACTGAGGAGCCCAATAAAAATAGCTTTAGCACTACTCCAGGTTGAGAATTTATTGTCTCTTCCACATAGTGTTCTTTAACATGCAAATAACGGTTCTCTCCAGGCTTTAAGACAAATCACACAAAGAGCAGTCAAATATCCTTACCAAAGATTCTGGAATCTTCCCTTCCTCGCATATCCTATTTAACAAATTCTTTGCCTTCCTGTAACATGAAGAAAGGCCAATTAGCAGAGATTTCTAAAGAGGCTGCTAAGTAGTGGTTAAGTTTATTTTCAAACTTTAAAATTTTATTTTTATGCATTATTATATTGTGATTTAACTGGAAGTTAAATATTTCCTGTATTGGTGTGTTTGATATTGTCAGATCTATACTGTCAATCTACAGCAAGTCAAGCGTCAAAACAACGCCTGTGAGAAACCAAACTACATGACGATTAAGAAATGCATAACGCCTATCTAAATGGCTAAGATTTCCAGAAGTTAGAATTCTTTTTACAGATACCTAATAGTAATAAAATATAACTTCATGGATGTTTGCATAGGTTTCAAACCAACCAATCACAATCCAGATGAACTACTTTTATTGTAAAACACGCACTTACTCTACAGCTTGCTGTGTTCCATTGATAGAAACATGTCGATCTGGTGGTGCTATCTGCCCAGGGGGAGGGTCTACCACAAAAAGATTACATGTATTTTAATCTTCTAAACAATCATACAAGTATACTGAGTGAGAAAATTCACCATAATACTATTACAGCCACAGCATCATAGAGAATTAATGGTCTCCACATGAACATGATTAAGAAGTGAACAGAAAAGCTTTTTCTACATCAGTCACAATACATATTATAACTTGTTGTAAAACATTGTCTGCCCACTATTGATATTGCAATTTAGCAAGTAACACATGTTTCCAACCTAATGAAGTTTGTCCCTAACCTTATTGACCAGAGTTACTGGGCTAGGTCAACAATTGATCGCTGGCACAGATATAATTAATGCACCTCTTAACAAAATATAAAAGTATACCACCTACAATATTTGTTTGCTTTAAATAACACAAAGTTGTTAAAATGTGTCAAAGCTTACCTGGCGCAACTTGTATTTTGGCACCAGTTTCTGACTGTAATTTATTGATTTGTTCTCCACCACGTCCAATGACTGAAAGAAATGAAATGGTATTTGGACAATTGAAGGGGTGTGTGCAAAAAGCACCAAGTGACTCTTGACCTCATGTCAGATCCTCCTTTTTTGTAGAAGGAAAAGAAAAGTAATTTTCTAGGAGAATATTGTTGCCTGTCAGATACCACGTAGGTTCTTTTTCCATACACCCCTTCAATTAGCTCGGCAAGAATATGGTGTGTTCACAAAATAAAAGAACCTATGTCTGCCACAATTCTAGAAAACAGGAGCCTGTTAGCTCGTCAGCCTGGTGCTAAACTATATCATTGGTCGCATTTTAAACAAACAGAGTAACACATCCCCTTTGATGCTGCAGTAGTCTAGGAAAGTACATTCCCTGGAATTTCCATAAGGCAGCACAACTACTGTAAATCTGGGAAATGAATAATGTGCACTTACTTAATCCAACAAATCTGTTGGGGATCTTCATGTCTTCTGAAACTAATGAACCAAGTCCAGCTCTACAAAGAAACACATGTGCATAGCTCACGTTGCGTAGTTTGTTCAAACAAGCTACTGGAATAAACTTGTAACAGTATTGTTTCTTTTGTAGTTTTCTTTCTCCTTTTATCCTTTTAAAGTGATAAAAAGCACTGAGACAATATTTGCATGTTTAATGCATTTTTTAAGAATGATTCCTTTTTTTAAAAAGTAGTTAAGGCATTTTACAGTGTCAAATAAATAGTGACAGGAGGGAAGGCCATGGTGAAACACTGCATTGAGTGTTGTCACTGATACCAGAATCATTAAATCCAGTGTGAAAAAAAAGAAACCAACTAATTTTTGGGCTGGGCCTTTGGACTAGCCTGTAAGGATTTGTGCAATAATTTGAAGATGGTTAATTACAGGGTTTAATTTCCATCTGCAACACAGACTTTCTTTGGGCAAGCAGTAACTAAATGTATATGTACTAGCCCAAAAGTCACCATCACTAGCTCCCCGAAATGTCACATCTAACAGTACACGTACTTCTGTTACATTTTCCTCTGAAATTTTCTCAAGAACCTTCATTGGCTTGTCAGGTAAGTAAAAGACAGAATTCACTGGCCCAACTGTGAAATCTGCTAGTCCCGGGCTGTTACACATGGCTTTTATTGCGCGCTGTAAGTTATCACTTAATTTGTACAAGCAGCTATCACCATGGCCTTGAGAATGAACCCAACTTCACCAGATATTTCTCTTTACACTACTTATGTATTTCTTGTAAACATGTTAAATTACCTCTGAGCTAAACTTGCAGCCACTTGCATAGCTATTGATTTTGGATCTTTTCCATCCATGTTCACTGAAATCCAAAATGAAACAAGTAAGCTGCCACTGAACAGTACAATCATATGCGAGTGCTAACAATCTAAATATACCAACAGGACCACTTAGGCAGTACCCATTCTACATGTGTACCTACAGTCATTACAAGAATACATGTGCTGTCAGTACAATACTTATTTTCTCTAAATCTAGCCTACAACTTCCTCACAATTGTCATTACAAGGTTGTGCAAGTGTGAATAGGACCCAAGATGTTACATCTAACAGGGATTTGCAAATATTTTACTATCTCCATAAGCCCTTAGAAGACCGCTTGAACAGTCACCTACAATCCTATTCCAACATTGCATTTGGGGGAGGAGAGCTCAGAAAATTGAATAATGACTTCCCACCTCAAAATGATGTGTTACCAGTTGGCATTTTGTCAAGTGTCCCAAGGACTTTTGGCCTAGATACATTTAAGGTTGATTTGAACAGAGGAACAGTTGAACATGTGAAAAGACACATTACTCGTCACCCTGCCAGTCCCAGGCTGTCAATTAACACCTGTTTACAGCCGAGTATGTTTGACGGGCCCTTGATGTTACGGGTGAACTGGCCTGTAGCTGATACAATTCAGCAATAAAGAAACAAGTTTGTTATGTTTGTGAAAACCAAGGGAACAAACTTAATGAAAGCCCTGCAGTCTATCGCCACTAGAGGTTGTCCCAGGCTATTTGTTGTGATTTTCGCTAATTTATAGGAACAATTTGTGTTAAGAACCTATAAGCTAAAGAGGGTCTGTTTGCACCAGGAAAGCATCATCTATCTGGACAAATACCAGTTTGCTGTTTTATCTGTCTGGGGTCAAAATGGCATGAACTATCATAAGCTTATTATTTCCACACCAAGAAACTTTTCTAAGTTTGTTCAGAGGGATAATGTCTTTCTGGTATAAACATGGCTAGTCTAAATAATTTTTTATTTGCAGCTTAGCAGTATACCATTGTTAGATTTATCAGTGGTTTGTGCGAAATGACACAAACATTCTATCTTGAAAGCAGTACGAGAAAATTGACAAAATATTTATCAGGAAAGCCGTTAACATCATAGTATTTCGATACTTCAATTTCACCCAATGCATTGTAACTTTGAATCGTTGAATCGCATGGCAAATTCGGTATAAAGCTACCTTTGAGAATTGAATCCGTTCGAATTCTAGAAAACACCGAGGCGGACATTGAAAATCAGCTAAAATTTAAATGTTGTCTTCGATGAAACTCACCTTCAGTTGCCGGTTTCTTCGCAGGGATCTCTTCCCCACCACCTAAAACTAAACAAAATACAACATGTAAGCATACAAAGTTTAACTGACCTAGTCTCATCAAGTGAACAAAAGATGCCAAGGCATTTTTGCATGGTTGCATACCAATTTCCCAATACAGCGTACTTACCGTCTAGTTCGAACGGTCTTTTCTTACTGATTTCTGAACAAACACAACAAGAATGTAATTAGTGTGTAATTCGTTCAACAATCAACGTTCTAAAGGCAGAAAGGCATGTGATTTCAAAACGTTTGACGACATTTTCACACCTTGTTCCGCCGAAGCCTCAGCTGCCGCAGCGCTGCTCGATCCCATACGTGCTGCAATCTAATAAGACAATTGGTGATAAATACGCACATAAAAGCATCTTTAGAAGATCTTAATAACATCCCTACCTCCTTTGCTCTCTTTAATGCGTCAGCAAAGGCTGAATTGGGATCTACAGGAGGCCCTGGCGGTGGTGGAACGTTGTTGAATGCCTGCATTGCGTCCGCCATTTTCAACACGTGAAGAAGAAAGAAGCGAAAGTGGGACCGCAAGGTCTGATGGTATATACTTGTCCACATGTGCTTCGAATGAGCCACAGGTAACCCAATAGTTTACGCGGAAATAAATGCAATGTTACCTTGTTCAATGTTTAATTCATCTATGATGGCTCTTTTTAAAAGTTCTGTTGATAGATAGATGGATCTTCATTCTCACTGGACACGTGTACGCCAAAGTTAAGCAGGTATTGAAATTCTGTGAGACGATGTAGTGCGTCCGGCTCAAACTGTAGCTACCTAAACACACGTACAGAGCTTATAGATCGTTTTCACTGTCACGCAATAAAAAAGTAAATCGAAAACCATTCAGTGGATAAAGTCAAGAAATTGCGATCTTATTCGAACTAAATAAAGAAGACACTTCTCCAAGTTTTAGGTCTGCGCGTTTTCCCAAACCGCAGATATTCATCGAAATGTTTCGCAGAAATTTACAGAGCTCAGTATGGAAACGCCATGTTGGTGCACATCAAATGCTGTGTGCGACACTTGCAGACTGCAGACTGTAGACTTTTTCACTAAAATATTGTATTCCATTTCCATTACCAATAGCTAACCGTAAACAGGCTAACCTGAGTGCTATTCAGGCTAATCTGACTGATATTCAGGCTAACCAGAGTGCTATTTAGACCTAAATGTAGTCTGCAGTCTGCAGTCTGCAAATGTCGCACACCGCATCAAATGTGCACCAACATGGCGGCCGGAAAATAGTGTAAACATCTGGAACTTACATTGGCTATCTAGGCGACTGACTATCTGTACTTAACAAACAAGCATTAACATAAGCACTTTTCCTACAACCTCGTTCCCAGGGTACTCTCTCTACCTCGAGAAAGTACCCTGGTTACGGCTGGTCACGTGTCTATGCAAGCAAACCAAAGCCGCACAGAGGGTGGGTCCTCAACTTAATTTTGTCGACACTGTCTAGGGAGGTGAAAGTTGCGCTGCTATACAGACGTTATTTTGAAAGCGAAGCAAGTTTGATATTTGTCAGAGATCCTGCCTGACAAATGCTTCATCTCCATCTAAATTCTTTGAGTATGAGATGCTGATTGAGCTAGAGACAACTTTGCTTATTTTTTACTGCTTTTTTAAAAATAACCGTCGGGTACTTTAATCAGTTTTTCACAGCAAAGTTTCACAGCAAAGGAATTTAAAAATATTAAATCGGCAAATTATCGATGGCGGGGATGCATTCAACTAAATGAGAAGCTGGTCTCTCGACCGAAAATTATACTAACCGCGCTAAACAGTTTCAAAACGAAAGCCGTTGGATTTTGGAAACGCGCGGCCGAATCATGTTGTTGTTGTCAAGTTCTTCATAAAATTTTTCACTGCAAGAGAATTGAATGACCGTCAATTTTTCGATTGGATGAATTCAATCGAATTCAAAGCTAGTCCCTTGGCCAAACGCTGGAAGTATCAAACCCTAAACGAATGCATCAATGCCTCTAATGTGATTTTGCCGATCGAAAACTATAATCTACAGTACGTAGACGGGCGTATGGAAAACACGGAAATCCGGAACCCGGAATCCGGATCCGGTTTTCCGGGTTTTCCATACGCCCACGTAGACACGCAGACGTTGTTGATGGTTCTTCGTAATTTTTTTTTCGCCGCAAGAGAATGGAATGATCGTCAAACTGTGGATGGGAGAAATTCGATAAAATTCAAAACTACCTTTGTACGCGAACATACGGCATATTTAACTCTAAACGAATGAGTAAATACCATCGTTGTGATTTTGCCGAATGGAAATAAAATTCACCGCGCGGTCCGTTTGTTGTTGTGGTCGCCGTCATTTCCAAGTTCTATGGGAAATGTTTTCACCGCCACAAATTCCAAATACCGTCAACTATCGACGGGAAAAATTCTGCTAAATGTAGAGGTAAACCGTTCCTTTAGCCGAACATTGAAACGGAATGCATTGAACTCTTGTATCGAATATGTCTGTGAGTTTTGCCGATCCACAACGGGAGGGTTTCAAATTCCACTCCCTACTGGGCTCGGTAATATTGAGTTTCGTGGGGACAAACTTTAACTTTCCGGCCCCTCCCTTCAATCACATCTCTGGAATCTGCTAAAATCTAGCAGACACGTGACCAGCCGTAACCAGGGTACTTTCTCGAGGTAGAGAGAGGACCCTGGGAACGAGGTTGCTTTTCCTAATGCTCTAACTTCTAAGAAAGCTGCAAATCATGAGACAGGTATATATTTTTCGGCAAATGCGATCGCAGCTTTGTGTCACGCACCGACATAACTCTGAAATTCAAAATGCTCTGATTTCCAAACGAAGCACGCTATTGAGCTGTAAAATTGTAAACAGATATAAATAAACGGTCTCTTATGCCCGATGAGGATAAAAGCTTTGGTGGCTCTTTAGTTTTCGGATTTTAGAAAGCGATGACGTCACGTGAAAACGATCTGGAAATCACACAATACCAAGAATTTTAAAATAAAATGAATTTCTGAATTTTTCACGATCTTTAAATGTGAGCGTCCGAAATATCTTTTGGGTCCCTTTTGAAAGCTACAAGTCAAAGGGAGTTTGTTCGTTTGCCCTCAAATTTGGACAATAGAAGTTTCACATATAAACAACAAAATCGTGTCCGACGAATTTCTTCAGTTTCCAAATATTTTTTCTCCGAGAGCGATTTTTCTATGATCATTCCATATCTTCTTAATCCCATTTCGAAAATGTTCTGTAACTTTTCTCAGAAATTTAATATGGCAAATCGTTGGCACGCGTTTTTAACGCTTTGGGTCCGGATCGGAAACTGATGAACAAATTAAATGAGCGAAAAGCAAAATTCGCTTTGACTTGTAGCTTCAAAATGTGATTCGGACGCTCGCGCATTTAGAGGTCGTAAAAAAATTCGGAAAGTCATTTTATTTCAAAATTCTTGGTGTAGTTTGATAACCAGCTCTATAAACTTTAATTTGATAAAGGGTTTTAGGCTGATATAATGTTTAAACGGGGTCTCTACTTGCTAACCAGAAAATCACAGGAAAACTGGACTTCATCAACAGCTTCATTGATTTTTACAGCTGCGAAGTTGTTTCATCAAGTGATATGAGAAAAAACGGAGCATAAAGCTTCAACTACTTCGTATCCATAATGGCGGTTGTTTTGAAACGTTCTTCATATAAGTAGCTGATAAGTTTACATTTTGTGAAGCCTTACATGACACAAAACAAAAAACGCAAACAAACTCTCAAGAGTGCGCAGTACGGACTGTAAATCATCTTTAAAAATAGAAATTCAGCTGTAATAATCATATTAAACAAATTATCTAATTGAAATTAATTTTTTACAATAACACTTGGATTTGTAATTTGTAATCGATATTGGTCGTTATTGCCATATCGAATTGTTTTCAACTGAGTGAGTGACAAACTGGCATATCCTAAAAAAAAATCGACATTGGTCGTTGACAAATCTATTAGTTTACACCCGAGTGAGTGACACATCTGCATATTCTGACCCCTATAACAATAACAATAACAATCTTTATTCATACCGGCTCTTTCTTGAATTGCTTTATAACTAATTACGGAAAATATAGATAATAAAATTAGAGTACTGGCTGCCTGGAATAACCATAGGGGCTAGCGGAGCCAGGTAGCCAGTTGACTTTAGCGTTAAATGAAAATAAATTACAGGTCAGTAAGATAGCACCAATGCACACATAAAAAGTTAGGAAAAGAGAAAAAAAACGCTATTACTACGCTATTAGGGAAGTCTGAAATAATTAAATTTATATATGACTATAAAATATTGATATAAGAGAAGCACACAATAATTAGCTATGACAACTAATAACACATAATAACATTATAAACTTATCATGTAATCTATAAAAGAACATATAATAAAGCTTTGAAAGGAAACACAATTTAACGAAATACTAATTTACCAGATCATTAGAGAAATGACATAGCTGCAATCTAAAATAAAGTGAATACTTATAACTAATCATGTAACTAATAATCTTTAACAAGATTCCTTAAATTTTAATAGTCGTTTATACGCTTCGCGTATCCACGACATAAAACTGCTTCTTCAGAGGCACTATGATCCTAGTGAGTTCAGATAATCCTATACAACCCAACCTTAGAAAATCTGTTGATTACAACAACTGGAGACATTTTGCGCCAATAAAGTTGATAACTTCAATATAATCGATAAGAATAACTTAAAAATTAATAATTATAGATCTCTTTATAAATTTCCGATACAATAAAATACAGTATCAATTTATTTTTATCGATTTTATCAATTCAACACGCCGGTACTTAAGACACGAGGCAGCCCAAAGGGTCTTTGATCTTTCTAGTCACAAGAATGTAATTTCGTTTGCATAACTGATCTTACTGTGCGATAGGCAGTTCTACGATCTAACTCAATAAAAATGTAAGTAAGGGTACATGTGAGTGGGTAAAAAGGAAGTGGGTAAGAGGAGATCGAGATTTTTCAGTTTATTCGTTCCTTGCTCATTTCCTGTTCATCGTCGTTCTCCATAACCCTCCATCCGTTCTACCGCTCCTTTTCCTGGCTCTCAGACATTCCAGCATCATCCGTCAAGACGCCGCTAGCTATTAGCACAACCTCGTCCCTAGGGCATTCTCCTTGACGATTATGAAAATCGTCGAGGAGAAGAACCTGGGGACGATTTACTCTTTGTGCTCTCACTCATGATTACCTAAGGTGCCATTCTCGTCCCCAGGACCACCTGTCGCTCTTAATAATAAGGCTGAGAAGGACAGGTGGCTAAGTATAGGGAACAATATAAAGTACGGTATTGTGAATAGTATTTGTAGTGTAAGTTAAGATAGTTTTGTAAATAGCACTAGTAGTGTAAGTAACGGTTGTATTGTAGGTATTGTAAGTAGTGTTAGTAATTTTAGTATTGTAAGTAGTGTTAGTATCTTCTATTGTAAGTTTTGTAAGTGTTGTATTGTAAGTAGAGCAGTTTTGTTAGTAACGTAAGTATTGCACATTGTAAGTATTGTAAGTGTTGTATTGTAAGTAGAGTAGCATTGTTAGTAGCGTAAGTATCTCACATTGTAAGTATTGTAAGCGTTGTATTGTAAGTAGAGTAGTATTGTTAGTAGCGTAAGTATCGCACATTGTAAGTCAAATTATGGTTGAATAAAAAAAAAAAAGTAGTGTTAGTAGTGTAAATAATGTCATCATTGCAATAAAAAAAGGACAGGTGGCTCTGGGACGAGAACGTAACGTCCTTGTCAATCATTTTCGAGTTTCCTCAATGATTCGATTTTTTCCCTGTGAACTGTTGTCGTACTCAGTTTGAAAACGTGACATGGCTTTCCACTTGGAACACAGGGACTATTTATTTTTTTGACTACATAAAGAGAATAAACATAGCCAACTAAAAGGCCAAAAAAAATTCTGTGATAGCTTTTATTTAAATAAACCTTGACATGCGAGGATAAAAGGATGGCAAATTGTTTCCATTACACTGGCACCACAACACTGGTACCATGAGGGGGAAATTATTGCGATAGAATTAATTTGTAGTAATGCGCGCACTGGCAGATCCTAACACGTAATTGGCTCAGGACACCTTAAGCTTTTTTTTCAGTTTTGCACAGAAGATAGTGCTGGACCTTAAATATCGAAGTTACTGTACAAGCACTAGAAGCATTGCTAAAACAGCTCCCTGTAGCGGTGATTGTATTTGAGAAAAGAGATCTATTTTTATGGCTAGCACGATTTCTTTTCAGAACGCTGGGAAGTCAGTTGGCATTTACTTGCACCAAACCAAGACTGCTCATTTGTGCAAAGTGACTGGGCAGGAAATCAAAACCTGCCGAATAAGTCACCGAAAGAACAACGTCGCTATAAGACCTCTTTCAATCCAAGATGTGAAGTCAGTTTTAAAATATGTCTAAGCAATGAAAACTCTCTATCTTGTCCTTCTCCTAGTTTCCTTCTTGTGGTTCAACTGCTTCTCAGTTCAGGCTCTTGATCCTTATATACAGATCTCGGCTGCTTCCTCCCACAGTTGAAACCCCAAATTTGCACAATAACTTTCCAGCTTCATAACTGATATATTTCTGTTTTCCGCAGGTCGCTCTTTTCTCCGATACTGTCTGCAGCATCATCTTTCTAGGTTGCCCACAAGAAGTTGACTACAATGATTGATCTACATCTTCTCCTTAATAGCTGTCGCCAGTCTTTCCACAGCTGAAGACAGAATTTTTTCGTTGTAATGAGCAACACTCAGCCGAATACAGTTTCTGAATTTGTTCGAAGTCAAGGAGAATCTGTAAAAAAAAAAACAACAAAATACAGCAACAGCAACATCTTAATAATGTCTCACATAGTACAGTAAAAGTCTATTTTGGCATCAGCTGCAAACTTCTCTTTGAGTTGTGACAGATTCATTATGCGTTTTGTGATTTGCTAGAGAAGAAAACTGCTAAAACAGGAGTTGAAAGATAATTTCAAACTAGTATATATTTAAATAGAATGTGAATATCTGTGTACATCCATCTTTAGTCAAGTAACATATCAAACACGAGAGACAGTGCTTCACCGTGATATCCAAACACCGAGAAGAGAGTTGAAAATACGACGCGCAGCACGGTATTTTTGATGAAATTCAAGGTGTTTGGATAGCCGATGAAACACTGTCTCGAGTGTTTGATATATCTTCTCAATCGAAACAAAAACTAAGGAGTAAACGGAGAAGTGACATCATCGAAATCTGTGCTAATTAAGGCCGGGTATCCAAACCTCCTTCACGGTTGTGATTTTCTTTGTTTTAACTTGATAAATTATTAATGAGTTTGAGAAGTAAAGTTCTTACTCGGAGCCAGGAGAGAAGCCAACGTTGTACTTTTCTCTACAAACTTTCAGCAGCTCTAAACAGAGAAACAAAAGCAAATATATTAATGTCTAATCATCTAGACAAGTACAACAAAACATCTTAACTTCTTAATTCGACAAAAAAATTAACTGTCACTTTGTATGCTTATGACTACAGGTGTAGGTTCCAAGTTAAAGGGGAAAAAGAAAAAACGGCCTATCACATGGCAATGACCAGCTTTTATTCGGTTGGCATCAGAGATTTACCAGCCCTTGCTCAGAGCATATCAGTTTTTCCAATTGTAGGATGTTAAACAATTACTTTGACGGCCACCAGAAATACAGTATGACACGTAAAATAATAGTCACTTGCCATTTGCATCAATGTTTTGCGGTAACGTTATCCAGACAAATATTCCACCCTGTGTACAAAATAAAAAGAAAGTTAAATGACATTCAATTCTGCATTGACATTTGAGTCAACAAGTAATCGTATAAGAAATAACTGAGTAAAAAGAAATATTTATAATACCTTAATTTGCTCAGGGAGAGTTTTTACTTGCCTGAGGTTTGAATAGCTTTACTTCTTTGGGTAAGTGTTGCATCAGCACATCAAACATGGCGTTAAGACGACCCTGGAAAGAACAGACCAAGAGCAATCAGCTTTTAAATTCTCACAAGTGTTTACTGTATTATTTCTCCTTAAAGTATCCATCCACATAGATTATTTTGAAGTGGACAGCTTATGAAAATAGACAAAACTATCAATAGGCCATTTTACAGTTGTGTGCTTAGTTACCTGGCCATGAATGCAAGCGAGGCTGGAGGTGACCTTGCTTTGATACAGACCTTCAAGCTTTTCTCATGTAAATGTCAATTAGTTAGCATGAGAACAACTTGATTTGCACAATAAAAGCAGAGAGGTCTGTATCAAAACAAGGTCAACTCCAACCTCGCTGCCAGTCAGAGACCAGGTCACTTTGCCAACAACTGTAAAATGGTCTATTAGTGATTGACAGTGCGGTGTGTTTGATTCAACATTATTTCATATCACGCAGAAACGGTTCTTTGATTACCAAGGGGGGACTCTCCACTAAACATGAGGGGCATAAAACGTATTGATCCATACCACTTAGAGTCCTAAAATCTTATATTGACCACCATTATCTAATTATTGTAGTCCCATCTAAGATAGTGAGCCAAAAACTTGTCAGTTTCTTGCCTTAGAATTACTACCTATTGGGTATGAATTTGTACCATACCCATAAAACAGGGTACTTTTTATTTTTTTGTTACAGAAAAGGTACTTTTTGGAGGGATCATTTTTCAAAATTTCTGAGGAATTCCCCTGTTATTATAATAACTACGAGAATTCCCCATCAAGAGAATGACTGCAACAACAACACTGACTAGAGGCCTGCAGCTTTACTTGGTTTTGCAGCAGCTTGGATTGTTTACTCACATGGTATGTGTTTTTCAGAAAGAAAAGACGTTTTTCAAGTTGACCAAGTTCAATGACACTAGCCATCACTCCACTAAGATAGTGCTGACTTGAACCGCCATGGCGCACAAAAGAACTGAAAAAAGTTTAAATAAACAATTTTAAAGACAAAGTCTCAGCCAATAACACAGGATTACTAATCACCTTTGCACCATTGTAGATATTTCAGCATGCTAATAGCATTTTTCTGTCTAAAATCGGCTTCTTGGCACATAAAAACAGTAATTTGTTAGCTCATTAAGCTTCATTTAACCAATGACCATTAGCTGCCCCATTCTCCAATAAAATTGAGACAAGCAACAATGATGATGAAGCCTACTGGAGAAACTGCAATTTACACGCACAAAGTAAGCAGTAGCATTGCCATTCCCACTAGATGGGTTGCTGGTAAATCACAACCTCCCTCCTTCCATAGTACATGTATACAATTTGTGTGGTTCCAGAAGATATCCACACCCACTGCAAGAAAATTCCAAGGGGGAGGGGGGGTTTCAAAAGCCAAAATTTTTAAATAAAGGTATGAACCCAAACTGGAATTTCCAGGGATGGGGGGTTGAAACCAACAACGCCTCTGTGGGAGGGGTATGAATGTTTTTCTGGAAATATAACTCATTAACACCATCCCAGGTACTCTGAAAGTTTATCACGTACCAAAAGTCGTAGGTGTGGATCAGAGTTGAGGCACTGTGAGAGTAAGGCATGCACATCTTACCCAAAGAAACAACGCAAAGGCGTACATAGCCTGTCAGATTCAAACTCTCCCTCTTACATGGATCTTGAGTTGCACCATACAAAATAATAATAGCACCACCATCCATACCCCATCTTTCTAAAGCAAACAGTTTAATACCTATTTTTTAAATGTCCTAAGACATGTTGTGGGGCTTCCAACCAGCCAATTCTCAAACCAGGACTGAAGATTGTAGAAAATGATCCAAGAGAAACAACACTTCCTTGTTCTTCAGAACCTGATGAACTGAGAAATAAAAGTTGGCTCACAGCATAATAATTGATTTAAACCATTCACTCTCAAGGTGCTTTGATGATACACCACAAGCATTGTAATGACAACAGTGGAAGAAAAAGCTCTTATGAGGACAAACAAGAGTTACAATGGGTTCAACGGATAAGTGACAACAAACCTTTGATCATAGCCAAAGAGCCTCTTTGGTGCTGGTTCAAATGGAGAGTCACCCTCAGCATAGGACAAACAGGTCAAAGTGTCATCACACAAACACAACACCTTATACTTCTTAATTATCTCAACAACAGCACTGCATCTATCTGAAATGAGAAAACACCATTAACAGGCAATTAAAAGTTATTAACAGACGATTTAAAAGCATTAAGATTTAGCATGACAAGATCAAAGCATTCTGACTGATAAATTGAAAATGTCCTATGGGCACTTTACAAATGTATTAATTCAAGAAATGCTATTGTTGATCAGTTAAGGGAAAATTTTCTGATCAGGGCAATGATTTAGGGAAATTGAGTTTGTGGTAGTGATAGTTTTAACTGTATAAGCAATGAAAAGAAACATCAGAATGATGGTAATGTGGTAACTAGATCCATCTAGAGGGTTCAAGGAAGTTGACTGAAAATCAGACAAAAACATCTACGAGTTTCACTTATATGTTCAAAACGGTCTAGCCAAACTAATCATTTATTCTCTGTCATTATTGAAAGACTAGCCATTCACAAGATTTTCACAAGTAACACTCTGTCATTTTTAGCCCAGATAATATAATGACATAGTCATTATTTGAGATATACCGGTAGGTATGGGTTGAATGGGGCACTCCTTCCTAAATAAATTTTACAGAATAGCCACAACACTTCATTAATACAGTACCTTCCGGGAGTGACCGCCCAGTAGGATTGTTGAAAATTGTCATCAGGTAAACAAATCCCCAGAATGGCTTCTTTTCTGTTGCCGATCTCTTCCTATAGGAATGTACTTTCAGAAGTTTGTCTAGTTCTTCCACAATCAACCCATTCTCATCAGTTGGAACTACAGAAAATCAATTGCAAATCGGTCAGTTGGATCATAAGAATATATCGTACAGTTGTAGGTCAGTACGCATGTTGTAGCACAGTTGCAATTTAAGTATAATTATATATTTATTTATTTATTTGAGATTTTTTACAATTCCAGATCTTTAAGCTAACAGGTTTGGCTAAAAATACACCCCAGGGCTTGTATCTAGAGCTCAATAAACAACACTAACCTGAAACAAGTTTGAGGCCCAAATCCCTGAAAATGTCAAAGGAACTACCAGTAAGATCAGGCACAAAGACAGGATCCCCAGACTGAAAGAGCACATTGCATAACAAAGCAAGGCCTTGTGATGATCCTCCAGTAATGAATAGATGCTCACTGATTTATAAAAAGAAAAATCAAAAAGGTATTTTAATCTAATTCAATATTAAATACCTAAATTAATAAATTATGATTATCTTTAATGACTTAAAGTTAAGTGAGTCATGCAATGTTATCGTCGTCATCATCATATAATAATAATAATAAACAGCTGTTTATTTATTTCTGGAGTGTTTTTTTATTTCTGGAGTGAAGTTTTTACGATTTTTAATCGTAAGATGCACACATTTGACTTATTAAACGTAAAAGGTGGTACTTTACGATTATTAATCGTAAAATGCGTCTCCTACGATTAATAATCTTGGATGTTACGATTAATAATCGTAAAATCCACGATTAATAATCGTATGTTACAACAAATGCAACTATTAATCGTAGATGCCGCGATCTTCTGCCGACACCAAATTTCACTCGACCGGCCGCCATTACGAAAAAAAACTTTGCGTTCAAGAACTACATCTTACAGAGCTTGCTCTGAAATAAATGTGATTCAGCCGAAGTGTTGACATGACAAGCTTAACGTGAGGCTAACCTTTTATGAACTGAGTGTGTTGACGGACGATATTTTCAGCGTTTTTTACTCGTCGACGAAAAGCAATGCGAGCGCGAATGTCGTGGCCGCGAAACAACAACACCGCAGCCTTCAGTGCGATTATCGCATGATTTGAAAGAGGCTGATTCAATGTCCAAAATGTACCCAAAGTAAAATACAACAGGAAAATAAGCCAACATCTAAGTGTGTTTACGAAATATATTTTATCCGTCTTTGGACTCTTCGGCAAAAAGCAACGCGAGCGGGAAAATATATCGTGGCCCGTGCTCGAACAAACAACAGCACTGTAATGCAAAATACAACTGAGTTGAAAGCGGCTGATTAAGGTTCATAATTTACCCAAAGTAAAAGAAACCAGGTAAATGAATAAACAACTGAGACTGTTTACGAACAACATTTTCTCCGGCCTCGACTCTAAGACGAAAAACAACTCGACTCAGCCGTGCTTGAACAAACAACAGTACCGCGCAATGCGAAATAAAAACACTTGTCTCAATGAATGATTTAATTACTCTATTAGTGTGTCAAAAATGCTAGCTTACTGTAAACACTACGATTACTAAAATTACCCAAACAGCATTCAGAATAATTCCAGAATGTTGTCAAAACTAATCCGGAATCCTGTTTAACATTCGTACGATGTGTTATGCTACGTTTGTTATACGTAACTTATTATTTGTGTCTTTTCAGATTATTAGTCGTATAATGCGGTGTTTTCAGTTTATTAAACTGGGAACCGCGTCTCTTACGAATAATATTCATGACATTGTACGAATAATATCCGTATGTGGCTATATTTTCAGGAAATTAATCGTACATGTAGCGAAGGTTACCTACTCGGAATACTGTTATAGCCTCGAAGCCATCGTGTCACCGGTCGACCCGCTGCGTATTTCAGTATTTCTTCGAGCAATGTTTGTTGTTTCAAACAAGCTCTTTTTACTGTCCGAAAGTATTAATATTCCATAGGCTCCCGAAAACCTGAAATGGACTTTTCACATTCCGTGTCCTACCGAAACTTGAAGTGAACAAGAGCGGTGGATTTCATTCAGGTCAGGGGTTTATTCTTTACGAATCAAATTAAAAACGAAATCAACAACTTCGCAGCAAGTCTGCAAGTTCGATGTGTCAAAACATTCGTCGTGTTTACGGGAATATTTGGCAAATTGAAATAGTACGATTTAAGTGTACCTAAGGAAAGCATGGCTTCTTTGGTAAAGGTATCATTTATCGAATTCCTTAACAAAGCATTGATAGAAATGTATTATGCAAATAAGGTGGGAATTCCGAAAGAACTGCTTTGTTTGTTTTACAAAATGAAGTACAATCTCAGTTATTTGATGTGTAGTTCCTCGTCAAAATGGCGGGAAAATGGTCTCGAAGATTCGGAGTCGGGCTAATCAAACTGCAGATGAAGTTCACCAAAAAAACGTACCAGTATATTTGTGGAATAAGTTTCTTTTGGAAACTCTCCATTTTAGTCTGACCGCTCAGACCACGACGTAGATTTCTTGTAAACGACAAACAGGTTTTCCTACCTCTGACTTTTGCCGTGGAATTTGCGACCGGTAAGGATCATTCCGAGGAAACAGGGTTCTGTTCATAAGATGTTTTAATTCAAAGTTGAAGCAAGAGTACGTATTTGATAGACGTGACTGTTCTATCTGACAGTGAAATCAACAAGTCCAATGCGTATTCGTCTGGGTTCAGTTCAAGAGGCTGTTATAAGCTCAATTATGGCCGAGAATTGCTCTGTTCTTGGCGTAAAAATTACCATCTACTGTTCCCAATTGTTAGGTTTTCACTAAAAGTTTTAATAGTTGCGTAAAATTTATATTCACTGTGACACACCACATGGAAATAACTCGCGCTACAGAAGGCTGGTGAAGAGTCGCCCGCGACACAACAACTTGGTTGGACAACAATACTTCAAACCTCCTCGTGATCTATTCCCCTTTTCTTTGTAAGATTTCAATTCCTTAACCCTGCAGAAATTCCTTGCAAGAGTGAAGAACTTTTAGCTACCACAACACTCAGAAAACCGGTTAATTTTCAAGAATTCGACATTTCTATCATTGGCTATTTCAGTGACATAAGACATTTGACAACTCTGCCTTTGTATCGACTCTTTTAGACTCCTTTTAGGCTTTCGATTCGACACGAGACTTCAGACTTTTGGGCAAACACTATTTTTCGACGGATTGGAAGTGAAGTTTGCAACACGCTATACTGAGGAATGATCCTATTAGTGTAGTCCATTGATTCTGTTCGCTAATTGCTATTTCCGATCACACAATGCACAGCTATCCTTTTATAAACTAAGTGTGTTTACGAACGATATTTTCAACAATTTTTACTCGTCGACGAAAATCAATGCGAGCGCAAATGTCGTGGCCGCGAAACAACAACACCGCATGAAAGCGGCTGATTCAATGTCCAAAATGTTCTCAAAGTAAAAGACAACTGGAAAATAAACCAACATCTAAGTGTGTTAACGAAATATATTTTATCCGCCTTTGCATTCTTCGACAAAAAGCTAGCAACTTAACGCGAAAGGAAAATATATCGTGGCCCGTGCAGTGAACAAACAACGGCACTTAGGGTTCAATACGAAATACGATTGTTCAACCAATTCGAAAGCGGCTGATTTAAAGTTCATAATTTACCCAAAGGAAAAGAAACCAGGCAAATAAACAGATTACCGAGAGTGTTTCCGAACGATAGTTTCTCCGACCTTCACTCTTCGACGAAAAGCAACTCGACTCGGCCGTGTTTGAACAAGCAACACGGCACCGCGCAGTGCGAACAAAACAACTTGTCTGAATGAATGAATATTACTCTATTACTGTCTCAAAAATTCTCACTAGCTTACTGTAAACACTAAGATTACTAAAATTACCCAGGAGACTCCCAAGCACCTGCTTTAATGTACAAAATGTGTCCAAAGTAAGCTTAAAATAAAACAGGCAAAAGAACAAAAGAACGAGAAGATATCTCTTCCCGAAGCAAATTGCAAAATAATAGGTGTAAAGAGAGATTTTCTTGCGTGCTATATTTTGTCGAAGCGAAAGCCTCCTTTATCACCTGGAGGTGCAAATGATCAAAACTCAGGAAAGGAAAGGAGCAAAAACTCAGCCAGTGTGTTTCCTAAACTCGAAATTCGCTAATAGACCCTAATATATAGAACCGTTTAGCCACGGTTTATGAGCTGAAAATTTATTCCACTACAGAAACTACATTCGAATGATTCTGTCTTGTGGCTTCTGCACTCCCTTCCCGTTAAGTCATGAAGTGCTCAGAAATATTTTGGAATATGATATCGTTTTCTCGGTAGAAAAGCACGGCACAATTCTTCTTGCTGGCGCCAAATGTTTGTTTTGCGCGGGAAAAATCATAATGCTAATAGCGTATAGCGAGTGCAAATAAAACACGCCAATGAAAACATTACTTTTAAGATGTGATTTTAAATTGATAGCATTGTTATTTAATTGTGTAACACAAAAAGTCCGCTCACCTCTTTGCTTCTAGACTACCTGTAAGCTGAAGTCTTAACAAAGGTCGTCATGGCCATGCGTGTCATCGCACAATTTTCTTAACGCCTTCAAATTAGATTGTGGAGTCTTTGCTTTAATGTCCTTGAACATCTGTAACTGTCATCATCGATTTAAGCCGTTTTTATTAACTTTTGCTGATTTTTCCAAAGACTTTTGGGATCTTTTGCGTGTAACAAACTCCATCAGTCCTTTAGCAATTTGGATCTACTCGCAAACTGAACCAGTGTGGCGGTGATTTCAATCACGGTGATACAGTTTCAACTTCTGTCTTGTTTTCTTGTGTATAGTGCCCGGTATAATTTTTTAAGTCTGAAAACCACATGTAGATTTCAACTGCTCCCTCGAGTATTGTACCTGCAATGTTTGAGTCGTGATAATAACCCGAAGTTCTCTCCCGTTTCAGTCAAAAGTGATTCCAAAACTGATCATATGATTCTCTTTATCAATAATTCTTGACAGCCGTACTTACGCCGCGTATACATCGGCGCTAATTCCCCATTTAAGGCCTCCTTAAAAGAACGTTAAATCAAACTCCTACACCGCCGTAGTAGCGGTCAGGGAACTTCCAGAACTTCGATAAGGTATTAACGGTCAAAAATGTCTAAATCACGTTGTCATCGATGGCGCGTCAACAGAGACCAATCAAAAGGCTGTCTGAAAACAAATGTATCCAATCACAGGCTTTACCTTGCTGTCAATTCATGAGTTCAACTCCTCGAATTAATTCCGAGGTTTGTATTTCATTTTCAGACCTTCAGCGAGGTGTTTATCCTAATAATTCTCATTGCGATACGAATCCACGGCAGCTACCTGTTGTAACTCAGTGCTTAGGGCGGATTTAAGTGCTATAGCCAAACCAAGCAGAAACCCAAAACTGAATGAGGATGAGAAACCATTTAACTGCTCGCGTCGCTGTTCGGCGACAAACATACATGGAATAAATCTGTGGATGAATCAACTATTCTAAGAAATAAATTTCAATTAATAGGCGTATGCTTGGCTTAAATGTGTGCGAGATGAATTCACGATTAATAACCGTGAATTACTGCGCCTTTCAATAACATGCGGACTCTAAAATCAAAGCTCAACCGACGAATGAGGTTTTCGCTACTGTCAATCAAGCAATGAGCAAAGTCGGAAGCTGGGAGGAGCGCCGAACATTTGATTGACGGTAGCTTAAAATGCGTGCGGGATGAAATCACGATCAATCGTGAATTAAATTCTTATTCGTGCGACGCGTCAGCGAGCGAGAGCGGGCAATTCGACCATTTGTTATCGTAAAAAACAAATTGATGTCAGTTTTTAATGAGTCTGTCCTGTTATTGACAATGAATTTCGTCATCACATTGTCAAAGTAGTCTGCGGATCCACTATCGCCTCGTGGATCCACAGCTACTTTGACAATGTGATGACGAAATTTATGATCAATAACAGGACAGACGCATGAAAAACTGACTTCAATTTGTTTATTTACCTATGAAGGAAAACGTTTACTGAGGCACCGCTTAAGACATCACAAGGCGTAGGGAAACAGCCGCAAAATTGAATGGAAAAAAACTGAAACTTCAGACCTGACTATAGGGACGTAAAACAGAAGAGGATTCTAGGGGATCAACGCTGACAGCTTCTTTCTTTTCGAGAAAAAAGATTACCTGATGTGCATTAGGAGGAGGACTGGAATTAAATTTCACTTAGGTAAATGGCATTGGTTTACCTTTTTGGGCTTCCTTTTTCTCACCGTGCGTACCTGTTGTCAGAAAACTAAAGACTCAAAAATAGCGATTTTTAGTTATATTTTTATGTAGATAGATAACCCATGGCGCCGGGTACGAGCTATCGGTAGGGTAGCAACGTAATTTCGTTGGTTAGGCCGGTACTGGTTGTTTTCATACCTCCAAGCCTGAGTTGTTGGGTAATAACTGAAGGCCATTTTTCATTTTTTATACATATTTTATGTGTTTGAACGCCGGGAATTTAAATAAATGCTTCAGAGGTTTATTGAAAGTGTGGAGTGCACCACTTCAATTTATTTCTACCTTTGTACCCAATGCAACGGTTGCCGTGCCACCTAATAACGAATTTCCAGTCCTTTTAGTTTAAATTTCATTGGATACGGACTAACAATCCATGATTTATTATTAATTTTTTATGTTGTTGAGTTAATGGAGCCACCGTTTCCCGGGAAAAGCCTGGGGTAACAAAGGCCGAGTCCATATAAGCGTCAGGTCTTCGAGGTTTAGCTTTAAAGAAACTCAGCAGGTAATTATTATTAGTATTATTTTCATGAATGTGATATATTTTACCTCCACTTCCTTCTCTTCTTTCTCCAGGAGCTTTCTGAGTTCATTGTCAACTCTGGTATCTCGTTATACACAGTGAGACGTCGACCGCTAGTATCGTGAACCGATTATTGTAATCAGAATATAATAATAAATTTCAATTTAAAGGAGAAAAACAAAACTACGGAGTACTCATTCCTGTCCTCCCACCGACCTACGTGGTGTCGCAACTCACCAATTTCGCAAAGCTTGAGAGCGGAATGCCCCTGGGTCAGTTGCATGGGAGGACTTGCACCGGGCCCAAACCCTTGAACGCTGCCGCGCATTGATGCAAACCTTTTTAATATCTTTCACTGACCTAGTTACAGTACCATTCAAACTATTATATATTACGCCTGGCTAACGGTTCTCTATGCTTGTGGTAGCTATTGGTAGTCTGAATGGATTAGCGCATGCTCAGAATATGATTATAGAGAGATAGCCAGACGCTCAGATAGGCGTGATAATGAGAGTGCAGGGTGCAGGGCTAGCTAGCTTAGACCATGTTTTTTCTATTCTTGAGGAGATGGTAATTCACGATTATTTATCGTGAATTCATCTCGCACGCATTCAAGCCAAGTTTAAGGTCGTGTCACTTGAGGAGATGTCAATTCACGATTATTAATCGTGAATTCATCCCGCACGCATGGAAGCCAAGTTTAAGCTCGTATGTTAATTTACGATTGTTATAATCGTGAATTCATCCCGCACGCATTCAAGCCAAGTTGAGGCTCGTGTCACCTCATAAGATGTTAATTCGCGATTATTAATCGTGAATTCATCCCGCACGCATTCAAGCCAAGATTAAGCTCGTGTCACCTAATAAGATGTTAATTCACGATTATTAATCGTGAATTCATCTCGCACGCATTCGAGCCAAGTTTGAGCTTGTGTCACTTAATATGTTAATTCACATTCAAGTCAAGTTTAAGTTCGTGTCACCTGATAAGAAGTTAATTCACGATTGTTAATCGTGCATTAATCGTGAATTCATCCTGCGCACATTCAAGCCAAGTTTGAGCTCGTGTCACTTAATATGTTAATTCACATTCAAGCCAAGTTTAAGCTCGAGTGACCTAATAAGAAGTTAATTCACGATTATTAATCGTGAATTCATCTCGCACGCATTCGAGCCAAGTTTGAGCTTGTGTCACTTAATATGTTAATTCACATTCAAGTCAAGTTTAAGTTCGTGTCACCTGATAAGAAGTTAATTCACGATTGTTAATCGTGCATTAATCGTGAATTCATCCTGCGCACATTCAAGCCAAGTTTAAGCTCGAGTGACCTAATGAGATGTTAATTCACGATTATTAATCGTGCATTAATCGTGAATTCATCTCGCACGCATTCAAGCCAAGTTTGAGCTCGTGTCACTTAATAAGATGTTGATTCACGATTATTAATCGTGAATTCATCCCGCGCACATTCAAGTTAAGTTTAAGCTCGATTGACCTAATGAGATGTTAATTCACGATTATTAATCGTGAATTCATCTCGAACGCATTCAAGCCACGTTTAACCTTGTGTCACCTAATAAGATGTCAATTTACGATTATTAATCGTGAATTCATCCCGCGCGCATTCAAGCCAAGCTTAAGCTCCTGTCGCTTGATAAGAATTTAATTCACCTCATCCCGCACGCATTTTAAGCTACCGTCAATCAAATGTTCGGCGCTCCTCCCAGCTTCCGACTTTGCTCATTGCTTGATTGACAGTAGCGAAAACCTCATTCGTCGGTTGAGCTTTGATTTTAGAGTCCGCATGTTATTGAAAGGCGCAGTAATTCACGGTTATTAATCGTGAATTCATCTCGCACACATTTAAGCCAAGCATACGCCTATTAATTGAAATTTATTTCTTAGAATAGTTGATTCATCCACAGATTTATTCCATGTATGTTTGTCGCCGAACAGCGACGCGAGCAGTTAAATGGTTTCTCATCCTCATTCAGTTTTGGGTTTCTGCTTGGTTTGGCTATAGCACTTAAATCCGCCCTAAGCACTGAGTTACAACAGGTAGCTGCCGTGGATTCGTATCGCAATGAGAATTATTAGGATAAACACCTCGCTGAAGGTCTGAAAATGAAATACAAACCTCGGAATTAATTCGAGGAGTTGAACTCATGAATTGACAGCAAGGTAAAGCCTGTGATTGGATACATTTGTTTTCAGACAGCCTTTTGATTGGTCTCTGTTGACGCGCCATCGATGACAACGTGATTTAGACATTTTTGACCGTTAATACCTTATCGAAGTTCTGGAAGTTCCCTGACCGCTACTACGGCGGTGTAGGAGTTTGATTTAACGTTCTTTTAAGGAGGCCTTAAATGGGGAATTAGCGCCGATGTATACGCGGCGTAAGTACGGCTGTCAAGAATTATTGATAAAGAGAATCATATGATCAGTTTTGGAATCACTTTTGACTGAAACGGGAGAGAACTTCGGGTTATTATCACGACTCAAACATTGCAGGTACAATACTCGAGGGAGCAGTTGAAATCTACATGTGGTTTTCAGACTTAAAAAATTATACCGGGCACTATACACAAGAAAACAAGACAGAAGTTGAAACTGTATCACCGTGATTGAAATCACCGCCACACTGGTTCAGTTTGCGAGTAGATCCAAATTGCTAAAGGACTGATGGAGTTTGTTACACGCAAAAGATCCCAAAAGTCTTTGGAAAAATCAGCAAAAGTTAATAAAAACGGCTTAAATCGATGATGACAGTTACAGATGTTCAAGGACATTAAAGCAAAGACTCCACAATCTAATTTGAAGGCGTTAAGAAAATTGTGCGATGACACGCATGGCCATGACGACCTTTGTTAAGACTTCAGCTTACAGGTAGTCTAGAAGCAAAGAGGTGAGCGGACTTTTTGTGTTACACAATTAAATAACAATGCTATCAATTTAAAATCACATCTTAAAAGTAATGTTTTCATTGGCGTGTTTTATTTGCACTCGCTATACGCTATTAGCATTATGATTTTTCCCGCGCAAAACAAACATTTGGCGCCAGCAAGAAGAATTGTGCCGTGCTTTTCTACCGAGAAAACGATATCATATTCCAAAATATTTCTGAGCACTTCATGACTTAACGGGAAGGGAGTGCAGAAGCCACAAGACAGAATCATTCGAATGTAGTTTCTGTAGTGGAATAAATTTTCAGCTCATAAACCGTGGCTAAACGGTTCTATATATTAGGGTCTATTAGCGAATTTCGAGTTTAGGAAACACACTGGCTGAGTTTTTGCTCCTTTCCTTTCCTGAGTTTTGATCATTTGCACCTCCAGGTGATAAAGGAGGCTTTCGCTTCGACAAAATATAGCACGCAAGAAAATCTCTCTTTACACCTATTATTTTGCAATTTGCTTCGGGAAGAGAATCTTCTCGTTCTTTTGTTCTTTTGCCTGTTTTATTTTAAGCTTACTTTGGACACATTTTGTACATTAAAGCAGGTGCTTGGGAGTCTCCTGGGTAATTTTAGTAATCTTAGTGTTTACAGTAAGCTAGTGAGAATTTTTGAGACAGTAATAGAGTAATATTCATTCATTCAGACAAGTTGTTTTGTTCGCACTGCGCGGTGCCGTGTTGCTTGTTCAAGCACGGCCGAGTCGAGTTGCTTTTCGTCGAAGAGTGAAGGTCGGAGAAACTATCGTTCGGAAACACTCTCGGTAATCTGTTTATTTGCCTGGTTTCTTTTCCTTTGGGTAAATTATGAACTTTAAATCAGCCGCTTTCGAATTGGTTGAACAATCGTATTTCGTATTGAACCCTAAGTGCCGTTGTTTGTTCACTGCACGGGCCACGATATATTTTCCTTTCGCGTTAAGTTGCTAGCTTTTTGTCGAAGAATGCAAAGGCGGATAAAATATATTTCGTTAACACACTTAGATGTTGGTTTATTTTCCAGTTGTCTTTTACTTTGAGAACATTTTGGACATTGAATCAGCCGCTTTCATGCGGTGTTGTTGTTTCGCGGCCACGACATTTGCGCTCGCATTGATTTTCGTCGACGAGTAAAAATTGTTGAAAATATCGTTCGTAAACACACTTAGTTTATAAAAGGATAGCTGTGCATTGTGTGATCGGAAATAGCAATTAGCGAACAGAATCAATGGACTACACTAATAGGATCATTCCTCAGTATAGCGTGTTGCAAACTTCACTTCCAATCCGTCGAAAAATAGTGTTTGCCCAAAAGTCTGAAGTCTCGTGTCGAATCGAAAGCCTAAAAGGAGTCTAAAAGAGTCGATACAAAGGCAGAGTTGTCAAATGTCTTATGTCACTGAAATAGCCAATGATAGAAATGTCGAATTCTTGAAAATTAACCGGTTTTCTGAGTGTTATGGTAGCTAAAAGTTCTTCACTCTTGCAAGGAATTTCTGCAGGGTTAAGGAATTGAAATCTTACAAAGAAAAGGGGAATAGATCACGAGGAGGTTTGAAGTATTGTTGTCCAACCAAGTTACCGTTGCGTCGCTGGCGACTCTTCACCAGCCTTCTGTAGCGCGAGTTATTTCCATGTGGTGTGTCACAGTGAATATAAATTTTACGCAACTATTAAAACTTTTAGTGAAAACCTAACAATTGGGAACAGTAGATGGTAATTTTTACGCCACGAACAGAGCAATTCTCGGCCATAATTGAGCTTATAACAGCCTCTTGAACTGAACCCAGACGAATACGCATTGGACTTGATGATTTCACTGTCAGATAGAACAGTCACGTCTATCAAATACGTACTCTTGCTTCAACTTTGAATTAAAACATCTTATGAACAGAACCCTGTTTCCTCGGAATGATCCTTACCGGTCGCAAATTCCACGGCAAAAGTCAGAGGTAGGAAAACCTGTTTGTCGTTTACAAGAAATCTACGTCGTGGTCTGAGCGGTCAGACTAAAATGGAGAGTTTCCAAAAGAAACTTATTCCACAAATATACTGGTACGTTTTTTTGGTGAACTTCATCTGCAGTTTGATTAGCCCGACTCCGAATTCCCCGGCCGCCATTTTGACGAGGAACTACACATCAAATAACTGAGATTGTACTTCATTTTGTAAAACAAACAAAGCAGTTCTTTCGGAATTCCCACCTTATTTGCATAATACATTTCTATCAATGCTTTGTTAAGGAATTCGATAAATGATACCTTTACCAAAGAAGCCATGCTTTTCTTAGGTACACTTAAATCGTACTATTTCAATTTGCCAAATATTCCCGTAAACACGACGAATGTTTTGACACATCGAACTGCAGACTTGCTGCGAAGTTGTTGATTTCGTTTTTAATTTGATTCGTAAAGAATAAACCCCTGACCTGAATGAAATCCACCGCTCTTGTTCACTTCAAGTTTCGGTAGGACACGGAATGTGAAAAGTCCATTTCAGGTTTTCGGGAGCCTATGGAATACTTTCGGACAGTAAAAAGAGCTTGTTTGAAACAACAAACATTGCTCGAAGAAATACTGAAATACGCAGCGGGTCGACCGGTGACACGATGGCTTCGTGGCTATAACAGTCTTCCGAGTAGGTAAACTTCGCTACATGTACGATTAATTTCCTGAAAATATAGCCACATACGGATATTATTCGTACAATGTCATGAATATTATTCGTAAGAGACGCGGTTCCCAGTTTAATAAACTGAAAACACCGCATTATACGACTAATAATCTGAAAAGACACAAATAATAAGTTACGTATAACAAACGTAGCATAACACATCGTACGAATGTTAAACAGGATTCCGGATTAGTTTTGACAACATTCTAGAATTATTCTGAATGCTGTTTGGGTAATTTTAGTAATCGTAGTGTTTACAGTAAGCTAGCATTTTTGACACACTAATAGAGTAATTAAATCATTCATTGAGACAAGTGTTTTTATTTCGCATTGCGCGGTACTGTTGTTTGTTCAAGCACGGCTGAGTCGAGTTGTTTTTCGTCTTAGAGTCAAGGCCGGAGAAAATATCGTTCGTAAACAGTCTCAGTTGTTTATTCATTTACCTGGTTTCTTTTACTTTGGGTAAATTATGAACCTTAATCAGCCGCTTTCAACTCAGTTGTATTTTGCATTAGTGCTGTTGTTTGTTCGAGCACGGGCCACGATATATTTTCCCGCTCGCGTTGCTTTTTGCCGAAGAGTCCAAAGACGGATAAAATATATTTCGTAAACACACTTAGATGTTGGCTTATTTTCCTGTTGTATTTTACTTTGGCCAGTTTGGGTACATTTTGGACATTGAATCAGCCTCTTTCAAATCATGCGATAATCGCACTGAAGGCTGCGGTGTTGTTGTTTCGCGGCCACGACATTAGCGCTCGCATTGCTTTTCGTCGACGAGTAAAAAACGCTGAAAATATCGTCCGTAAACACACTCAGTTCATAAAAGGTTAGCCTCACGTTAAGCTTGTCATGTCAACACTTCGGCTGAATCACATTTATTTCAGAGCAAGCTCTGTAAGATGTAGTTCTTGAACGCAAAGTTTTTTTTCGTAATGGCGGCCGGTCGAGTGAAATTTGGTGTCGGCAGAAGATCGCGGCATCTACGATTAATAGTTGCATTTGTTGTAACATACGATTATTAATCGTGGATTTTACGATTATTAATCGTAACATCCAAGATTATTAATCGTAGGAGACGCATTTTACGATTAATAATCGTAAAGTACCACCTTTTACGTTTAATAAGTCAAATGTGTGCATCTTACGATTAAAAATCGTAAAAACTTCACTCCAGAAATAAAAAAACACTCCAGAAATAAATAAACAGCTGTTAATAATAATAATAATAATAATAATAATAATAATAATAATAATAATAATAATAATAATAATAACATTAGTATTTGTCCAGGGAACCCAACTTGCCAAGGCGGTTTTCAGTGAGGCCCTAAAAATAAATTAACTAACAAAGTAACTAAATACAAAGAAGAAATAAGGAAAAATTATATTAATACAACAAAGAAACTTTGAACTATAAGGGTCTTAAGACTAGTTTTAAAAATATGTGATGATTTCACTTCTCTTATACTAGGTTCTAAGTCATTATTAACTACTTATTAACCAAGAGTGAAGTCTTAAAGAGAAAATCTTAGACCAAGACCATGTTGTAATGACCAAGTGATAGCGAGGTCAATACCGCAAGGCTGAGGTTTGAGATTTTCCCATTTTTCAGGCGAACAGCAGACGTATTTCCAGAAATACGTCTGCTGTTCGCAGGCTACCCCTTTATCAGATTGCAAAAATCGATAGGCTCGATTTCCAGCCGCTGTTTGGGAAACAAGCCCAAACTCACGGCTGGACTCGTCTGGTTGCCTTTGTTAGTTTCTACGAATCGGATTAGTGCCCGCAGAATTTCGTCGGGCATAATTTTCACGCATAATCAAACAACCAGGCCCGGCGTCACACTATATGCTGCAAGTAAGCAACATGTTCACGGTAAAATTTCATATTTTGTCCCTCGAAAGCAAGTTCTTGGAGACAAATTACAAAGGTGTCAAACTCTGCAAAGCGACATGCCGATAACAACGGAAATTATGCAGACCAATGACCTCTAAATTTGCTATAGCACAGTCTAACGGCTCAGCTCTACTAAAAATTCCTCTTTATAACCCAGCATGAAGTGCCCTTCATAAACACGAGTGAAGCAACAAAAAGGTAGAGACCGAACAGAGAACGGCAAATGTACAAATGTCACGAACCGTAGGAGTCGTGTAGGGTAGTCAACCTCATTTTACACAAACAGCCTTCTCATGCTGTTTTTTCGTGCGAAAATCTGACTTGTGACACCCGAGAACACATAAATTAATTTTTTCGATGACGTCACGTACATGGATGGCTGCTCGCGCGTCCAGCCGTCTCTTTTCAGGGAGGAACGTAGACCAGACATGAGAGAGCGGCGGAAATCGAGCCTAGAAAATCGATAGATGTGGAAATTGTAGGAGCAGAAATCTAGCTTATAAATTCTGTACTGGTACGCTTGGGAGGAGCGGTGGCCTCGTGGTTAGTGCGCTCGACTCCTGAGCGAGCGGTCCGGGTTCGAGCCCTGGCCAGGGACAGTGTGTTGTGTTCTTGGGCAAGACACTTTACTCTCATAGTGCCTCTCTCCACCCAGGTATATAAATGGGTACCTGCTATTTGTTGGGGAAACCTAACAAAAATGCGGGGGAGTGACCTCCGATGGATTAGCATCCTGTCCAGGGGAAGTAGAAATACTTCTAGCTGCTTCATGCTACAGAAACCTGGATAAGCTCCGGCAGCTATGAGCCAGCCTTGGCTCCAAGGCTTCACTTCACTGGTACACTTAATTGTCTCTAGAATGTTGACAGACTGTGCTGAGGACACGTCCATCGCGATGTGAGAAAATGCTAACACTTTAGTTAAATTCATGTTTGGATGAAAATGAATAGATCGCAGCATGTATGAAATTAGCGTGCTGTATGGTTTTCGTTTTTTTAATTACTCTACAAGCTTAAGTAACAACGATTTCTCTTCTTTTACAGAGGCGAGACTGCTAAGAAATGTTAAATTAAGATGTCACAATTAATCATCCAGATATACAAACTTTCACATACTGCATAATTTAAGAACAAAAGCAAGAGTTGTGAAAGTCAAGCACGATCTCCTTCACATTGTTTCACAGGTAAATCAGAGCAAAACAAACCACTAATCTTTCTCACTGAAATCTACGCGAATTAAGACGACGGCCCGATGGTGTGACATCCTCGTGTTGTTCGTTGCGCAACGCACTCTGGTAAAAAGTGATGCAGTGCATTCTGGTTAAATGCAATGCATTCTGGTAAAAAGTGATGAATTTGAGAATTCATATCCCCTTCTATATATTCTTCTTAAATCCTGTTTATGTTGCTGCTCACTCGCTACGCTCACTGTGCAGCAATTAACACTGACAAAAACTTAATGAGTAGACACCAGATAATCTGATTTAGATCACTGATACATAACTTATTGATGTCATCCATTTATTTTCATCTATGACTCATGTATGTCTAGAAATAATAATGAAAAGCTCCTCTGTCACATGTTACTCCTAACATTCTGTCAGGTCACCCTAACCCCTTTAATTTACCAGTATCTATCAGCCCCAGGCTCTTGGATTTGACTTATTATTCTTGCACTCGGTAAATTCAGTTTTTGCCAGTCCTATACCTAGATACTTGATGTCCATATTCCTCAGCCAGGAAATTGGCCAATGACTGTCGCAACTCCAAATTTCCTTGCCTTGGTCCATACTGAAATAAATCTCCAGGATCTTGAGTAGCCTTAAAGGATAAGAGATAAGCAAATGTGATGCTTATATTTTTTTTTTAAAATTATACCAAGCATTCATGGCATCTTATTTTCAAAAAAAAAATGTTTTCATTTAATAACCAGTAAAATACAAAATGTACAAAATAATTTTACTTTGACGGTCAAAAAGTCAGTGCCTTTTCTTTCTTTAAGGTTATAGTTAATTATTATTATTATGTAACACAAATTATGTCTTCTGGTAGCATAGTCTCATGACACTTGAATGGAAGGGGAACGGATTTCCACCTGCCTTCCTTTCAAGCTGATCTAACCATCAGAATGTAACACATCAATATTACTGGTGTAATAGAACAAGCACTTAGTTAAGATCTACCAAGCAATGCATGGTTCCCAGCTCCATGCCATCTTTACAGGTGCTCAGAATAACAGAATCCTGTGATGAGATGGACAAGTCGACTACATCGGAATTATAATAGCCAAGATCTTCAAGCAATGTTCCCGCTGCCATTTTCGATGGCTCTCTTGCGATAAACGTATCAACTCAAGTCCAAATATTCACACGCTAACCACGCATGACTGATTACGAATAATTACCTCTGCTCACCTAATTCAGTCAATCATATTAACCTTTTCACCTCTTTTGTTCTGTAAAAGACAAATATAAAGGATTTGTAAACACAGTGTGGTGCTGGTCGACGGAGATCTGTCGACAAGGTATTCGGACGAGTATTGGACTTCTTGGCGCGGATTATCTGCCAATTTTTTATGAGATGGCTTAGTTACGCTCCACTAGACAACTAATACGTACCTTTTTGAAAGGTGGTACGCATTGTGTCACAGTAAGACCTTAATCGGTGCAAAGCAAACTTCTTCGAGTGGAACAAATGCCTACCATCACGATCACGGCAGAAGTCGCCAGGCGTTCCATACCAGCCTCGCTCTAGTGTTCTCTAGGCACGCAATAAGTACAAAAAAATCTCTTCTAACCGAGACTCCATTCGTAAGGTTTAATCCAAAAAGGCAGAACAATTGTTCCTGATGGTCTGAACATCCGTGAAGAAACATTTTAATCGTTTCCTTTTACTTTATTTTGTTTATTTACTATTTTATTTCTTCATATGTTTATCTGTAATTTACACTGTCAATTATTTTTACGTATTTCCGGTAATATGCTACATAAAAACACGTCCCGATGCAAAATTTTCCATTGTACCTGAAGAAGGCTGGTTTGGCCAGCCGAAATATAGTACATGTTCAAAAAAACATTCTACGTTGTGTCGGTTTCTGCCTTTATATTCTTAAAAAACGGGCACTCATCACCGCGCAGGTGTAAAAGCGGAAAAAAGGATATAAATGTAACTAAAACAGATCAAAACACTATTGAGACAAAAAAAGAGACTATACTGGCCCTAAACGCCTTAACACTCGGTTGGTCTATCACTTACCTTTTTATTTATTTATTTATTTATTTATTTATTTTTATTACGATTTAATGACTACTACAAAGAATAAAAATAAGACTGGCCCCAACCGCCCCAACACTACAGAAGGAGTTCAGCTCGCGTATAGTTCTTGCATAAAAACTGAATTTGTAAGAATTGCATGGGTTAAATGTGTGAATTTCATGGGATGATACTGTCTACTTATTCCCTGAAACCCACGGGCATCTGAAATTTCATCTGAAGTTTCTCGGGCCCCACCTTGGGGTCATTATAGTCAATCACAACATGCCTCCCCCCGAGGCATGCATGCAAAATGAGTAATGGTTTACGGTGTACCTCCGAAAAATCGCCGATTCTATCGCACTGAAATTTCAACGTGTCACGAGCATTGTTTCTGAACTATCAAAATATCAAGGGGATAAAATGCAGAACAATACGTTTACTTTCAAACATAGTACAAAGACTTTGAAAGCTCTTCTTTTTAACTACCTTGTTATAACTACAAAATTGATAGCCTGTGTAAAATCGAGGAGAGTCCCTCAGCCCGATTATTTTTTTTGAAGGAGAGGAGATGGATGTACACGGGCTAACCCTTGTCATCTTCCAACTTTGTTCAAATTACTCGCCTTGAGAATATTTTTCTTGATTTTTGACTTGAATTCACAAAATCGTAGGGTACAGATTGGAATCCTTTTATAGAGCACCTAGTTGTATTAAAACAGTCAGACAACTCAACTTAGTTTTCTGTAAGCATGAGCAAATAGAAAAACTAAGACCATAGCCGAGGTGATTGCCACATACAAAACCTAGGTTCATAATCAGGGCCGGGTTGTTCAAAGCCCGATTAAGCTAACCCAGGATTAGCGAGAATTTGATTTGTTTTGTATTCTTTCGGTGAGGTTTTTTGTTTATATTGTTTATCCTTCAGTTTTCAGCTTGGGTAATGTCAAAATACACAAAAGATAAGAAGTGAAAAACATTTTTATACAAGAAAAATTGATACTTCGGTTAACTTTTAATCATGGGTTAGAAAAACCCGGTCCATTATTATAATCGAATCATATAAACTGCACCACCCATCCATTTCGTCATTAATCAGGGCAAAGAAAATATGACAGATTTCACACCATAGAAATAGTAGACGTTGTTTCCTTTTATTTTCAACGTAATTTACAAAATTATGTAAATCTCTGGTTTTGTTTTTGTTATTTTGTTATAGCCTGATTCGTCACCAGTATTGCATTTCTCTTCTTATTATCTGAAAATCGCTGAACTAAGAGCATTGGACGGACCAATCTCGTCTGGCAGAATTGATTGACATAAATTAAGCATAAAATTGGTTGCTTAGTAACAAGGACCTATCCTGATGGCGACGAGAAAACCTCAGAAAGTTCGGGTTATTTCTGATTGATCGAAGAGAGTCGGAAATTGTAAGTGAATTTCTTCGAGGATGGCAACTCTCAAACAATTAAAAAGCAGACAAAAAAACCCTGCCTTCTTTACCTCAAACAAACAAACAAGCTTTTCATCCATTCCTAGTGAATTTCCATTTTATCTACATCGGAAGTCTTTCCAATGTTTAAAAGCACTTTCGAGTAATAGACTATAATTCCCTTTGACTATCGCAAGACTTCTGACGATGGCCTGAAGTTGAGAATAACATACCTAAAAGGTTTTCAAATATTGTGATGTGATACTGATTACAACACACAGAATGTATCTTTATACAATCACCGAGATTTTATCTTGACTAGCTGGTGAATATTTACAATGCTTTGGAACTGTCCACACTGGATATTTTTTCTTTAAGACGAGCTTAGCTGCAGACGGCAACAATCGTTTATTTCCTACTATACCATGTATACTCTGACTTTCATTAGCCAGAGCATAATAAAGTTACTTTATTTCTTGGCTGAGCAGTGTTCAATAGTCTGACTAGCCTGTGTAGCTCGCAGTCTTTCATGCGATGGTACAATGGCGGAGACGAAGCCGTGGGACTCAAAGGGAGATGCTCTAAAAGAAAACGTGGTAGTGTCATGCGCAGACGCTCTTTAGGCTCGTCACGGGGAAAAAGATTGTGTAACGAGCATAAAGAGCAATTGCCTGGTTTCAAACCGTGAGGGTCTAGGTACGAGTCTGTAAATTATGGGATTAGCAACTATTGATTCACATAGTCAGAAAGAGCACACCGAGATTCACAAGATTCCTAAGTTTGGTGTTAATCAGGCTAGTTTTGACCGAGATACAGCTATTTAAAAACGTCAAAATTTACAAAGAAATGTATGCAATCCGGACGACGTGTCGGAGAGCGTCCGGATTGCCATACATTTCTTTGTAAATTTTGACATTTTCAAATGGCTGTATCTCAGTGAAAACTAGCCTGATCAACACCAAACTTGGGAATCTTGTGAATCTCGGTGTGCTCTTTCAGACTATGTGAATCAATAGTTGCTAATCCCATAATTTACAGACTCGTATCTAGACCCTCACGGTTTGAAACTAGGCACTGAAGAACAGGTAACCTCAATACCAAGCTGGCTCTCTCTCCTTGGAGGCAAAGGAGGGAGAGCCTGGTGTCGAGGTTGGGAGCAGGGACATCATTTCCCAAAAAGACCACCAGCTTCACAGGTTATAGCCTGATCAGAACGGTTTATTAGTGTTTAGTGATTATTTATCTCCATTTCTTAGTACTCTTTTTTTCACTCATCTTCGTCCTGTGACCTGAAAGAAAATGAAACAGTTAATAGTATTTGGCTTCCCTTCTGAACGTCCTTTAAGACTAATGAATGGAATCCAGTGTGATCACTTATCACATTTGCTCAGTATTAACAAGCACGCGGCTGTATTTTCTGAACTGCGAATTCCTAATATTCTTACAGAGTTACAAAATTCTTTAAAACGAAACTGTTCTGCTACATCCGTCTCTTATCTATTCTTGTGGACTCGGGGACAAATATTCAAGCGAAGACGAAGTTTAAACGATCCAAATGCGCGAGCGAAAAGTTTGCATTGCCTCAGGTCTTAGTGGATAAATGTTGCAATTACAAATAACAATGTTGCTTTGACTTACCCCCACGTTAGGTTCAGCCTGCAAGCTCTCTTAAGGACGCCAGGAAGTTGTTTGGAGTCGTGACATGAGTAGAACCTACAAGTTGCAGAAAACAAAGAATTGAAGTTATCTTTACAATATTTCATAACTGACCCAGCATTCGTGACAGCTGAACTAGCGAAGCATGCTGAGAAACCGGCGAGTCTCTCAACAAAAATTTTTTCAATGTTTCGCGCGCATTCGAGCTTACAAACAGTCTAAAAGAGAGTCTAAATTATGCCTGCTAAAATAAAACAACAGGTAGAAGGCGGCTTTTCAAAAGTTACGAAATACAAAGATGTTCTCAATATGTGATCTTCTGGGTTGAGGAGGTTTTGACAATCACAGTATACGAGCTACTGATACTCCTGGGTTCAAATTAACCGTCTACTATGAAGATGACTTACCGATCAATACTTCCCAATCCTTTTTCGCAGCTGTCACCTGTAAATAACAAACCAATATTAAGATTTCTTCTTAAAAAAGGGACTAATTGCAGTATACTATTGCGAAAAAAGCCTTCTTAATTGGGAAAATTGTTTTTCTTTTTTCGCGATAATTTGCAAAGAAGTAGATCTTGGTTGGTTTTCGTAATCAATGTTTCCTAGCAGTAAAATATTGAAACAGCTAAAGGGGTGATCATATTGCATGAAAGGTCAGCATACGAGCCAAGTAAGCCATCAGGCCGGCGCTTACCTCCGGTTTCTGTAACATGAAGCGACCAGGAGCATTTCTACTCCCCCTGGATGGTATGCCAGTCCATCGTAGGGTTACTCCCGGCATTAAATTCACCGGTACCCACTTGTACACCTGGGTGGTGAGAGGCACTGTGAGAGTAAAGTGTCTTGCCCAAGAACACAACACAGTGTACCCGGCCAGGGCTCGAACCCGGACCGCTTGATCCTGAGTCGAGCGCGCTTACCATGAGATGATCGCGTTCGACAGAAGATGGGAGCATATCATGAACGACCAAAAGGCCTGATCCCAAGATAGCACGAGCTAACAATTCACATTTTACTTCACCTCGTATGCTGTCCTTGTCTCAGAGAAGCAAACTCCTCCAACGATAAAGATGATGAGGCGGGGGCCTGCTCGAGCTTCTGTGGAACCCTAAAGAGAACAATCCACAATGAGAGGGCATCATGTATTACACTCTATGAGTACTGCATTCGGGAGACTAGAGCACTGCTACAAATAACGCCCGGGTATGAATTCAACACAGACATACAAACAAGAATAGGTATTTGAAGGCAGCTTGGTAGTTCTCATATATAGGCCATTAGAATGTGCATAAAGTAAAGAACAAGAGTAGTACAATGTTTGGTACCTTCTCTTTATGCCAGTTACCATAAAGACGAGCGCTGATGAAATGAAAAAAAAAATACACTTCAATAAAAAATTGCACATGGGCCCTTGTTGAGATAAAAATTGTATCAAAAACGATAACGCTACTTGAAGACACTAGGTTTGTCTTGCACAGAAACGACGCAAACTACAAAAGAAGCATCTTTAAAAAAACACTGCATACAGTGCATTTTATAGCGACGCTAGTACCTCCCGCACAGACGTACCTCACAGCTTTACCTGTCATGGAGACAAAAATTACAGAAAATGAGTAAAGATCTTTTGTTGTACTGAGTAAACTAACAATATATACCCCATACCGTAAATCTTTCTTACATGTAACATGGTGATTTGTAAGGATTAATTGGGTTCCGTGTGATCGCTGACCTCAGTAATAGGTTTGTTGTTTGACCTCAGTAATAGGTTTACAAACTAGTTACGAGGCTAATCAATCTAACTAATCAATGAAGAAGATATCTACTCCTTAAACCAGCTGCAGAGACTAAAGGGAGCTGTAAACAACACACCATTTAATGCACCGAAGCGCCAAACAGAAGCTTGCTCCAACTTTGTTATTCTGTCAAGCTTGGCCAATTTTGTTTTTAGTTGATTCTGTCACGGTAGGTCACGCTATTTGTGACGATTTTATCACGTAAGGTCGCGCTAATTTGAGTGAGTCTGTCACTTCAACTTTCAACTTCACTTTATTTGCAATTACATTTTTGAAATGACAGTATTAGCTTATTAGAAAAGAAAAAAAACTGAAGATACATATATAACAATATGACATTAACAATGTCACGCTAGTAAGTCACACTATTTTTTGTGATTCTTGTGTATAATGTAGCTTCATTCGATGACAAAACGTCTGTCGTAAAATCGACACAAGACAATTCTAACTGTCATAGACCTGGTTTTCATACAAAGTGCCTTACGACACCTTTTAAGTAAATATATTTGAATTTTCATTTTCTTTTAAGACCACTTTGCACGTAACGCTATTGCCTAATATAACATGCCCTTGTCCCCTTAACAATCGTCAATTCCTTCCCTATCACGTACCTAAGTTACTATTCAATGCGCCTGCACCACTCCTTTGAGATGCAAAAGGGAACAGAGTATTACTGAGCTTTTCCTCAACAGCCTCCTGAGACAACAAACAAATTATCGTTTAGTACCTACACTGCACAAATAAAGTACTCAAAAAATAGTTGAATTCTTCGCTGATGTCTTTTCTACACGAACATTCTTGCAAAAAAAAAGGAAGAAAGAAAAGAAAAGATGAAGTTTTCTTGGGTGCTCAAATGCAAGAGAGCTGTCATTTAGAATACTGAACGTCTGGGAATTAGCATTCGTTTCAGCATCTACTAACTATGGTTTCAGGGAGAGTGATTGTGTAACAAACAGCCTTTGCTGGAGTCATTAAAAGATTGCACTGCGGAAAATATTCCTTCCAAGGTAGTTGAGGTTGCTACCTTAAATTTCCCTTCTTTACTCACCAGTCAGAAAAAAGGTAGAAAAATAAAAAAAAACTCCCCGCTAAGAAAACGGGTTTCTGAGCGAACATTTCTCACCTCCATGATATCTTTTACGATTGGAACCCATCGAGATAACTCGTACTGTGACGGACGCTCTTTTCTTGCTGGTTTTGCTGGTTTCCTTGCACCAGACTGGTGAGACATTATCAACAAGAGAACATCGTGTCAATTAGTGTAAGAAAGAAGCACTTAATATCTGAGTTTTCCTCACAATCCTAGCAAGTTTTCGACAATTTGTTTTCCGACAGTTTCTCGGTCAAATACTATCATCATGCAGAAGTAATTACCCGTTTTTTAATCATGTCAAAAACAACAGGACCCAGTTGTTCAAAGGCTGGATACTGACGCTATCCACCCGCGAAATCGCTATGCCGTGAATAAGTGTTAAGAAAGCAAGCCACGCTATCCATTGGAGAGTGATTTATCTGCTAGATAGCGGTATCCATCTTTTGATCAACCGCCGGAGCTATCGTATCCGTCCGAAAGAATCAAAGGAATAGCAAGGTTGACCCACAGCTTAAAGAAAGTCGTTGTCTTTGACAAAATTTACAAAGCGAAACGAAATTTAAAGTGCCACTATGATCAAATTCTCGATACCCATTTTTTTACATTTTCGTACACAACAGGTCTTTCCTAGATATCTTGCCAAATTTCAATCTATTACGAACATTAGAGGTCGCGGTTTTTGGACCTTTATTTCCGAGAATTTACGGCCGCCATTAATTTCCCTTGTTCCAAGTCTTGGTGAAAATTGGAGAAAATGACGTCATTTTCTCAAAAATACCACACGGGTTAAAATTATAATAACAATTAACAAGCAATTCGCATAAAGAATAACAAAAACTTGGGCTCATATATTCGTGCAATTTCCGACATTAATTGTTATTATAATTTTAACCCGTGTGGCATTTTTGAGAAAATGACGTCATTTTCTCCAATTCTGAACCAAGACTTGGAACAAGGGAAATTAATGGCGGCCGTAAATTCTCGGAAATAAAGGTCCAAAAACCGCGACTTCTAATGTTCGTAATAGATTGAAATTTGGCAAGATATCTAGGAAAGACCTATTGTGTTCGAAAATGTAAAGAACTGGATATCGAAAATTTCATCATAGTGGCACTTTAAGGCAGAATGTTGTTTGCTAGTTTTGAGATGCGGAAAGACGGAGTCAGAGCAACGAGTGCCCTTTAAGGCAATTCTCGTAACACCTCCGAAGATTATCCGATTCTTATTATCCAATAAGAAGCATCAGAAGCTTTCCGAATACCGTAACATCGACTTGCCGCCATCTGGCTACGTCACTTTACTAAGCAATATGCTGCTGAAAACCATGGGTTTTAACAGAAAAAAAACACTTGATCGCTAACAAAGCGTAAGAGTATACATACATCCTGTATAATGGGCACTCCAAGATACGCCATGTTCTTTATAATAGCACTGGAATGACAACGAAGACAAAAAAGCTGAAACTATGATTTTTAAACAGCAGCAGTGTTTAATAGTCTACTCGACTCTACTTAGAAGTCTCGTAGCATTTCAGACTGTCACCCCTACAGCGCTATATTTGACAGTCTGACATCTTGAATTGTCAAGTAAAAGTAAAATTTCCAACATTCACAACTCTCTCAACTCTTCGAAGTGAAAGATAGTACTCTGTAAGTTGGGAAACTCCCTATCTTAGGCTTGATAAAATATACTATATACAAGGCAACAGGAATGATTGACCAACCGGTAATCTGATGGGATCTGTGCATGTTCACACAGTTTCGCTAAATTCTCTTCACTTATACCTAAAAAAAAACAGAACAGGTAATCAATAAGACATCCTATTCACTTGGCACTGTTTGTCAGGTACAACTTAACACACTGACTGGCCCGACCTCGTTCCCAGGGTCACTCTTCCTCCCGCTCCCTGGAGCGAGAGAGAGGAGCGGGAAAACGAACCTGGGAACGAGGTTGAGAGAAATTGCAAACGTGTCTCGCAAGTTAGGTAATGATTATAAAGATTGCAAAAGGCTACCATCAAGGGGCGCTTTAAATTCAACCAAAAATTACGAAATTTCCGAAAGTCAAAGGCGAGTCTTACCATTTTTGAAAATAATGTAAAGGAGTATTATCCGGATCTTGTCAGAAATGCTATGGAGAAAAAACAACAACAAAAGATATGAACATGTGAAATGAAATTATAATTATAATGAAACGGTCGGTCCGTACAAGTGGTAAACAAGGAAGAGCAACCTTGGTAGAATGTAATGATTAGAGTAGTACTTACTGAACGTTTAAGTTTAGCAGTAGTGGGACAATACTCTTCATTGGGTCTTTGATACCTTCACCATCTTTGTCTACTCCAGTTGCAAGATCCTATGACAAAAACATATACACAGTTGTAAAACCTCTAAACAAGTGTACAAGCTATATTAGCCAAGGGAAAATTGTGTGTAATGAAAACACTCGCGAAATACAGAAGTTGAACGAGACTTACCGGAAGTTGAAGTTCGACTGGGATTCCACCTTTGTCACCATACACAGAGGGATTACATGAGATAGCATTGCGCCTGCGTGAACTCAGTCTTAAAAGCACTAGCCATGTGCATCGTAGAGAGTAACAGGGTGGGTCCAAGGGAGGGCATGTAATCCCTCTGTGTATGGTGACAAAGGTGGAATCCCAGTCGAACTTCAACTTCCGGTAAGTCTCGTTCAACTTCTGTATTCCACCTTGTCACCCACAGAGGGATCACATGAGACTTCAAAGACAGATGCACAGGCTAGTTGTAAATAATTTCACACAAGTGAACACATTACTGCAAAACTTTATTAGCAAACGTGTCTTCCACAATCTTTTTGTCATAGAATTTTGCAAAGGTGGATTCAGACTTCCATCCAGCCTTGTCAAGAATATCTGCTAATGGAACATCACTCAGCTTAGCCTTAGAAGTTGAAGCTGACCTTGTGCTATGAGGCTTGAAAATGTTTACATCAATGCCTGAACTTTGTAATACAAACTTAACCCAACGACTGATCGTGTCTCTAGACACTGGACCATACGGTTTGACATAACTTAGCAACAGTTGACTACATGAACAAGTCTCCCTCGCAGACTTTGTTCTAGTCAAATACTCCTTAAGAGTGGTCACAACACAAAGTCTTGGATCTGTGAATGATTTAAGTTCAATCACCATACCCTTGGACCCTGGTTTGGACTGTTTAACATGCTCTTGAAGTCTGAATACTATAGAGGAGCCAGAATCTATCATTGTGTCCACATTGAGAAGAAGAAGGGATTGCCCCTTTTGAGCAGTGACTAGAGCCAATAACATTGTGAGCTTTAGAGTTAAACTCTTGAGAGAAATCTCATTAACAGGGTATAAAGTCTTCAAGTAATCAAGAACTTGATTTACATTCCAAACTGCTGTATAATGAGGCATTGCTGGGCGAGATTCAAATACTCCCTTTAGAAACCTAATAATTAAAGGATGTTGCCCAACTGGGATACCATCTATTGATGGGAGTATCGAAGAAAATGCTGAGCGAGCAGTATTAAGGCTACTATAACTAAGACCATTGTTAAATAAAGTCAGTAGAAACTCTATGACTTGGGCTAAAGAGGGATGAACTGTACTAATCTGTTCTCTATCACAGAAGTCAAGCCATTTTTTGTAGTAGGATTGGTACTGTTTAGATGTGCCTTTCCTCCACGACTTGAGGATAATCTTGGTAGCTTCTGCAGAAATGCCTTGCTTCGTAAGGGATTCCCCGATAACTTGCATGCAATTAGTTTCAGTTTGCCCTCCATGGGATGAGGTTGACTGGGCTTGCTTGGAAGATACAGTGTCCCTCTTGTCACTGGTAACAGTCTGGGTGTGTCGATCAAAAGACTCATCAGCTTTGGATACCAAGGTTGGGTGGGCCAGACTGGAACAATTATGATCCCTTCCCCTTCCTCCATTTCGATTTTCTTTAAACAACGAAGTATCAGGCTAAAAGGGGGGAAAGCATAAAATTGTTCTTGAGACCAAGAGAAAGAGAAAGCATCCACAAATTGTGCCTCAGGGTCTGGCCTCCATGACACATAACGGGGAACTTTCCTGTTAATTCTAGATGCAAAAAGATCAATGGATGGCATGCCATAGGTCTCAACAATGCTGTGGAAAATAGTGCCCTTGAGGGACCATTCTGTGTTATCATTAAATGTTCTAGATTCCCTATCAGCATCAACATTTTCTTTACCTGGTAATGAGATTGCGGTCACCCAGATATTTCTCTGGATGCACCAGGTCCAAATTTCACGTGCAATCTTATTACATTCCAAAGAATGAGTGTCACCCATGGCATTTATGTAAGAGACAGCAGTGGTATTATCTATGTAGATGTTAATATGACAATTTGTCACTGAGTGACAGAATGATTTCAAAGCAAAAAGAGCAGCAAGTGTTTCTAACTCATTGATGTGACAGTTAGATTCAGTTACAGTCCATCGACCTCCTGCTGTATCTCCCTTACACACTGCCCCCACCCTTCTTTTGAGGCATCAGAATACAGGGAGAGTAATGGATCCCTATGGGATATCCACTTAAATGAGCTCTCAACATTTTTGATCCACCATTTGAGGTCTGTGACTGATGTATCTGACAATATCATTACTGAGTTGTAGTTTCCCCTACTTTCTTTCAGGGCTTTGATTTTGTCTATTTCTAGACTTCTATAGAAAAGCTGTGCATATTCAACACCAGGGAACATAGAAACCATTAGGCCTATCACTTCTGAGACATCATGAATTGAAACATGAGGTTTTGCCAATACAGCTAAACATTTCTGTTTCAGTTTTTCAGCTTTCTCTGGTGTTGGTCTCACTGTCATCGTAAGTGAGTTCAAGATAAAGACCAAAAATGTTAACTCATGGCTGGGTATGAGGATTGATTTTTCTTGATTTAAAAGAAACCCCACTTTGGTAAAAAGGTGGACAGTGTCCTGAACATTATTACTGCAGTCATCAAATGAGGGCCCTTGTAAGTATGAATCATCGATGTAGCCCACATTTGTGTGTCCCATTTGCCTTAAGGTGGAGTAGACAGGCTTGAGCAATTTCATAAAAAGTCGGGGAGCAGAAGCAAGACCATTAGGGAGGCAAGTAAACTGAAATAATTCCCCCTGCCAGGAGAACTTCAAATATTTTTGGCATTTCTCATTGATTGGAACCGAATAATACGCATCTTGCAAGTCTACAGATGCCATATAACATCCAGGTGTCATAAGCAAGATTGCTGAAGTTAAGCTTTCCATCTTAAAATGATGGTTGCTAATATATTGATTTAAGTTCTTCAAATTGAGAATGATCCTATACCCTCCAGTCTTCTTTTTACCAAGAAATATAGTAGAGAGAAATTCTCCATGACAGTGCTGTGATTTCACAATGACCCCCTTTGTCAGAAGTTTGTCTAATTCAGAACTGATAATCTGTGATTCTTCCGAATTAAAAGTAATTTCCTTTGGGGGAAGCATTTGTACAGGAGGGCAGTCAATAAAATCAACATTAAGACCCTTGAGGGTTCTGAGAATCTGCGGATCGGAAGTCAATTTTCTCCATTCAGGGAAATATAATTTCAATCTACCAGCCGTTTGTCCTGGTTCTACAAGACACAATGTTTGACTTACCTCAGGTAAGTCCTCAGAAGCTTTGTTTACTTGCTTTGACCCTTCGACTTGGGATATTTGTCTGAATTCTGTATGGCAGGACCGCGACTTGCGGTCTGTCGCCAACCTAAAAAAGGCTTCTGACTCCCTCTTGCTCGAAAAAATTTCCCTCTGGCACCAGAGGATTGGCTTTTTGTATCCAAAATTAGAGCGGGTCGGGCCTTTAAGACGAGTGACGGTGGAAGTAGTTACTGTTTGTAATCCGTGTGCAGGTCCGGTTTTATGAGCTCTTTCCTTCTATTATTAAGCTCGGTATTTGCATGTGCCAAAAGAGAAAGGCTGTCGATTGCCTCTTGAGCAAGCACTTTCCCGCCATTTATCTCATTAACTCGTTTCAAGATGGTGTCAGTGACATGAGCAAGAGCTGTCATGCCCTTAACAACAGATGTTTGCACTTTTTGGAATTTAAGGTCTTGCGACCTGATGGTGGAGCTGAGGTTATCCCAAATCAGTTGGTTAACTCAAACTTTCGTTAAAGCTTCACAGTTTTCCGGCTGCCGATATTTGTTTATCTTGTCTTGCAGCGGATCTTCTAACATGCCGTCTCGCACGAGACGCGTCACAATTTTAGCGAGCTCTTCATGGATGGGAGGTCCCATCTCCTCCGACTTAAGGTCGTTTTGAACAGTTTTAAGGAAGTCTCCAACTGATTCCTCGACTTCATGTTGCTTTCCATTGCCATGCTCTTTGGCATCAGACAAAAGGTCATTGACCGAGGCATCAACATCCATCTGCTCGCGCGATGAAGACGATTTTCCCGCCTTCTGGCTGGGTTTGTCTTGTGAGGAGTTTGACAATGTATTGTCGTTAAAGTCACCCTCGGTGACCTCGTCACACACATACCTCTCAAGGGTTTGTGTTAGGGCCGTGGTCAACGACTCGGCCATCCGGGAAAAACCTTGTTCCATAGATTTTTGCAAAGCACTGATCTGAGCGCTCGCTATATCTTCATCATGTTGACGGGAGTCAATTATGACCTTTTTCCCATCTTTGTCATTACCGCGTCTTGAAGACTTGGAAGGTCTCTCTCCTGGTACCGGGTGCAACTCTACATTAATTTATTTCGATGTTTTAATAGGCGAATCAGGCGGCATTGTGTGTGGCAAAAACCAAGTTTTTGCGCCAGAACTGACAATCTGTTCACCGCGAAGGCAACAAGGCACTGAGTTCACGCAGGCGCAATGCTATCTATGTGATCCCTCTGTGGGTGACAAGGTGGAATCCAAGCATTGCCGCATCAGCGTGTTTTAATATAAGGAAATAGCATTAACCCCTCTCTCAAAGACAACGGGAATCATTAACTTTTGGAGACAGGATTTTGATCTTATTTGTCAAAGTGTCCAGTTGATATTCAACTTACCTGCTCAACAGCACAAATGTCCTTCAGAGCAGTTTGGTTGTATTGCTTCATACAGTCTTCTGCCAGGTGAAGATGAACAATGAACTGAAAGAAAAGTCAGACAGATCTAGGATAAGACTCTAAAAAAAAGTTACCACGAAGCAACATAGGCACGCTTTGCGTGCAAAGGCTACACATATGCATTGTGTGCAAAAGACTATAGACCAACGTAGGTGTTTGAAGATATTGCAGGCTTCCTGGGAAACATTATCAATCAAGACTTACCTAGCCCACCTATGTATAATTGATAACCAAAAACACATACCTTGCTGACTTCTTTTTGATATTGTGGCATTTTCTTCAAGATTACTTGGAGATCTTTCATTGTTGTCTAAAGAACAAAAGGGAAATATTCAAACTGGTGTGTAATGTTGTGCATTTCCACACTGCAGGTGGATATCTCACTTCGCTTCAAATGAAATAAACTGACTCTGTGTATGATAAATAATGGTAATTGAACTGAGTGGAGTGGTCTGAAATCATACGCATGATTTCGAAATCAAATGAGCGCGCAGCGTGAGTTCGATTTGAAATCCCAAGTATGATTTCAGACCAAAATTGCACGACCCAAAGTTCAATTACCACTTTATTAGATCCATTTTTAAATCGCACAATTTAATAGCCTAAATACAGGAACAAGATTTTGGTCAGGACCAATATTTATTGAACCAAATTTGCCACATAATGGCTTGTTTTGTCTTTTATTTTTCTGCAATATGATTGGTGAGTTTAAAAAAGCGAGGAATAATTGCAAAAATTAAGTTACCAAAAAACCCTCTTAGCATGGTAATATTTTGGATAAAGGTAAGAAGGTCTTATTGAGATTTAAGTTCTCAAGCTGACCCCGCAAGGGAAAAATGAACTTCAAGTTATCTATAGTTCAGTTAAAACGGACATTTCGCATTAGTTGAAAACAGAATTACACTCGCATTAAACATTCTTACAAGGTTTCACATTAATTTTCTCGAGAATGCTTGGAGATTTAATTGCGGGGTCACCTAGAGAAATGAATTACAGTGAGATGCGTTAAACAGTAATAAAAAAGTTACCGTGCCATGAGTACATCTTTAGTAAATAATTTTTGCACTTATTGCTCGAACCTTGAGCGGAATCCGTCTTAATATACATGAAAAAATTAATTTTGCGTGAAGGACGTTTTGAACTTTACGGACTCTGGACTCTCTTCTCAGTTTTGTGCGCGCGCTAAACCTCAGGTAATTTTAATTATCACGCAATCAAGAAAAAATTGCGCCATAATTACGCCATCCAGGGCGTGCGCTTGATTTGAAAACAAAAGATTTGATTGGCTATCTGTGAACTTGTTTGTTCACTGACCAATCAGAATGCTTGCTTTATAACCTTTTTTGCATTCAATTACCTCTTTTCTGCACTGTGTTAAGGAAAAACTGCACTGCTCTCAGCCAGTCAGAATCAAGTAATACTTTCATGTATATAATTACAAGGATAACCAGTGATTTCAAAATGGATTTAATAAATATGAAAAAACACTCTTACTTAACCTACTGTAAAGCTGTAGATAATAGTAAGAGTAGTTTCAGTTGAGTGTTGTAAAACCAAAACCAAAGATATCACTCTGGACAATCCAGCATACCAAATCTGCACCTATCAAAGCTCAAAGCAAAATACCTGTAGCTAACACAAAGCGCAGGAAAACACATGGGAGAAGGTCACTATTGTTTTTGGTTGTAAGATTTCTTGATTAGATTACAAAGTGGTGTTTGTTACCTTGTTGGAAGTTGAGATTTTCTTGTCTATAGCAAACTCCTTTATTGTTGAGTTGACCTTCCTGGCATAAAACAACACAACAGATAAAGAACTACTGCAATTAAACAAGTTTCACAATCTACAAGACAGCTGCACATATGTCATTCTCTGACAAATCTTTGTGTATCTACAAAGTACCATTCTTCTATTTGCTAGTAAATTGTACCACCAACTGAAAATATTTTTTTCAAAACTATATGAACACTGTACCTCAAAACATCAGCAATGTGCTCATGGCGATGCTTTACCCACATTTCATCATTATCTGTAAGTTACAAATTTAAGACAAGTCAAATTAAATTAATTTTATAGTTTTAGTGTGATAATGGCATCACTAAGTTATATCAAAGGTTACACTACATATTAGAGGAATTTGACCATGCCTTGGCCATTACTCTTACATGTAGCTTTATTAAGTAAACTTACCATCAAGAATAGTTTCCTTTTCTTCATTACCAGACGATGAAATATATCTAGCACCAGAAAAAAATACTTTTAATTAATGTGCTGGTAATGTTTTGCAATTATTGGTAAAAAATTACCAGCACTTAAACTAAACTATGCGGCTACTTGGAGGCACAACTATAAAACGTATGACTACAAAAACTACCATTTGAGAGGACTGCAGGAAAAAAGCTATTGCCAAAAGCATCAATTGGAAGCCAACATGGCAGGAAATTCAGCACTTATCAATCCATTCTGGACATGATAACGTTAAGACATAAATTAAGGAACTTGGTATAATTGATGTACACTGCCCTAAGACCACTGGCTACTTCTGTTTACCACTGAAACTCTGGAACGTGGTGCTCTTTGCAGTTAAAACTGAATGTATACTGGATAAATTTGCCCTTGAAAAGCAAAACTCACTTGTACACATCATTGACGATATGAAGAAGATCATAAGTCATTGCCTAGACATGCAAGAGAAAAAAAACAATATTGTCACGGTTCAATAATGTAATTTTGTACTACCTAATGAAACAAAATTTGTATTTAAACAATAGCGAACCTGAAAAGTGAGTTCATGCAGCAGAGGAGAAACTGGATCAAATCCTCTGCAAAAAACATAAAGAATCAAGACTAAAACGAAGTTCAGTGCAAAATTTCTAGAGACTGTGTTGGCATCTATATTCTCATAAGTTTAAAATAATTGCCAGATAGTCAGTGATATATCAATCTTTCCATGTTGAGTTCTACTGTATTTACACTCCACCCCATAGAATCAATGCACATCCCACATACAATGACAGTCACTTTTAAAGACCAGTACAAATGGGGCACCTACTCGATTAGTTTCATAAGCTATTTAGGTGTCCCAAACTCCTCACAATCAACCTTGTATTTAAACTGGTTGTTTTTTATTTATCCCTTTTTCTTTTTCCCTTCAATACTTTACTTTTTGATCACAATTGTAAATATTTCATTACTACTATTTATTATCTTCTATATGTAATTTGTATATATTTATATGTATTCTATTTTTCTTTTTTTTTTTTTAACACTGTAAAATAAATGTTTGTGTGAGTTTAGATTAAAATTGAATTGAATTGAATTGGTATAGTAGCTACTACCCACTAGATAAATACCTGTCTAGTAAGATCAGTTGGGAACGATGCTTATGTGGTCCCTGCAAGTATGCAAAACAATTTTGTTTCAATTCAAGCAACATCAAAGTACAAAGCATGCTATTTAGCTTTAAATAGCATAAATTTACTAGAAAAGTACACGTGGTCTGTACAACGATGTGGTCTGTACAAATTGTGGCAACTGTTAGCTTATTTTCCAGATTTACTTACAACTGTAAGTTTTGATGTAAGAGGGTTGCAGCATATATATTTTTATAATATTCATTTCATTTCTAGGATGATTACTTCTAATATCACAAGTCTCCTTGTCATACCTCCCCCATTCCAGCTGGATCATCAGCTTTGTATGCGTGCAATTTAGTTTGAACAGCATTGGCCAATTCAGCAAGGTGAAGACCATCCCTGTCAAAAAATTAGAATTATCCCTCTCAGTGGATTGTTGTAAATGTAAAAGTTTTCTACATCTAACAATATAGACAAGTGTGATGATGATGATGATGATGATGATGATGAAAGACTAATAATTGTTACTTAATGATATTTATTGGTTTCGCTTAAAATGCACAGCTTCCAACTGGAAGTTGAAAGCAATAAGCCGTTTCTGACATGGTTTTTCCCTCTGTTTCAAAACAAGTTCTAGTGCACAACCTTTCAGACGGAAATGAGTTTCAATGAACAAGCAAGAAAATCTAATTTCCATATAAAAGGTTGTGCACCTGACTCATTTTGAAACAGAGGTAAGAGCAACTCGGAAATGGCCTATTCATGATAACTGCAGAGGAAACATCCCTGTGCTGTAGGCAGGCTAAAGGACTGTGGCATTCACCACTTTTGCCAAGTAATCTCCACAGAAGAAAAGTCTTGTTGAAGAAAGTCACAAGATGAAAAGTAAGGCAATCCATGAAATGGATGATTGAAGAGTACAAAGAGCAATCTTTTTGGGTAGACGGAAAGGTGATTACAAAAAGAGAAAAACATACAAGTCTTAAAGCTGGTTTTCACTAGTGCCAGAGTCGTAGTCATAGTTGGAGTCATAACAGCACTTATGAACCAGTGAAAATCGAAAATCGGAGTCATAAGCAGAGTGATAAGCTTGACGGAATCAGAGTCAGAAGAATCAGAATGTTTCCATTTCTTCCAATTCAGTTTACAACTCCATCGCTTATGATCCGGTGTAAACTAGTTTGTCAGAGTCAGAAGCAGAAATGAAAGAACCAACAAATCACAAGGTCCATAATCGAGTACTACGACTGGTTTATTATTCCACGTCTGCTTCCAACTCCGACAATCTAGTTTTTACTAGGTTGTAAGTGACAGAGTCGTAAGTAGAATCAGTGTTCTGCTTTCCACTCCATCGGTTTGATTTCACTACTTTTCTGATTACGACTCTGACTATAACTCTGTCGCTAGTGAAAACCAGAGTAAGCTCACATTTGTATTTTTAATTACTTACTTCCTGAATCTGACTGAGGGATATTCTCCCAAAGTAGCACACAAGGTGGCAATTTGTTCAGCTATTTTCTGCAGAAAGATAATCACCATGATAATATTATTGATGGAGAACTATGATTTTCTCACTTTCTAAATAAAACAGAGGCTCATTGTACAATGCAAAATGAACATGGCATATATAAAGATTGTGGGTCTAAAAGTGAACAGTGTGTACCAAGTCTTGAGTGAAAATACTATTTGACTGTTTTTGCCCCTTCAAACTTTGTCAGAAGGTTAAAAATTCTGTAAAATAACATTTCACTCGAGAATTTGATGTTGATGCTACTTGCTGTACATGTCACCATAAATTTATCTGAACACTAAAAGGGTTACAACCAGAACAATTCAAGCCAAATAAAAATATTTGAAGCAATCCAACGTAAAATGTAGCAGCAACTTTGTACCTCTAAATGTGATTCCAGTGCACTCACAGTTGAAAATGTTTTAAGTTCAATGCTCCTGGAATCACTCTAAGTAAACAAAACATTAACAGAAGCACACACAGAACATTGGTACACACAAAAAAGGGTGGTAACAAGGTAGCACTTTACTTTATCAGGCAGCTATGCATGTGAAAACATCTGTAATGAGCAATGCTACCAGTGGACACTTTACCACTGATTAAGTTTGCAACATTTAAGACAGCAAATTGATGCTCTATCTAGATCTATTTAACTGTTAAGTTGACATATATTTAGTTAACAGATTATTAATAACTTAAGGCAAAGTAAACAATTCAAATCTTAGCCCACAAATTATTGGACAGGTCTTTTTAGCTATTAATTTTACTGTAGGCTGTGATCGGTGCTTATCATAGTATTCACAATGAGCAGCCGAAAACGGATTGTATACAAGTTTTACATCAGGTAACAAACAAGAGTGCCCACACCAGTGAAATCAGTAGGAAATGTACTACTGCTGTCACATACAAGTCTCCTTCGCAAGCATTCTTATTACAGTAACAAAGCAACTGTTCATCCGTACAAGGATCAGACAACAATTTTATAATTGAATAGTGTGGTGATTAGTGGAAATTTGCATGAAATAATATTTTTGCTCAAAATTGCCTGAATATTATAATGCATTCTTCAATTTAAAAAAAAACATTCCCTTTTATTTTGTCTTCATTTACAACCAAAAAAGACTAAAATATCAAAGCAGTAGTCAGCAGTTAGCTTGTACAGATATGCAAGTACCTCAGAATACTGGAAGCGCTGTGCTTGGTCTGAAGTCTCAGGACCATAGAAACTGTGAAATGCTTTCGGAGTGTCCAGAGAGTAAACCTGAAAGTGATCAACATTAAGACAAATTAGACCCTTAACCCTGGTTCTAACTAAGTACTTATTAACCGAGAGTGAGGTCTTTATGGGTCGCTATTGCTCAGTCAATACGGCAAGGTCAAGGTTTAAGATTTTCCCATAAAGACCAAACATTCAAGGTTATGGTTGATTTCACATTACTTTTCCACGCCGCGTTGCAAAGTTTGTTAGGAAGTTGGGTACTAGATTATGCAGTAGCCAATTACGTGGCGAATTAGACAATCAAATTGTGAACTTCAAAACAAAGTTCCCAACTTCGGCTGCACCAAACTTCGCAAGTCTTTGCTGAGAAGTCATGGCATATCTGAACTTGATGGATTCATGGAAAATTTAAGTGGGAAACTGGATAATGACTATAGTCACCTTATAAAACAAACTATACAAGTGAATGGTTTTACGAGTTGTCTTCAGATAAAGCTGATTTCTGAAGCGGATTTAACAATGGGCATGAAAAGTCTGCTCAATTTCAATATACCATATCAAAGTCCTCTTTGATAAATCTCCTCTTCAAAGTGGAAAGATAAAGAAAGCACAAAAATCTTGCAGCTGTTGATGATCAGTCTGGCACACATTCAAAGTGAGTACCGGTAAGTAATGCTGATTCAAATCATTCTTTTCCCAAGAAATTTCAAAGGCACCATAATCTCTGTTTACTAATATTTACTTTTTACTGAAGAATTCAAAATTTAGTACATGATTTTTCCTGTCATTAGCATTGTCAAAATATGTTTTCTTTTTATCGCGTATCCTTGCCCGCACATGAAGGGCGAAGGCGACTCAGCTAAGCTCACTGGCTTACTGTTTTCATGTTCATGTACTGTAACTCTAATGTTTCACCAACCCCGGTTTTTCGCATTCACATAAGCATTGTGAAAACTCAAGAGGAGACAGACAAGAAGTCAAAGAACTGCAAATTTATCTGCTCTCGTAGGATGTAAAATTAGTGTTGAGTTTGAACAAAGTGTTGTATTGAGATTTTTCCTGAAATATAATCTGTTATGAATTAATTTTCGCTGACATTATACACTTACAGGTTATGTTTCTTACAATAAAAACCTTAAGTATCTACATTCTGACTATGTCTTGAAACATCACATAACAGACCGCAATATAAATGCAGTATCAAAGGGGCAACTTTACTATTTCTGCAAATTTGAGAATGTGACAAAATGGGTCTTGCGTCTCAAAGTCTCCCAAGAGAAAGACGATAAGATAGTCGTGCAACCAATAAAAAATAAAGCTCCTTAATTGCTTTTACAAACATTCGAGTTGTTTATTTCTCTAATCATTTATATCAAATTCACTATTGCAAGGTCTGCTGCATTTCATCAAAATTTAACTTTTGCAGCAAACGTTTTGTTTTTTTGGTATTGGTTGAATTGAATTTCCTTTTTCAGCTGCTGCTTCAAGTCTTAAGACTCCCAATCCTTGTAAACATGTACAGACATGACTTTCAACTACTAAGAGATAAATGAATAAACTTTTTACAGTTTACCACTGCTGAAAACACAACTAGAGGCATTCAAACGCTTAATTTCCAAATACATGTATCCTACTAAATCAGTCAGAAAGTACAGTAGTTTGCACATTTATCAGTCATTATAGCCACAATGACCGATGAAATGTCGTGACATCTCCAGGTTATTCTGCTCAATGCAAAATTGAAGCTTGGGACGGCACGACAACCTGATTTTCAATGAACTGTTTTTGTGCTTCCGCAACAGACATACTTGGCCTTTCACATTTTCAAAACTCCATGAACAAGACAACATCATCCCTTCTTGCTGTTCGTAACCTTGTCTAATTCGCCACGCAATTGGCTACTTCATAATCTAGTACCTAACTTCCTAATGAACTTCACAACGCGGCACAGAAAAGTAATGTGAAATCATCTGTAATAAATTGTTTATCATATGGCTATCTGCTTTCTTTCTGCAAACCCATAATTGCCCCCTGGGCATTACAGGAGATTATTATAAAACTTGGGTTTGTAGCCGATCTAACGCGTGCTCTGATTGGCTAATGCTAGAGCATTATTCTCCCTTATTATATGGCTAGCTCCGCGAGCAGGCAAGATGAATCAAATCCTGCGCTGTGATTGGCTACCTGAGCAGGCAAGATGGAGCCATCTTGCCCGCTCGGGACTACCCGCCTTGTCCCGCAAGAAAAATTTCCCCAAAAGCCATATAATAAATCATTTATTGATATACCTGGCACGAAATTGGATAGGAAATTTCGGTGGAGTTTTTTTTATGCTCGACTATCTCAACTGCCTTCCACATATATCAACTTTGGTTCTTTTCTAGTAGGTATGTAAGTACTTCGGGGGAAAATGATTTTGCATGTTTGAGAAGTTTATACAGTTTATTGTTTAACAATTAGCATCCAATAGAGCTTACTTTAATCTTCTCACTTATACGGCACTATGATGATAATGATGATGATGATAGTTTATTGACACTTCTAGCAGTTAAAAAAAACTGAATAAACAGTGTAACTTACAGAAATACTAATATTAATCTTACTGGATAAAAATAATTCAGTCCATTTACAAAAATACGTATTACAATAATAATAGTAATAGTAATTCGGATTACAAATACCTAAAAGTAAAAAAGTCGTTTGCTCTTTTTGTTCTTTTCACTGTTGTAATGGCTTTGGTGTTTACTGATCTTAACTGATATGGTATAAATCTTGTCGTAGCTTGCGGAGCTAAGAAAGATATGGGGTGGTCTTCATTCCTCATATTTGCCATCAACTTTTTACAAATGGATATCCTACGATCTACTAAAAATGTCAGATTTGCTTGATCTAGGGCTTGTTGATAACTAAAATTTGGAAATATTATTTTTAAAGTGGTACTATGACGAAAATCGCACCTTTACTATTTAAGCCATTTTAAAACATAAACAAGAAGACTGCATAAGAAGTAAAATGCTGTTTACTTCTTTCAAATATCTCTTTTCGTTCCAGAGATATTCAAGTTTTTAAAATATGCAAATTAGGCAAGTGATGACGTCATATACTCAAACAGATTTTGTCCAAGTATGATGAAAAGAGATATCTCAGCCAGTTTGTAACAGAAATGTTTGATTCTTTGCAGTAAGATTCTACTAAATGTGCTCCACAATATGCGCTTAACAGTTCTGTTACCATGGCAACATACTGGGTTCCAGACCTCCCCATATTAAAAGCTTTTCTGGCCACCTTTGGCATTCCATTTTGATAATTGCTAACAGCACTTCATATGCATGATCCAGCAAGCTTATAAATATGTTAGCTCGACTTTGTGGCGTTGTCTAACATTTTCAAGCTGAAAATGACCAAAATATTGAAATAAAGTGGGAGGGGCCTGGAAAAGAGTGAGTTGCCATGGGAACATAATTTTTTGTAGTCATAGGTGTGTTTCCTGTAGATCTATTAGCTTGCCAAGTTTGAAGGTTTTGCGCTGCAAATTGGTTAAGATAACTATTTATATACTCAATAAAATATTGGGTTGAGTGTATGACGTCATCAGCCATCTCATTTGCATATTTTACCCATTTTTCAAACTTTAATATCTCCGGAACTAATGCAGATATTTGCAAACGGTAAACGGCGTTTTCATTCTTTCGTGGAATTCTTTGTGATACACTCAAAAAAACAAGGGGTTAAAATTTGATCATAGTACCACTTTAAAGCTCTTCTTTGTATAGATTCAATAGCATCAGAAAGGTATGCAGGAATGTCTTGCCACACTTCCGCAGCATATTCAATAACTGATCTAATATTACAAGTATATACCTTGAGCATGTCTTCTGGCATGACTCCTGCGCGTTTCAACAACCTAAGAGCATATAATCTCTTAGCTGCTTTGGCAATTACGTATTCAACGTGAGTATTCCATTTAAGGTCATCTCTAATTATAACTCCTAAAAGTTTATAAGTTCCTACTCGCTCTACTTCTTGATTTCCAACAGTTATAGGTCTCATTGCAGTAATCGAATTCTTCATGAAATTTACATACATTTCTTTACATTTTTGGGGGTTTAGTTTCATCCTGTGTTCTATACAATAGTCATGGATTTCTCTGACAACTACATCTAGCATACTAATAGAGTTCCTTGGAATAATCTCAAATGCAGTAGTGTCATCAACGTACTTCGTACGCATGTGCCAATTACTGAGGAGCTTGTTTATCATAACAGCAAAGAGTGTTAATCCGAGCTTTGTCCCCTGTGGGACTCCACCATTGACTTGTTTCCATGGTGACAGGGAGGAGCCGACACGCACAGCTTGTATTCGGTTAGTAAGAAAGGAACGTATCCCAAAAAAACAGAGTTTGATCGATGTTGTAGGATCTGAGTTCATCCAGTAATACTGAGTGGTCTATAATATCAAAGCCTTTAGTAAAATCTGCAAAAAATATCCGAACAGAGCAGTTACCTGAATCAATAGCCTCATGTATAGCTTGCATTAAATAAATCAATGCGTGCACTGTAGAGTGTCCATGGCGTGCATATTGACGTGGGTCAATAGAGTCAGACACCTGATTTAATAGTCTTCTGTTTGTAAAACCTTCTAGTACTTTTGCCAAACAGCTTGTAAGTGCAATTGGTCGCAAGTCCGATTTAATGTTTTGAGGGGGACAAACTTTAGGGACTGGTGAAATAATTGACTGTTTTAAAGTGTCAGGCACAAACCCTTCTCTCAATGATTGATTGTAAATATCTTGAATTAATGGTGCTAATTCGGGTGCAAATTGCTTCAACAATTTATTCGATATTCCATCTGGTCCCACCGCTTTATGTATGGATAATTTGCGCAAGTCATATGAAACCTCCTCTAAGGAAACAAGCAAATCTGGTGGAATTGCGTTGGGCGGAGTTTGGGCTGGTATCAAGGGTTCAAACTCCTGTGTTATACTAGTGAAAAAGTCGTTAATTTGAGTAGCAAGTTCTGCAGGACTAGTGATGACGTCACTTAGGAATTGATGGTACCATTCCTGTTTACCAGGTGTGTCTTGTCCTGTCAAAGATTTGATGTCTTTCCACCATTTCTTGGGGTTAGTTTCAGCCAGACCGTACACTTTGTTGCTGTAATAAGAACGCTTCGCTGCTTTAATAGCACTTTGGACTTTATTCCGCCAGAGCTTATAATTTGGTGAATCCTTCCCATATTTAATAAATGCTGCTTGTCGTTTCTCAATCATAGATTTCAATTTCGCTGTGATCCAAGGTTTATCGTATACATGGATTTTCACTGTTTTCCATGGAAAAAAGGTTTCAATAGCCAAGCTAAGTTCCTTAGAGAATAACTCGAACTTAGAAGCACACGAGGCGGCATTATAGACTTCAGCCCAATCCTTAGTTGTAATCCAGGATCCAAACTGTCTCCAATTGCTCGCGCGGTTCTCTCTTCTATGAACTTTTTGTATAGAATCATGTTGTGGTGGATGTTTAACAGTTGAGCGCGCTAGGATAGTATAGTGGTACGATGAGCCAAGTTTGGGTAGCCTCTGAAGTTCGAAGGTATGGAGTCTATTAGTAAAAAACCAGTCAAGTATCCCAGAGTCTCTTGTGTTGAATTGGACTAGTTGCTTCAAGTGATTAGGTCTAGAAATAGAGTCGGGGCGCAGGCCGGTTGCAGTCGGATTGAAATCGCCGGTTAAAATAACCATCGCATTAGGATGCTTCGAAAGATATATATCCATGTTCCTTTGTATATGGTCACGAAGAGTTATATTCTCCGCTTCCCCGTTAGCAGTTGAATGATAAACAACACCCAGAAAAATTATGGAAATATTTCGTGGGAGTGAGTGCGGTCTTAATTGAACCCATATAGATTCCACTTCCTCTTGTTCGAGTTCTACTAACCGTTTACACGGAATATTCTCCTTGATGTATACGCAAACGCCACCACCGAACTGGTTTTTTCTGTCATTTCTCAATAACAGGAATCCAGGGACTGAGACGGCTGAATCCGGTCACTATATTGAGACTCCACTCTACTACAACTGTAGTATACGCAAACACTTTCGCTTCATTCACTTCTAGTACATTTAAGTAACCTCTGCGCAAATCTACCCAAATGCTAAATTACCTTTCATCTCCACGCCACCCTACTACAACTTTAGGCAAGTTAACTTTACCAAGCTCTACAATCCCATCAAGGCCTGTTAAGCTCAACACAACTCAACACCATTACAGCTTTTTTGGACTGCTCTCACCTACACTAAACTTTTCCGTACTCTACTATAACAGCTCAACCCACCTGCAATCTACCAATATAACTATACTCAATAATCACAACTGAACTAATCTGTACCCCACGAAGACAACTACATTCTACGATTACAACTCGACTCGTATCGACTGTACTCTACCCCACCAACACAACTACACTCTACGATTACAACTCAACTCAAGTCATATCGACTGTACTCTACTCCACCAAGAGAGCAGCACTCTATTATTTAAAACTCAACTCACCTTATTCCACTCAATGAAAACAACTATACCCTAGTTAACCTCGATCACCACTAGTCTCCACCATTACAACTTACTTCACAGCTACTCCACTGCACCCCAGCAAGACAACTACACCCTACCATTAGGACCCAACTCACCTCGACTCCACTCGACCCCAGCAACACAACTAGACTCTACAACTACAACGCAACTCACCTCAAGTCTACTCGACTCCACCATCACAACTATACTCTACCATTACAACTCAACGCACCTCGACTCGACTCTACTCTACCTCAGCCATACAACAAGACTGTACAATTACAACGCAACTCACCTCAAGTCTACTCTACTCCACCATCACAACTATACTCTACCATTACAACTCAACGCACCTCGACTCGACTCTACTCGACCTCAGCAACACAACTACACTGTACCATTACAACGCAACTCACCTCGACTCGACTCGACTCCATCATGATAACTATACTCTACCATTACAACTCGTCTCACCTCGACTCGACTCGACTCGACTTCAGCAACACAACTAGACTGTACCATTACAACGCAACTCACCTCGACTCGACTCAACTCCATCATGATAACTATACTTTACCATTACAACTCAACTCACCTCGACTCCACTCGACTTAAGCAACACAACTAGACTGTACCATTACAACGCAACTCACCTCGACTCGACTCCATCATGATAACTATACTCTACCATTACAACTCAACTCACCTCGACTCGACTCGACTTCAGCTGTACCATTACAACGCAACTCACCTCGACTCGACTCGACTCGACCCGACTCCACCAACAACGTAACTACATGCTCTACCTTCACGACTTAACCCACTTTAGCCCAATAAACCATAAACCCCAAATGTATTCCTTTCATTCTGAATTTTGTTGTAACAATTTTCAACAGGCGCTGTATTTTCGTTGAAGAGCAATTGTGATTATCATCTTTGTACCCTAAACTGAAAATTGGTCAGGAGCCTTAGATTACGCAGTCAGCAGTCAGGACCTTACTGTATCTTCAGCTTGTCAATCAATATCTACTATTCTGCATGCACTCTTGTAACTTACCGTACTTTGTAAAGTAAACGCCTCCTAAGTTTAATTAAAAAATTTGTCAGTATTTACCCCTTGTTTTTCGAGGCAGTCTTTCAAGCGCGAAAATACTGTTTATATATATTTATTACAAACTGGATCATCGTACAATGCAATTCCAGCGTTTTGATTGGCTTAGCGGCCATGGTATATGATACATGGTATATTATACCATACCCGAGAAATAGCGTCCATTAAATTGCCTTCTAGTTGTTGTAATAAAGCGAAATCTGAAAGATCTAGCAATATTTCTTGATGATTTTAGTAAAACAATTATTCCACTCGCGCTTGTTGGATATGAGTTGATTATAGCCAAGTCGGCGTTAAGCGCCTCGCAGGCTATCTATCACCTCATATCCAATGCGCGCTCGTGGAATAATTGTTAAATATCACACTTTTTGTTATTTTAATTTCGTACATTTGAATAAAGTATGTTTTTTGTTGAAACTCTTCTAGTTCTGTCGCTGTCATAGCCGGGTTTCTATCCCTGAAAAGCCGTGTTTCTATTCCTTTATCCCTTGCAATTTTAATTTGCAACATATTTGTACCCAGGTCATTTTACAAGATGCTGCTCTTCTTAAATACATTGTATCTCTTTCAATTTTGGGATAGTTGTAATTACTAACTCCCTTTTTTTTTTTTTTTTTTTTTTTTTTTTTTTTGGGGGGGAGTTTCCTAGAACTGTTAACTCCCCCGCTTGGAGTATGTAGCCTTCGAGTTGCAAATTGCACTACCGATCCCTATCAGATTGAGCATTTTTGTGGTGTAATTGTATTTTTGATATCTTGATTTCAATAGTTTGAAACTTAACTTAGAATTCAATTGATTCAATTCAATTCGCTTTTCTTTCTTGTAAGAACAGACCCTTTACAGACCCAATTGAAATTCCATGTCGGCAATTGCTTATTATTTCATTGCGCACGTTTTTCGCTTCATTAGCGCGCGCACATGGGCGCGTTAACGTACAAAAAGTAAGAGGTTTCCGTCAAATTCCTTTTTTGCTCAGAACAGTCTTAAGAAAGTATTTTTTCGAGAATAAAAAAGGTTGTCGAACGTTATTTTTTGGTTAAAATAGTTTCCAGCTGGGTGTATTTTTGGTCAAGGCCAGGACTTTAAGCTATGTACTGAATTGTCCGAAAAAGTGAAATATTCCTGCAACCTAACACTTTGTTGGGTATATTTTTGTTCAAATTTCACTCCTATTCAGGTGTAATCAAGCACAATCTACCTATATTTTTCTTAAATTTTCATATCATTAGTGTTAATGACACCAAGTTTCAAAAAGACGACAATTACTTGCAAGACGCTGGCCAATTCACGAGAGACATTTTACCTTTTTTTTCTGGAAGAGTCCCAAAAAGTATTTTCAAAGTTCAAGATAGAGAAGCCGCAATACAGCACAAACACACTCTTTATTTGTTCTTCCAATGCCTTGCATAAAGAGGCATTAAAAGGCAATCGCCAAATTAAACTTTAGAACTTTTTAATAGCAAATCGATGGTAGCAAATTACAGAGACCATTTGTTTGTAATAAGTTTATTTCTTTCAAATATATCCTCGTTGTATCCCAAAAACGTGTATCAATGCACTACTAGTACCAGTACTTATTTAGTATACATGTATGTCACGCTCAATTTTAAATTTAAAGCAAGTACGCTTAGGAGAGTCCTAATTAGGGCAAAACACTATATAGCACACGCGAGATACAGCAATTGTTCATCATCACCCTCTGTGGTAAAGAAAAATTATACCATCAAGTATATGCCTAATTAATCGCATTTAACCCCAGCGTAATGTTCGTCACAGAATAATCCCTGAGGAAAGACACCACTTTGGCATCACTGTCTTAGAAGTTTTCAACTACAACAATAGGCAAAGTTTTATATTTTATTAGAAGGAAAATATGCTATGTAATTTGGTGTTCAGTCACTTGCAAAAAGAGCCTTATGTGGACTGCGCATGACGTTACATTAGCGTACTTCACAATTTCTCAGTTATTATATGTGTCAACTGGTTTAACCTTCCAAGGAACGTGGCAAGTGAACTAATAGAATATCTCGTCAATATTGTACCAAAGACACCAGTTTTATAAATAAAAGTGAAGATTAACTAAACAAGTGAGCTTTGCAGTCATCTGCTAATTCCCCGAAGATAGCCTTCACGAATACTCTTTAAAATCGAGAAAAAACGTGACAACTTAAGGAGGCTCGAGAGGGTTTTTAGCTGCACGCGCGTGCGCAATCTACACACGCCATAACTAAGGTTCTTTGCGTCAGCTGAATCAGTATTAAAATCAGCACACCGGAAGTTAATGCTGTGTAAAATCGCGCGAACCGGAAATAAAATCTGCGGAAAACATTTGTTTTTAGCTCGAAAGTTTGCTCGGTGACCTATCTTGATTTTTTGCATGCACGCACCATTCATGATGGCATTACAGATATAAAAGTTTCGGGGATAATTATCTAGTGGAATTTTGTGTGAGGCATAAATCGCATTTTGTTTAAATATCTTTAATTCTACTAGATAGATTTTTTCCATACTGTCGGAAAAGTTTAAGAATTTAGGGAACTTTCCAACAAAGAAATAAAAATGGTAGGTCACCGAATTAGTTTTCCAGATAATTTACAAAAACTGAAATTTAGTGGACGTTTTTGTGGACCTTGTGCGTTGCCATGGTAACTGTTATGACGTAACAAGTACCCTTAACGTATAGCCCAGCAATAGAGTTGCAAGGAGACATATAGTTTGCCCACACCATTAAAAATCCTTCTTTGCAATCTTCCAGTGATACGGTAATAAGAACATTGGAAGAATAAACAGTTGATATCGATGATTTGTTCTATACTTTGTACAACCACCAGGGGTACCATTTACTATTGCAGTGGAGGACAAATTGCCTCAAAGGAAGATGAGATCAACAAAAACCAAAAAAAGAACTACAAGAAAGGATGTATGCGACATATGCGGAACGAAAACAAAGTCAGGACATGTGAAGTGTAGCAAATGCGGACAATGGAAGCATACAAAGTGCGTTAAAATAAGTATAAAAGAAGCAGAAAAAAAAGGGTACAAATGCAGAAATTGTAAATAAAACGTTTGCCGAAAATAGGTCATTTATAGCAAGAACAAAAAAGTGCAGTAAAGAGTGTCACATTGAGATAAGACATTAAATACTCAAAAAGACACCTGTTGGTGGAAGGCAGAAACAATGAACAATGTATGAAACAATTATCCTATGTTTGAAATAAAATTAACTATTACATGAAAAGAGGCTTTGATTGTTGAGTGAAATGAAAAAGGTTTAGCAAAGACGAAAAGGGAAGAAAATGACAGATTTGTTTTATTTTTGTTCTATATTTGTTACAGTCGAGGTTGAGTGGAATTGTGATGGTACAGTATAGTTGTGTTGGTGGAGTCGAGTAGAGTCGAGTTGTGATGGTAGAGTATAGTTGTGTTGGTTGAGTCGAGTAGAGTCGAGTTGTCATGGTACAGTATAGTTGTTTTGGTGGAGTCGAGTATAATCGAGTTGTGATGGTCCTTTATAGTTGTGTTGGTTGAGTCGAGTAGAGTCAAGTTGTGATGGAAGAGTATAGTTGTATTGGTGGAGTCGAGTTGAGTCGAGTTGTGATGGAAGAGTATAGTTCTGTTGGTCGAGTCGAGCTGAGTCGAGTCGTGATGGTAGAGTATAGTTGTGTTGGTTGAGTCGAGTAGAGTCGAGTTGTGATAAAAGAGTATAGTTGTATTGGTGGAGTCGAGTTGAGTCGAGTTGTGATGGTAGAGTATAGTTCTGTTGGTTGAGTCGAGTTGAGTCGAGTTGTGATGGTAGAGTATAGTTGTGTTGGTTGAGTCGAGTAGAGTCGAGTTGTGATAAAAGAGTATAGTTGTATTGGTGGAGTCGAGTTGAGTCGAGTTGTGATGGAAGAGTATAGTTCTGTTGGTTGAGTCGAGTTGAGTTGAGTTGCAGTGATGGTAGAGTATAGTTGTGTTGGTAGAGTCGAGTTGTGATAAAAGAGTATAGTTGTATTGGTGGAGTCGAGTTGAGTCGAGTTGTGATGGAAAAGTATAGTTCTGTTGGTTGAGTCGAGTTGAGTCGAGTTGTGATGGTAGAGTATAGTTGTGTTGGTTGAGTCGAGTTGAGTCGAGTTGTGATGGTAGAGTATAGTTGTGTTGGTTGAGTCGAGTAGAGTCGAGTTGTGATAAAAGAGTATAGTTGTATTGGTGGAGTCGAGTTGAGTCGAGTTGTGATGGAAGAGTATAGTTCTGTTGGTTGAGTCGAGTTGAGTTGAGTTGTGATGGTAGAGTATAGTTGTGTTGGTTGAGTCGAGTAGAGTCGAGTTGTGATAAAAGAGTATAGTTGTATTGGTGGAGTCGAGTTGAGTCGAGTTGTGATGGAAAAGTATAGTTCTGTTGGTTGAGTCGAGTTGAGTCGAGTTGTGATGGTAGAGTATAGTTGTGTTGGTTGAGTCGAGTTGAGTCGAGTTGTGATGGTAGAGTATAGTTGTGTTGGTTGAGTCGAGTAGAGTCGAGTTGTGATAAAAGAGTATAGTTGTATTGGTGGAGTCGAGTTGAATCGAGTTGTGATGGAAGAGTATAGTTCTTTTGGTTCGAGTCGAGTCTAGGCGAGAAGAGTTAAGTTTAGATGAGTGGTTGAGTAGAGGATTGAGACAACTGTATGAAAACAATTGTGTGAAATGGACTTTGACCTACGGTCGAGTTAGTTGAGGCCAAAAAACTCCACTATAAAAGTCTATCCAATTTTGAGACACATTTGTTTATTGAAGAAGCTTGTTCGGTCAAGATGGCTTGATATTGGCTTCGTTCTTTTTTTGCGTGTTTATGGACCTCGACTCCGTCTCGGTCCATAAACACGCAAAAAAAGAACTCGGCCAATATCCAGCCATCTTGACCTCACACTTGGTCAATAACCCATACGTAATGCCCACAGGGTGATTACGGGCCTGCAAAAGCCAAGCAAAAAGCCATATACCGTAGTTTTTCGGTTATAAGGCGCACTCGGCTATAAGACGCACCCTCAATTCAGCAACTTTATTATTACATGTTTTCAAACTGAAAATATCGCTAAAATACTTGGTTATAAGGCGCACCGTTATTTGGGGAGTAAAGATCGGTCAAGTTTATTGTTAACTCTCTCATAAACTTACAAAAAAGCAAAAAAGTCGCGTATTGATTTTAGTTTACCGTTTATACAAGCGACTACACGCACAAACAAAAGCCTTGATTAAACAAAGCAAAATGTCACACACAAAAACAAAAGCCCAAAAATATCACACTTTCAAAAGCAAAAGCCAAAAAAGTCACGCATTTAATGACAACATATCGGTACATATTAATTTTTAGCCTTCCCTCTCGGGAAACATGGTTTTAAAGTACAAAAACAACTCGATCAACAAAATCGGTAGTTGCAAATTTACTTCACCTGGTGAACATTATCTTGCGAATTCTACATTCAGCACAATCATGCCAAACACTCGCCGTCATTCTTACGATCTCAACTTCAAGTTGAAAATTGTAGCCGAAGCTGAAGCTGTTAACAACAATCGAGAGATAGCGAGGGAATATGGAATATCTGAATCAATGGTTCGGAAGTGGCGCAATCAGCAGGACGTCTTGTTTTCAGGCGAACTGAAGATGACAGCCAAACGCGCTTCCATGGGCCATTACCGACCAAAAGATCCCGAGCTAGATCAATTGTTGGCCGACTGGTTCAGTGATCAAAGGAGTCAAGGTTAGCAAATGCTTTCTTGTTTATTTGCCTGAAGTAAAAGTGCTTCTGGTTATTTATCTTGGTTATCCATGTACTGGTGAATCTCTTGTTCATTGCATTTACTGATTGATGTGGTTTTTGTTTTTTATTCAGGTCTTTCAGTGAACGGCATGATGCTCCGTGTTAAGGCGAAGGAACTCAGCACTGATCCGGAGTTCAAAGCATCACTTGGATGGTACAGCAATTGGAAACGCCGCCATTCAATTTCCATGCGAACCAAGATCACACTAGCCCAGCGTCTACCTGCTGACATGGAGGATAAGATCGTGACTTTTCACCGGTTCGTGGTGAGAGCCCGGAGGCGCTGTGAATACCCGCTAAGCCACATCATCAACATGGACAAACACCGATGCGGTTCGAGTTGCCAGCAACTCGAACACTCGAGTTTACGGGGAACCAGACGGTGCCAATCACAACTTGTGGTGCAGACAAGCAGAGCTTTACTGTTGCACTTGCAGTAAAAGCAAATGGAGAGAAACTACCCCCAAAGATCATCTTTAAAGGCGTCCGGCAGCTGAAAATTCAAGTACCGCCGAGAATGCAGGTCTCAATACACAAGAAAGGCTGGATGGATGAAGAAGGTATTTATCACTTCGCTTGTTTATTTTCGTTTCGTTCTGTGACGTATCAAATTACTGAGCACGTGCTCTCAAGCACGTATCATATCAATGCAAATTTCGATCGTCGGGGAGTTTGTTTACATTTGATCGCCGTTTGATTATTTCAGTGCTTATGTTTGGGTTTAATATACCGGTAATCACTCAAATACTTTATTCTTTATCTTTCTTTTATAGGAACAAAAGAATGGGTCCGAAAAAATCTACACTTTACGCCAGATCAGAGAGCCTTGCTGGTGTGGGACTCCTTCCGCGGACATCTAACAGACGGCGTGAAAGAACTGCTGGCGCGAAGAAATGTCGACGTTGCTGTAATTCCCGGTGGCCTCACTCCGGTTCTCCAACCCCTTGACAAGTGCCTAAACAAGCCCTTTAAGACCAGAGTCAGAACACAATATCAGGCCTGGATGGTGAACGGACCATTCACATACACGCCATCAGGAAAGAAGCGGGCGCCGAGCAAAGAACTGGTGTTGCAGTGGGTCAACAAAGCGTGGCAGGAGATTCCCGCAGAGCTTGTTATAAGATCATTTAAGTCATGCGGTATCTCTAATGCACTTGATGGGACTGAGGATGACGCTGTTTACGAAGAAGAGAGTGAAAGCGGAGACGTCCTGGATGCAGATGACGAGTTAGAGAACGAATTTGACACCGACAGTGAAAGCGAAGATGAGTAGACTCCAGCCAGAAAACAATTCAAACAGTTCTTTTCAGAACCACCCCGGTTCTTTTCAGAACCACCACATTTATAAAAGTCAATGACCAACATTGTGTGTCCTTTTATTTGCTTGAAATTGTACCAGTAACTGTGATCAGGAACATTTGTTTCGGGAAAATATTCGCCTATAAGACGCACTCAAACTTTAGCAGTAATTTTAAGTACAAATTTGGAATTTCTTAAAAAAAAACGGTGCGCCTTATAACCGAAAAACTACGGTAATAAACAACTTACTGTATTAGCCTCGAATGTCCAGTCTTTACGGGAAAATCTCAAACCTCGGCCTTGCCGTATTGACCCCCCTATCACTCGGTCAATACGGCAAGGTCTCGGTCCGAGATTTTCCCGTAAAGATCTCACTCTCGGTTAATAAGTAGTTATTATTATATGGCTACAATAGTACGCGTGCTCTGATTGGCTGCTGAGCGGGCATTATTTTCTTGTAATGACCGGGCATTATAAAACATTTTTTCAATGTTAAATTTGACCTAGATCTTGGCGTAATAAAGGCAAAAATTGTCTCATTTTCAAAGAAACTGTTTTTACTGTCCCTTCTGGTTTCGATCGCACGGCCAGGGTTTTCTCTGTTCAGTGAACATGGCCTCGAATGATCTCTCGCGCGCGCAACGGATATTGGAAAGCGCTTACGTTTTTTTTTTTCCAGCGCTAAAAAGGCCATATAATAAACAACTTATTAACCTCGTCCGTTCGGTCATTACAGGGAAATCTCAGACCTCAGCCTTGATGTATTGACCTCGCTGTCGCTCGGTCAATACATCAAGGCCTCGGTCTGAGATTTCCCTGTAATGACCTCACTCTCGGTTAATAAGTGGTATATAATGCCTTACAATTAGCCAATTAAAGCCACGCGTTATATCGTCTACAAGAACAAGCCATAATTTTATAATAAAGATTAATAAATATTTATCCAGTATGTAAAAAAAATTATATACATGTAGTGGCTGCAACTTTAGCAAGAGTTACAACTGTTTCAATTTGATTGGCCAAAAACGGGTCGTGTCCAAGCAAAAACATGTTTGACTGGACAATGTGGACGGCGACTGCCCGTTAGTTATTTTTAGCCTGTTCATGTCAGACTTGTTTTTCGTAAGGACTTGGAAATGTCCTTACCCCAAACCCTTTGATCATTTTCTGGAACAAATTACCGTAAATGCTTGCACCAAATGAACAATGGATAAGTTTACAGTGGAAAAACATTTCAGTATATGTTAGTTCTGTGAATTAAAATATAAACCAAAATGCTGTTGCATACCTGAGACTCATACGGGAGAAAGGCAATGTTTATCTCTTTCAGGGTTTTCACATCTATGATGAAAAAGACAAACATTGAATTAATAGAGTTTGTAAAGTCAAGATTCTGCTTACAGGTTTCTTTTGGCCTATGGGCAGACCCCTCTCCTGCATGTAACTAGACACTCACTAATATTCTAAGCCCCTTATGTGGACACTACTTGTCCACATAATGCCAAGTTGAACGTTTTCTGGTTTCTCTAATGTTTTGAGTAAGTTTTAGAAATATTATAAGATAATACATTATTCTCAAGAAAACCAAAAAATGAAATTGACCATTATGCAACTTATAAACCTCGAAATTTCTCAATGAACAGATGTGTGTGTATGCACAAATGTAAGTTTCAAATAACAATTCAATCCCCGTGATTTTGCTAGAGTGTGAAATTTAATACTAAAGTGAGAAAAGATTGGAAATCACTATTTGAAGAAAATTTGAACAATGAAATTATTCACTCTCAATTTTTATGAGGTCATACCTGATTCGGCCAAAGGCCAAATCAACTATCACCACATAGAAATCAAAGTCATAATCTAATTGTTAAACAGTGATACTTACATGTACAACATGTTGTACGTAATGTCATTAGACCCTAATCACATATATGTTGTAGGTCAAAATGAAATTAAAGTTAAAATGAAATTTGTTCTTAACCCTAATTATTCATGGATGATGAATAATTAGGGTTTAAAAGAAAGAAAATTGAGAATCAAACTAGGTTAAAATCATTTTAACCTGGATTTTATTTTGACCTGCAACATATATGCACTGCCACAGAGATACATTTGTTGTACAAGGGCAGGTAAATACTCACATTTGGAAATCCTGGAAACTTCATTAATCAACGAATCTGGACAAACTGAAAAAGAGAATACACATTTACCAAGACCAAACATACATTTTAAATAAATTTACAATACATACAATGTACATAATTATTTTAAATTGATAAGTGGACCATTCTGAAATCCTACTGAAATCCTACATCGTGTATGTAAATACAGCCAGTGATACTTAACACAACTTTTGACACATTGCGATTTAATTTTTAACGACCCTTTATCACACTTCATTGTCAGATCTGACAATAAGCAAGCAGGCATCAAACTGGTTTGCAAATTTAAACAATGCAACTCTAAGTACCTTCAGTGAAGAACACATGGGCACCTTTATATCTGTGGTTTCCTTCAGTGAAGTCTTCGACCAAAGCTCTCACTGACTGTGTTCATTAACAAACATATTAGAAGACAATATTAGCTTACAAGCTTTTTGGGGAGTAATCATGCACTCGTAGTTATGTGTGAACATAATACAGTGTATCTGTTCCAAGCAGCATGTAAAGAAAGTCATGTCCGATAACCCAAGACTGGTGTATTTTGCAGTCAGACAAGTGAATTCTGTACTTTGCTTGCCAGAATAGACATGGGCATGTTATGTTGTCAGGAAAAAAATGTGGTAAAAGTAATTCATACTGCTACTAACAGGGCTTCTGATAGGGTGCGGCAAAAAATGGGAAATTCTGCGGCATTTTTAAGGAAAATAATGCGGCAAGAAAGGTCTATTATGCGGCAAATTATGCGATTTTTTTTAAAGCTGATTTAACATTGTTTTTTAGGTCTCAGGGAGGAAACCCATTTTTTTGCTGTCCAACAGGCAATTAGAGCATAAAAAACAATAAAAGCATCCAAATTAAATCAATTGTTGCCTGATTTTAATTATTTTAATCTGAAATGGCTCATTTAGACAATCAAGTGTCACTTGATTCCTCCTTGATTAAACAATGTTACAAATTTCAGTTTTACATACTAGATAGGCTGTTAATTAAGGTATGTCCATTTGCTATTTCAGATGTCAGGCCTCGACAGACCATACAACTTATTAGAACAAAAATAACTTTAACAAAGTAGAAACATTTCTGTGGGCTATACAAACTTGATACACTTGATTCAAATGAGAAGCTATAAATCACTCAATGACATTCCCACAATACACGTTACCACAACTATAGCAAATAAGTGAAACTGAACAGTGGATGCCTTTTGTGTGTCTAATGCTATTCTCGGGTAAATGATCAATGGCTGGTTAAAGATAAACCAATTTCGAAATAACTTAAAAGATTTATCCTCAGTGGGCTACACAGAATTGATATTATAATATCTTTGATTAAATCGACAAGCTATGAATCAGTCAATGACATCCCCACAAAACTCTTCTCTTGCCCTGTCGTTCGCAGTAATATTTACAGGAAGATGCTATCGTGTTTTCGGTTTCGAAGAAGCACTCAGCGTTTTAACAACAAACTTATCCATGGGGTATTTTGTCTCGCGCTAAACGAAAGAAGCTACATCTTGCAAGCGACGATTGAACTGTTTTTGCGCCGATGTTTACGTCGAAAATAGTGCAGGACTAAATACCATCTCCAGAGAATATATCTACAATCGTGAACACAAACGATTTTCTATTCTTTGCCAATAAGCAATCGCTTCCACAGAGAACTAGTACCAGGTCCCCGATGTGCAAAACTACACATAGAACGCCTGTTTGATCGATTGAACACTCGCGGACAATTTTGGTGAATTCTAACGTCTTTTGAGAGGTAAATCACCTTGAAACAACGCTTAAATTGTCGTAGAACTTAAGTAAGAAGGAAATATTTCCTTGTTCTCTCCTCGAATTTTGCAATTTTGCCTGGATTATGCGATTTTTGACGAATTATGCGAAAAGTTGCGATTTGAGGTCAATTACTGCGAAATCGCAACATCGCAGAATATCAGAAGCCCTGTACTAAGAAATGTTTGGGCTGGTGCAATGACTTTTGGGCTGGCATATCATTAAGTTACAGCTTGAAGCCCTGAAGTGCAAGTTTGAAAACTTGTTTTCTTTGTACTCTGTTAAGTAAACAGTTTAATGACAACTAAAGACAATTTCCAGGCAGAAATATCTGCTGTTATATTCCAAGTCTTTTTTTTAAAATACAAATAAAATGAGTTGGTCTCTTTTTAGCTGATACATGTATGAATTTTGTGACTTACTGTTTCCTCTGGTGTCAAAATGTAAATGGCTTCAAAGTTTGGTAATGGTTGGCGGACTTTAGATATATCTTCAACAACTGAAAGCCATGCAAAGAGACAAAAAGTAATTACATATATTTAACAATTATCCTGCGAAATCGCGCGGAATATCGTCTGATACTTAGCCGACGAGGCCTAGGCTAAAATCAGACGATATTCCGCGAGATTGAGCAGGATAATTGTTTTATTATTCAACAAATTGATAACAAAACAGCCTAAATTCTTGTAAATCTCTCTGTCGACATTTTCTCACTTCACTTTTTCTTCCCACGCACGAAGCTACGTATACCGCCGGATATCTGTTACGGATATCGAGAGCATCATGACCATATTTGGATAGTGTTACAATTTGTTGAATAATAAAATATTATATGTTGTAGGCCAAAATGAAATTCAGGTTAAAATGAAATTCCTTTGTCTATTAACACTAATTATTCATGGATCATGAATAATAGACGTATTCGGCTAACGTGTTTACATCCTTGTTGCCACCCAATTCAGATCACGTGATGATTCATTTGAGAGGGTACAATTGTTCTGTTTGAACATACCCTCATGCACTCAGTTGCGCGTAGCAAATTGCACAATTGTACCCTCCCAAATGAATCATCACATGATCTGAATTGGGTGGCAACAAGGTTATAAACACGTTAGCCGAATACGTCTATTATGGTTAGAAGACAAAGGAAATTGAGACTCAAACTAGGTTAATTTCATTTTAACCTGAATTTCATTTTGACCTGCAACATATATATTCCTAGGCATTTTGTTATGATACAAATATTTTATTTTAAAAATAGGCAAGACCCAAGCATGTAATTCTGTTAGTAAGGTATCCTCATTGATGTGATCAGGATCAGAACAGCCCAGAAAATTTAGCTACATGCAGCACTGCGCCAAAACCCAATCACCAAATCTCTTTCATTGCAGGTCTCTTACACGAATGAAACTAACCTGAACAAATGTCTATTGCTACAAGTTACTCAGTAAGTGTTGCCAAATCATAATGCCAAAAGAGCTATGTTATTGAAATAGTTGGACCAGCAACAAAATCATTTGATGTTTGATCTGCGAATATTCTGCACAGATGTTAATAGCAGAGCTCCTGCATACCAAAGACGTGACTGACCGTACATACGTATGCCAATACCTTGAGTAACACCATTATCATAGCCACATCTTTGATTTTGGGCATCCGCTAAGGTATCACATGACCATATCGCAGGCTCAGCCTATGAGCTCATCGAGGTGGCATGTCTTTTTTCTTTTTTTAAAAATTTTATTTTATGGAACATTTCTTCTTCTGTTTTTTTGTAGTTGACTGCAAACCCAATACTGGTTTTTTCCATTGGATCGCAGGCTCAAGTTAGGTTATTACAGTGGGGGAAGAACGAGGGAGTACATGCAAAGGCAAATTTCGGTGCAAATTAACCTCTGGCATGTTGTTCACTTTTCTTCTGACATATTCCTTGCACAATCATATTTTGGGTATAGTTAAAATTTAACTGGGAAAAGTAGCGAAACATGCTCACAATATTGATCATTTCTTAATTTTCTGATTCAAGAAAAATAAATCCTCTTTTTCCTTTGTGGTTTATTATTGCAATCAGGAGCTCCGCTTTTAGGCTTGACATCTTGCAAAGCAACCAAGCAGCCAAGGTATTTCTAAATGGATCAACGGTCCCTCTCCCCTCTCCCTCC
>OZ026597.1:31593104-31608104 GCA_964020085.1 Micromussa lordhowensis
TTCAACACCTACCTGTGTTGTGACTTTGAAATTCAGAATTGAATACTTGACAAACAACGGAGTTACTCAATAACACGAAGAATGTTAGCCTCAAACAGAGCATCTTCATTGAACCAAGCGGGAAGGTAACAAGCGTCCTGATGATGAGTCAGGAAAAAACGTCAGTTCTCATTTTATATTCTTTGTTAAAATAAATTTAATTGTATTTGTAAATCACGTGGTCTCATTACGCCCACAATAAAACAATGAACGAGATCACCCTGTCAAAACAGGAAGAAACGTGAATTTTCTTTCAAGAGTATTTCTCTAGCTTTTAAGGTCTTGGATAGATAACATGCTTATGAAAGTTTTCTCTAGCATGCTGACGGATATGATATTTGAGTGGTAAAACGGAACCAGGGCATGAAGTAAATGCATCACTGTCCTACGCACGTATTTAATTAACTGCTTTCACAGATCAAAGAAGAAAATACAGGAATTATACGGTATTTTCTTCCTGGAAATAAGTCAAAACAAGGATTTTATGCAAGTGGTAAGGTCGAAAAAAGGCAAAATCAACGTAAACGTGAGCATCTAAAAAGATTACAAGTAATGAAAGTAATTGGTGATAGCTCACCAAGTTTTTAGAAGTATTACTGACAAAATGATCATAAAATCTCATCATCTCTCAACATCACTGATGGCTTAAGCTTGTGATTGTTCTGGCAAGAAACTGCAGAGCATTAATTTAATTTAAAAGCTTATTTTTGAAACACCTACGAGTTTAATGAACGGTAATTTGGGTTCGTGGAAAAGATAACAAAGGTTTTTACAGATCTGCCGTCAAAACAGGAACCATTGTATAGAATAATATTACGTGAAAGAATCTGTAAACAATGCGTTTATTTATCATTTACTCCAATTTTGTATTCATTTCATGGTTATATTTACATACCCTCTTTCCTAAAATAACTTTAAGACGTTATGTCCTTTCAGTTAGCGACGCAGAAAACAAAAAGTGAAAAATATCTTTTGTTCCAAAAACGCGTGGGTCAGTAAACCGTAACATATCTGTTTTGTAACAGCCGGATTCCCGAATTGTCAGAAAGTGGTCTGGTATACTGATGTAAATGATAAAAACATCCTTTCTGAAATTGCAACTTCACAATTTAACTCCGCCGTTTTTTCGAAGCTTTTGAGATAATAAATTTAGCTACAAGTGCAACCATTATTAAACACTATAGCTAAACGTAGTTTTGGCGGCAATTAAGCCTTGGGCATCCCTGGATGAGAATAAGGATTATTTTATAGGGTTTTATTTGTTTCTAGTAATCGTACTTATCTTAATTTAATGTGCATATACTTGACGATTCTCTTGAAAATAACGAACTCGTCGTTTATTTCAAACACATGTAAGTTCTCCTTTATCAGCTTATAAGAGGTCAATTGACTTCTCCAGATGGATACAGTTAAAGTTTGACATTTTTCGCATTCAAATCTCTTTTCAATGCTTTCATCTTGTTAGCCTGCTCTCAATACTTCAACCGGCCTCTCCAGCGAAAGATGACCGCATCTATCAGTGTGTACATCTGGAAAAGCTTTACTTACAGCACCTAATATATATAGCGATAATCTTTTCGTTTAAAGCATAAACCAGTTTAAGTAGAATTTATAAGTTCAGTTTTTTGAGACCCAATAAAAGCATGGACAAGGCAAAGATAATAATGATATCTTAGCAAGACTTGCACATGTTTAGCGCTTCTGAAAAAACAATTCTTTTATATGGCGTTTTCACCACTTTCTTTCAAATACAATTTCTCATGGGAACAAAAATGTTTTCAAGCTCATTTAATTTAGCTGTTAAATATTGATCCTCGCTATCTATGAAGTACCTCGTTATCTTTAATTTAACTGAATGGGCTCGTTTTCCTTGATCAGGTATGAATGTCCTGTTTCAATTCAGTCATTTACCAGCGGCCGTTTCGATAATTTACTTTCTCGATCTATTTTTCGTTTCCTTGAGAGTTTGAGAAAGCGGGAAGTTTCGATTGTTCAGATGTTCTCCAACGGCACTCATTTATATTGAAAAAACAATAGACATCCAAGTGCACTTATGGCTCTCGGAAAGACGTCGGACCAGTAACGAAAGACGTTTTATTGTTTTTCCAGTTTGTTTATCACAGAATTTTTATTTTTTTTGAATAAGGTTGTTCGCGTATGATCATTTATTTATTTATACTATTGCATTACTAAAACCTCCAGAGTGAAAACGGGAATCTTTCCAGATGCTGCACATTTATCATTGATGGAGACATAGAGCATACCTGACTGAGCATCCTTGAGAGATAAAATATCACTTTTTAGAGAAAAAGCCCTGGAGATATTTTGTTTTCTCTATAACAGGAAGAAGGCATTTTCAGCTTTTATGCCGTTTACGAAAAAAAATAATCCCACGTTTTTGGGATGTATCCCTTTCAAACTGGTATAGCTGGAGCCTTGAATTGAAGTTAATTGAATTCCCAAAGTCCCCAAGGCAAGTCTTTTCTTCACTTCCCAAGTCAGCCATACCGATCACTGGCTAAGCGTGACTCACACCACGATGTCATTGCGAAAATAATCTGGACCTTGTATGAAGATGATTGCATTGGTTACTAGGGTGACAACTTCGAGTGATGCAAGACTGAAACACAAGCTCAAGTTCAGTTTGATCCAGAAAAAAGAATTATGGCTGAAGCAAGGTCCACGAACAAATCTTGACTGAGGCAATGGTCTACTGAAGTATTTAGGGTGTTTACGATGACCAACAAAATGAATGAGGCTTGCCTTGCCTACCTGTTACTAGCCATGGCCCTGATCTATAGCGATTGACAGGAAGGTTTGGAGACTCAGCCCTTCAACGCTATTAGGGAGTTTTAGCATTGACGACACCGACGCCGAGAATGACGCCTTGTGAAAAAAGTATTTATATTTTACCCTCGAATGTCGCAACTGTGTAGATCTGTTCAGTTTGCCTATCGGTCTAAAATCCTGCTCAGGCTAAATATGTAATGACAGCGTTCAATTCCAAAGGAATTAAAAATTAGCCATTGCGGTTCTCGTACTCCAAAATACGTAGAACTTGGTCATTTCACGTTGTTGTTTTGCAGAGGACGGCAAAGAAATGTACAATGGATCAAAACGCACGTGCAGAACCATTGTTCTGCTCATTAAACCTTTTGTTTACTGACGTTCATGTTGCCGTCGCCGTCGTGATTTGCTAAAACTCCCACCCCCGTAAACTTGAACTTATTTTATGCTGGTTTCGGATTCAGTGAAACTCGGGTGAAAACTGACAATAAAACAAATAATTAGCCATGCTTTTATAATAGCTATCGACCCTCTTTTTTCAATCAAAGATGAAAGATATCTTCACTATTACAGAGCATATTCTTTCATTGCAAGAGAAAACACGCTTTATCGATCGTTGAAATCAAAGTGAAGCTAGGATTTGAATATTCCTTGAAAACCACTTGTCAGCCATTAACGCCGTGTCACACCCTGTATCCAAGCGTACCTGATTTACGTAAAAGTTATCCACGGCATTTATGAAATGCATTAAAATGGTGGCGATTTAAACAGCACACGAAAAGTCCATTTTAATATATATAAGGATTACCATGGGACAGAAATGTGAAAAGTAATTTTCACATTCATGCAGTGAGTGGGCGAGACGTGACATATCTCAAAGTAATGAAAAATTGAGAGTGTTGGTGCCTATAATTTGGATAGTGGGGTCTGGATAAAAACCCCTGTTGAAAGAAATAAAAGTTTGAAATTGTGTTTACTGAATTTGTTGTATTGATCAGGCGTGCAGACTATAGACAAAGATGAAAACCGCACATGAATTCAGTGGTTAGAATACAGTTAATGAGAGAGACAGCACTGATATTAAGTAAGACAAAAGTTTATTTGTAAAATTCACAAGGCCATTACAGCTAAACGGCTGAATTAGTTGCTGAGTTATTTCTCAAAAGGAAACACAAACACCTAAGTAAATTCGTTAACAACTTATACACTCATATATCCCCGGCGAAAAACATGTTACTCGCTATTTGCAACCCATGATTTTAATTTCCCTTATATCTTTTAAGCCTAACTATTAAGTTAAGCTGTAACCTTTCAGTATCTCGCACGAATACTGTTAATCTCGAGAAGCTCACATTCACTATGGTGTTCTGAAAGAGTGTCGATTTTCAGTTCTATTTCTGGCTCATTTGTGACGTCATAGCACAGAAATTCCGCCGGTAACGGGGTGCGAAGCAATGTAATGTGATTTCAGGGCGTTCTTCTGATAAAACGCCTTCTCGCAGTACTGACACTGAAATGGCTTCTGAGGCGCATGCGTCCTCTTGTGCGTATTCAGCGTGGAAGCCAGTGTAAATCCTTTACCGCATACGTCACACTTGAACGGTCGCTCGCCTGTGTGACGATACACGTGTGCCTTGAGATTTCCCTTCTGATTGAAGCCCTTGCCACATAATTCACACTTGTACATGCGCACGTCGGAATGCGTTCTCATGTGGTACGTCAGATGCGTCAGCTGCTTAAATCCCCGCCCACATGTCAAGCATTTGTGTGGCTTCTCTCCTGTGTGCGTGTAGCGGTGAATCTTCATGTCAACTTTCTGGTGAAATCGCTTACCGCAAAAATCGCAGATGAATGGCTTGTTGTCGGAGTGCGTGCGCACGTGCGTATGTAGGTTGGAGGCGCGATTAAATGCCTTGTTGCATTGTTGACAAATGTATGGCTTGGAAGTTGTATGGGTCAGCTGATGACGAGACAGGTTACCAAGCTGTCTGAAGGCGCGGCCGCACTGTTGACAGACGTAAGGTTTTTCCCCAGTGTGAATGCGCTTATGCGTGATAAGAGAACTGGAACGAGTGAATGACCGACCGCACTCATCGCACACGTGCATGGACTTGGACTTTGGACGATGGCTGTGGTCATGCGCAGTCATTTCCTTTTGTCCACGCACAACAGCTGTGTCAGGAAAATATGCTGTTTGGAACGAACCAATGGCTTCATTCTCATTGAAGTTGCTGATTTCCTTAGCGTCAAAACCATCAGAACGCCTTTCTTCAAATGGAATCTCGTTTGGCATCATTTCCTCTCGAGTGCTTCTCTTCTTGATGGACAAGTTGTCTGTAAATAGGTTTGTTTCTCCCCTTCCTTCATCATTTCTCTCTGGGCTTTCTGGGTGTGAATCTTGTGGTTCAGACTGTGGATCCCAGTAGATGCTCGAGATGTTAGGTTTAGTATCCATTTCTTCACTGTAGCTTAGATGCTGCGCCTGATGAAAGGCTAGCACTGATTGGCTATCTTCAGTTTTGGATGACCTGCCCTGGAAGAGTACTTGACGATCTTCTTCTTGCTTTACAGGCACGGCTCTTTCATTTTCAAACCTTCGTTCTTGCAAAGAAACGGCACTGGACAACGGCGTAGACGGTTGAATGACACTTCTTCTAAGGCACAATCCTCCTTTCGGCTCCTTGAAGGGAATCCTTATTGTGCAGTTCAATGCACGGCTGACCGTGCGACAGATAACGGACTCACGGGGCTGGTGATAGGGAAGGCGGGGTGGTATTGCGAGGCTAGGTTTTGGTTCCGGTTTCGGTAATACAAATGACTTCTTTGGCGAAACTGGTAGCCATGGAAACTCTGTCATATGGCGGCTGTAAAACGATAGCTGTACTGGGCATGGGCAGTAGCTGCTTGGCGTGGCTGACTCTCGGTGATACAAAGGGTTGTCGACTGAAAACGCTGAATTGTGAAATGGTGGTTGCACCATATTCTTCGCCATTGGTTCGTTGGGGTTTAAACTGTCTGCTGTCAAAAAATGTGAAAATAGCAAGGAAATAAACGATTGGACGCTGCAACACAAATCACGTCTAAAAATAAACAATTTTCTGCCTCAACATACAAGACAAGATTAATCATCATATTCAGATAATATGTGCAGATACATGCCGAGCAATTGTGACAAAAACATCTAGAGAATGTCTTCGTCAGTCTTGCTAAGAATGATATTTACGAGTAAAAAATCGTATTGCACATGATCGTTTCCAAATGCGTTTTATTAAGGCCGTTCGTAACACGTTACAACGAAGACATCACGATTAATTGTGAAGTCCAAGATATTGCTGTGTTCATCGTGATATTATTGGTTTAATTGCGAATTTTACTATTCTTTGAAGTAAAATTTCGATTCGGAATTCGAGTTGGATCTCGATTCTGGCCGATGTGAGTCAGGATTTCGAGTAAGGATTTTGTCAAAAAGATCGCAAGTTATGATTCGAGTCGGGATCTCCACACAAGATTCCCGAACTTTCAAGCCAGCTTGCTTGCGGTTAGCTTACACTCTGTTTTGCAGGCGGTTAGTGAATCTTGTTGCTTATGGTTAGATTTCTTTAATTCCTTAGTAAGGGCAATACCATATATGTTTACTAAATAGAGTTTAAGCGGAATTACATGAATATCATAGTAACAATGACTTCACAGTTACCCTCTGTTCACAAAAAAACAGTCCTGCCTCGAGATCTTGCCGAAAACCTGACTTAAAATCCGACTGGAAATCCTGCCTCTTTGATTAGCAAAGAAAATTTGCCTAATTGGCCCAGTCAACTGGAAATTGGAACACAGATTACACAGTAGAGAGAGCTCAAGGTAAAATTCGAAAATTGAATGAAACCAATTAGCTAAGTAATTAAGCATTTCAGTTAATTAAATAATCAGTCTTTCCTCGCCGGTGAGATATGTGCTACAGATTGTAATCATTCCCTTCCAAGCTAAATGGACGAGGCTTGAAATTGAGGATCTATTTTAATGTTCTCCATTGTAAAATGCCAGTTGGTTAAAGGGATGGTTTGGACTTCGACAAGAAATGCTGTCATAAAACGCATCGAATGATCGGCCACTTCAAAGCATCTCTAATTAATTGACTAACTAACTGATCAATTATATAATTAATAAATTAAAATCATCAGTCACTGGTAATTACATGGTCTATGAATTTGTTACTTACGAGAAAGGAACATTCTTTGGCCTGCGTGAGATAAATCGACCAGAATTTCTCTATTTCATTAACCGTGTCAGGACATTGCAAACAACTTGCAAACTGAAATGCTAATGAAAGAAATTTCTAACGTAGACCGGCCGAGAGGAGGCCTCCGCGCAACAATTTGACTCGGAGACTGCGCAATAAGCTTTTGATTAACAACTTCTTAAAATGAAAAGTTCTTGCCATTTCAAGTTAGCGCGGTTCACAACCATTACGAAATAAGATTTGCTTGGGACCGAAGCAAAAAGCAAGGTTTCAGTGAATTTTACTTTCAGAGTTTAGCAACTCCACAATGATGAAGTACTGTGCTCCACGAATGCTGCAACGCCCTCAGTTGCAAGCTAACTGCATGATACGCATCATCGAGAATTACAGTAACAGGCGCAATGGTTGATAAGTCATTGTATCTTATTTAAAGAGAAAACATCAATGCTTACTGAAACGGTACACTGCGTTACCTACAGACTAGAAAATCGTACCGTTCATAACAGGTTCCGCTGTGGCATGTAAGTTCCCCTCGACCTCCTCTTTGATCTGATCTCTTAGCAGAGAAGCTTTCGGCATTTCAACAGAATAAGAATAGAAATCCCGCTGCAAAAAATCGAGTCATGAAGCTTGTGAGAACTAAGAGATCATGGAATTCGCACACTCGGATAGAACTGCTGAAGACACGTTATACCACAGTCGGCCGAGTGTAGCTTACCTTGTGATCTGCTCTCTTGATCGACTTGTGCAGAAGTAATTAACGCTGCCACAAACAAGTCATTTAAAGCGGCTAATTGCGGTCCTTTGCGAAAGGGTTCTGGTGTGACGTCAGAAAGAGGCCTGATTATTAGCATGCAATAGGTTGATTGCTTTTTAGCATTAAGGATGACAGCTTAGCACGTTCAGAACCTTGTCAAAATTAAGCCTAACTACCTGAGGTTACAGTTTTTGCAGTGATCCTTTTTCAAGCAGTAATTTGCTCATCGTTTCTTTTTGCTTCTAGTTGCAATGTACAATAGAAGGAAATCTCCACTTTACTTAATTGCATAATTTAACGCGATTTGCGTCTCAATCAAGACTACTCACCGATGCATTTGGTAAAAAACAACGCCAAAAAGCAGCTACTTGCCTTTTTAATCCTTTTTTTTTTTCTACCACAAATCGTTACTCTTTGATATTGCTAATCAAAATTCAGTCAAATCAGTCATTGTTACAGCCGCTTACAGACATTATTTCTAAAAGAACACCTAGATTTGCTTAAAAAAAAAATGGATACCAAGCAACGTGTAGTTACTTGAAGCACGACATGGCGAGACAATAGCGTACATGAAATTTTGCTTAAACAAAACTGACACATTCTTTTTTTTCAAAGAAAATGATGTATTGACCAGCTCGCAAAGGTGGACAGAATTGACTCGTAATAGATCACTGGGGATGAGATCTGTCTTAAGAATGGAAAAACACAAAAAGTCCCATAGAATCCCATTTTAAGCAGGCTTGCCTTGTTCGTTTTTATTTTTAAAAGTAAGTGATTTTCCAGGTGTAGTATAGGGGAATCCTTGTTTACAACATTTGCCTAATTAGCATAAGCAATTCAGTTTTTGATGGAGCTACAAATAAATCATTTCTGAATACTGAAAGGTCATAGTACGATAAACTCTGCTAGTGAATATGAGCCTGATGTATTGCCGCGGAATACTTTTTGTGCAACACGGGTTGCATGAGCTCATTTGCGCTTTTGCCACCCAGAAATTTTGCAGTTTTTGAAAGACAATTTCTCCTTGAATATTGCACCCAAAGAGCTAGACATTTCACCATGTACTAAGTTTCACTAGCTCTTTAGCTGCCTGAAGTCAATTTATATCTAACAAGTTTCCTTTTATACGCATAGCCGTATGCAAATGAGCAAAAATGTAAACAATGACGTCAGCATGAATCCGCCTATTGCGCAAAGTTAACCTGAATATGGATTTATATTTTGTAAGTAAGTAAATTTGTAAGTAATATATTTAATGCCAGTAACACTGAGAGTGCTTGTGTGATCTCCCTAGCCAAAGCCGCATGTTAGAAAATCTAAGAAGCGTTGTTTGTGTTGGTATCTTGTAATTCCTGTTGCCTTTAAAAAATATTTTTTGATTCCTGTATTGTGTCAAGCGGATTCTGTAGTCAACGGGCCCAAAATGTGAAGTGCAATTTGCTGGAGGCAGCTGTTAGAGACTCCTTAGAAAGAGTAATAACAAACGAACAAGGAACACATCTCTGGGACACGGGAGGGTGTGATATTTGCGCAGCTGAAAAATACGCATATGGTTTGTTTGACATATATTTGGCGATTAAGACATCATCTCACTTAACATGGAATGTCAAGGATACGCTCTAAATCTTAGACTGAAGTTTGCCAGCGTGAAGAGAAAATTAGTCTTGTACATTTCCAACTACCTACAAATGTTGTACATAAAACAATGTAATGAGCGTAATGAACTGACTTGCTTCAACTTTAGATTTTCGGTGTGAGATTCGAAGGCTTTATTGATCATGACGTATTTCTACAAAAGGTGAATTTTTTTACTTGGTCAGACATGATTGCTCGACCTGAAGAAAACTTGTTTTTACAAAGAGAGGATGCGTTTGTTGAAACTTTCACTGCAGTCAAGATTTTCAATAACTCGACTCCTAATAGCAAAACATTTCTACTAGAAATTAAACTGAACTAGCTATCGTATTTACCATTCATTGACTGACTGGAACAATTCATTTATCATTTATTCCTCTTGCATAAAAAAAGTATCATCATAAATTCGATCGTTCTGAAACGAGCAAGGAACCAAGATAATCAATGTACTCACAAAGTTTACGCATGAAAACCTCTCAGTAGAACACGTAACATTTAAAACTAAGCGATCTTTCTTTGTTAACTCACCTTACACGAGAAAATGAAAACTAAACCGAAATTCAAGCTCTCTGTATAAGCCTTTTGTAAGCTAACCCTACATGAGCCATATTATAACAAAAGGTATAATTTTAATTGTTCACATCTCTATTAAATTTTTACAGCGCTTCCGTTAAAAACCTGAAATGTGACAAGTACTTTTAACACTTGTGAGGCTGGCTTTGGAGGAAACTAACTGGAAATCTCAAAACATATATTTTTGCCAGTTCGTATCTAATTAGTTCGCTTTTTCTCGCCTCCACAATGAGTCGAATGTGTTCAGCACTGACTAGAGAGGAAAATGATCATTTTAAGGCCAATCATTTTGTATTAATAGCCAGGAAAATGACCCTCGAACATTTCTCACTTAGTTTTTAAAGATCTTTAAAGCATATGTAATACAATATATTTATCTACAACAAGCGTTGGAATAAAAAACTGAAACATCTTGTACGTATGGGTTATTGACCAAGTGTGAGGTCAAGATGGCTGGATATTGGCCGAGTTCTTTTTTTGCGTGTTTATGGACCGAGACGGAGTCGAGGTCCATTAACACGCAAAAAAAGAACAGTCCCGAGCGGGCAAGATGGCTCCATCTTGCCCGCTCGGGTAGCCAATCACAGCGCAGGATTTGATTCATCTTGCCCGCTCGCGGAGCTAGACATATAATAATAACTCTTATTATATGGCTAGCTCCGAGAGCGGGTAAGATGAATCAAATCCTTCAATCTTATTGGCTAATTGCGCGCGCTCCAGCGGTCCGTATTTTCCCATCCGGACCCCGAGTTAGGGACCGCTCCGAAATTTCCAACTGAAGAAACGTTTCAAGCTTTTTGTAACAGCGTAAAAGTGTTGTAAACAATGTAAAATGTAAACTTTTTCGACAGAGTCAAACAATTATGGATTCCGATAACGAGAGCTATCATAGCGAAAGCAGCAAAAAAAGACAATTTTGATTTTTCGTGAATGCGCGCGCGTACGCCAGATTTGAGCTGAATTTCTTTAATAAAAAAAAAACAACACAAAAGTTGCTTTTAAAGCAGTCCCGAAGAAAAAAATAAACACGTTATTTGCCGTCCTTGGTCGGTCCGTATTGGTCCATAGTAATCAGGCACAGTTTTTCCCAATACGGACCTCCCGGACGGCAAATAACATATATATCTTAGTCCTTTTGACGTTTTTACAAATTATGATTGAATCGGTAAAAATATTTTAATAAAAACGTTAAAATGTATTTTACACAACACACACACAAAAAGATCCCTCCTGGACTGTTCTTTAAACATTGTTCCTGGGGTTGAGCCGGCTGGAAAAAAATCAGCTTCGATTTTATACGCCCACTTCTTTTGGGAACAAAAAGAAAACTCGAGACGGCATAATCATGAATGTAACTTACTGTAAGAAATATAGCGAGGAATTAAAAAAAATGTATCACCAAGATACTAATTCAAAGTTTTTTTGATGCAGACATCGATCGTTATAAAGATGTTGTTAAATGTGTGCGGAGAGCTGACAACAGCCTATTTTTAAACAAGTTGAACATATACCATTTTAGCTTGTAAAGTAGGCGAAAATCTCTTTTGCAGTTTAATAAGGGGCAACTTATCAAGGGTTCCTATGTATATAGACAGATCACTGCACCGTCATTTGTGGAACTGCAAACAGACATGAGGTAGTCCACGTGTTAAACATGGAGTTATTTTAAATCGAGATAAATATACAGTTGTAGATTGTTTCCAAACTAGCAAGTACTGTTGCAGAGCTATTATTGAGGCCACATGTAGAAGGGAGCGTATTGAATTTAATAGACCGTTTCTTTTGAATTTCAAGGACTGTTAAATATTAATTGGTTGACTTACTGAACAGAGTATCCCTGAAAGTAAATATAAACAATGATCCTCCTTGTAAATGCTAGAGGGATTAAGAACTTATTTTTCCTCACAGTGTTTTAAAGAAACCGATGAAGGCCGAAGTTGTTTGGTCGAAACGTCTTTGAAGTTTTATTAACGTTGTTTCTAACGTTAACAAGAGTCAGTGTCAAGCACAAATTTCAATTCTGATGCCATCCCCGACTTCAATTTTAGTATTTTCAAACATAGTATTGTTACTTTGCAATTTTATTTTTCGACTTTAACAAGGCACTGATATCTGTGGTTTTACATGCACCATAGACGTATTTAAGCTACCACTTAAAATAATACGCACCATGGCCTAACATTAAGCTTCAGTATAAACAAACACTGCCACGCACATGCGCACCACATAAAGCATTCTTCTATGTAACATGGCACCAAGGAATCGGACATAATCACTGTTCCATTATAAATTACTTAACCCTTATGGATACAGTATGGTTCATTTAAATAACATTTTCCGTACTTCTTTTCTGTTATTCGAATCGTCTCGAAACGCTTGTAACGATCGATTGAAATAACGGCTCGTTGCACGAGGAGACTAGAATACTCAGTTGAGTCAAACGTGGAACTTATCATGAACTTTAGTTCGTCTTATGTGAAGTTCGACGTTTGACCTGGGGCTAAACACGCCCAATGTCTAGTTGATTTTTTTTTCACGACACAAGTTCTAGCCATTACACAAATGGTGTCGCAAAAATATATTATACCATCAAATAAAGTAACTTGGTCTACATCGCGAATACGGGGGGTCCCTAAACATTCCCATTTCAAGTTTTCGACTATAATTTTACGCCTTCACGATGCAAAAATACTGTTATCCCACAAGAGAGAAAGAGAGAGAGTTTTTTTTCCCAGAACTCTTCGGTATTTTTGCGTGTTAAGTGATCAACTTATATTTTCATTTTTATAGTCAAACCGTGTGAAGCGTACCCTTTAAGATTACATTAATGAATTAATTATTTGAATAATGAATTATTTTTTTGAATATTGAACCCGTTAGCTGTATTCTTGGAACGACTAGCTTGTTCAATATTCAAATAATCCATTCATTAATGTAATCTTGAGTGGTACAATACACTTAGTTTGACTTTAAAATAGCAGTGGAAAATCCAACAAGCAGCTTACGAGAAGCACCAGCGAGAAAACATCTTGGAATGCAATCTAGCTTTCCTAACTACTATTACAATAGTTGCATGGAGACCAGAGAAAAAAAAACCCAGACAATCCGTTTTCTCGTATCTTCCAATGTCCAGTATACATATTTACATCTGACGCCCTTTGACAAAATCAACACCATTTCTTATTTCGTCGTTTCCCTTTTACTCTATAAGTTCGCTCACCAATTTTATAAGCCTAAAATTAAAAATATATTCAAAAAAAGAGACACGGAGATGTTCAAATTCAAGTGATGAGACGTCATCACCCGAGGGGTGTGGGGGAGGGGGTGTTAACAAATACTGCAAGGGTTTGAGTTTTGTTCACTTGCAAGTCGTTCACGAAAACTCAACGCGCAACGAGTATTAGGATGCTTAGGTTTCAGTTACCGCTTTTAAACATAAACATAAACATCACATTCTACTTTACGACCGCCTCACTACAAAAGCTACATTTTTGGCCGGAATAACAACTCGGTAAGTATTTTTCACATTTGAGAACCCTTTTATACATGAACGGGCACCCCACTTTAGAGTGGTAGCCAAGTTTGCACTGTATGTTGTCAGTTGAGTGTAAGTGTATAAAAACTGAGCCAGAGCAAAGGCAAAATAAAGACTGGTACAGTCGTATAAAATAACTGACACAACCTAACCCCGGCACAGTCATAAGCTTACAGTAAAATTTGCACTCAACATCTTCTCTGATCAAGAGGTCTTTAAAGAGTTATGATTGACTTGCTTATTCTTCAAGCAGTACTACATGTAAGCTGCACACAGTGCCTCTGTTACGTAGGCACACTGGAGCTATTTGGTACTCCCTCAGTTCTTTTTGTTGTACCCTGATCAACCACTATTTCTGGCACCTCATCCACAGCACTTGGACTTTGGGGACTGTCTTTTCCCTCCGGGCCATCTAGAGTAGGCCAGCTTGTAGTTTGTTCCAGTTTTTGAAGCCTCTCATTTAGGGCTTTCAATGCCTTTTGTCTAATCAAAGAAACACAAGCTCATTAACGGTTTAAGTTCAAAACAAAAACATACACCACAAAAAATAAATAGAAACTATAGGGCCATTAGGGAGACTACAGTTTTGACTGTAATTATGCATCCTATTGAAATTAAGTGTCATCATCACCATTATCATCATCATCATCATCATCATCAAGTTTTTAACAATTTTTCATTCTTTATCAAAGAAAAATGTTGTTAAGATCACTGTGAGCCCAAATGTTTCTTCCAGCTTTCAACAAGTTAAATTATTTCAATTTTCCCTGACTTTTCTTTAAAATGTAAATTTTCCCTGACTCAAAGTAAAATTCCCTGACTTTTCCCTGATTTGACAAATTCTTTTCCCTGACCATTTGCTGACCTGTGTCAATGCTCTTTTTTACGATAACTGCAGAAATTCTCGCACGCTCATTGGCTAATTTTTATCGTCAATATGCGGACAGACACATGAATTTGAAATTCGTGCGACGCGTCAGCAAGCGAGAGCGGGCAATTCGACCACTTGTTATCGTAAAAAACAAATTGATGTCAGTTTTTAATGAGTCTGTCCTGTTATTGACAATGAATTTCGTCATCACATTGTCTAAGTAGTCTGCGGATCCACTCGGCTATCGCCTCGTGGATCCACAGCTACTTTGACAATGTGATGACAAAATTTATTATCAATAACAGGACAGACGCATGAAAAACTGACGTCAATTTGTTAAATTGTTTGAGGGTGCAAGACAGCGACTTTATGATGCAAGATGTGAACTTGGAAAGTGGCAAACTCAGCCTACACTCTACCTTCTTCTCTCGGCATCAGCAGGATCCATTCCTGGCAGGCTGATTGTAATTGCTGATGGCGCTCCTACATCATATGTTCTGACAGGCTTGTGGCACACTTTCAGGCGAACCAGAGTATTGAATACGATTGCTGATAGTGTGCTTACTGGA
>OZ026597.1:31615604-31648104 GCA_964020085.1 Micromussa lordhowensis
CATTCTGTTATTAATTAAAGCTTATCAAACTTGAGTTCGATTGCAGTTCCAAGTATATGCAAACTGCATTTAAATGCAAAAAGTTAATCATCTTTCAGGGCCTGAATACGGTGCTGAGCTTGCAATATTACACTATGTTTCGCCCACTATTCAGTGTTAAACAGATTTTTACCAAGCAACGTGTGATACGACATACTTTGATTGCAATTGACCAAAGAATTATAGATGTTTGCACGTGAAAGCGAATCGCTCGATAAAAGGTCGTTTGGTGCCATCGCGATTAGTGAGCTCTAAAGAATGTGTCGAAAAATAAACAAACTTAATCTCTTGTTGGCCAAGATACAACAATTATCACTTAAAACGACGCTCATGCAAACAAAAACTAGATGGCAGATGAATATATAGAGCTGCAGGGTTTAATATCAAGATGTGAAAGAAGGCTACGAGTCACGAAACTATCAGTGCAACGTTCAAAGGAGAAACAAATCTAAAATGAACGGACGAAAACAAATAACGGAGCGAAAAGAGCTCACACAATCTTTAAAATATAAGGGGATGATGAATTATCAAGAGTCTAAGAAGCTTAATTCTTCCGTGGATAGATATAAAAAGGAATTTGAGAAAAAACTTCGTGAACTGTCTGTACAACAATCTGTGCTTCTCGCTTCTCAGCGAAGGCGAGACTCTCGGAGAGGTTCCCTCCCGTCCAGCCCCTCGGTCGAGGTGAACGGTGAAAGAGATGACAAATTAAAGAGTTCATTTTCTGATTCAGCCTTGGACCAGTACGTTTTAGCAAAGGATTCAAGAACCGGTGTAAACTGTGACGATAAAACCTCATCGTCGTCGTCGCCTCTGAAACTGCCGAACATAGCAACTCACAAGAATAAAGGAGCACGAAAAGTTGAGTTGGAGGACGTCACATCGTTAAAGATGCCAAAAGAAACTCTTTGCGACAAGCTGAAGTACTCAAGGCAAGCCAAACCAAGACTGGATGCTCAAGATTTGACAAGAAAGCTATCTAACGGTTACTCTACAATGGTTATTGCGTCTCCAACGATCACGAGATCGACTCGTCGAGGAAGTTTGCAAGCAAACCACTTAGCTCATCTGGCAGTGGAGGAATCCATGCCAAACCGATCGAGGTTGCGGAGAGGAAGTTGTCCTAACCTGGGTTCAAAGTGGAGCAAAGAAAAGAAATTAGCCACTGGGGAAAGCAGCGACGGCAGTTCGATACAGGATCAGACATTTTCCAAGCATGTGCTTGAGATGAAGAAATGCCGATATTTGAGATTTCCAACGTCAATAAAAGAGGACGAAGAGGAGAACATGGAGTCGGTTTTTATTCAAAAATGAACCGCTTGATTTAAGTGAAAAGTCAGCCATCCCGGAGTCAAGCAGCTGCATTGTTCAATGATGAAAAACAAAAGTTCGCGTTTGGTGAGGAAAGACACATTAAGACGGTGACTAATTTTTCTGTCCATGTATAAAACGTAGTAGAACTAGAGGTTTTCCGATATTGTATATCTACACATATTGTATTGCGTAAGACAAAATTAACCATCAAATTTATGAAAACGTTGATTGCATCACAAGGATGACAGTACACTGTGTGAATGTGTACATACAAGACATGTTGATAACCGGGCAATAGACATAAACAAACACACAGTCCTCCGTTTGTTATACTCTTCAGTTGGTCTTAAGATTGCTTCAGAAGAGCCACCGGTTTCTCAACCTATTGCTATTTTAAATAATAAATACATTATTGAACAAGTTCCGAAAAATCCCTCTAGGCCAGTTCCCCTCGACACATTGACTAGTTATAATCGACTCCATGTACATACAACACGTGATCGAGAAAAGCCATGACGAGGAGTTGCATTATTGTTGCTTTATATAGGTTTTGAGTAAGTAAGTTTTGAGTATAGGTTTTAAGTAACCGCGCCTTCACATGTAATGAGTTTTCCTGGTAATGAAACTATAATAAAATAAAGATATATCTTTTTATTTTTTTTCTGAATTTTCTCCAGGGAAAATTAATGTAAGAGGAAGTTCCTTCTGTTATCGAAAACCACATTAATTCCGGCACCGATGAATACAGGTGCACAACGGACTCTTTTGTGACCGCAGCGATTGACGCATGATCACGTGGGCGTCCACTTAAAACTTTTTGAATTCCTGTAATTGGACACCTACCTTAATATTCGTGCGCTTTAATGCTTTCTTCTAGTGGATCTTTACTCTCTGTAATGCCATTTTCCGCTCAGAGGAAGTTGTAATTAAAGACTTGCCAATCTAAATATTTGTTAGTAACTGGACCTCGTGTAGCATAATTTAAGGAGTAGCTCTGAATTTTTCCAGGGAAAATTAATGTAAGAGGAAGTTCCTTCTTTCTGTTATCGAAAACCACATGTAATTCAGGCACAGATGAATACAGGTGCGCAACGGACTCTTCTGTGACCGCATTGAAATGCTCTCATACAAAGACACCTTTGCTTTGCGGACACTGATTATCTGCACAGTGGCGATATTAATTTTTCACACTGAATGAGGTGGCAATCGCACTCTGATATTAGCAAAAGTAATTGGTCCGAGTGGAGTCAAATTCAGGAACTAATCGGACCAGTACTATCAATAATATTAAAATATCAAAATCGGCCGCCTTGCGCGAAGTCGATTTGAAATTACGCCGAGCTACTCTTTAAATTATACAACACGAGGTCCAGTTACTAACAAATTTCGAGATTGGCAAGTCTTTAATAAGAACTTCCTCTGAGCGGAAAAAGAAATTACGGAGAGTAAACATCCACTAGAAGAAAGCATTAAAGCACATTTATGGTAGGAGTCCAATTACAGGAATCCAAAAAACTCTAAGTAGACACCCACGTGATCACGCGTCAATCACGTGGCAATTAAGCAAGCGGAACTTTTTGTCAGATTTGATTAGAACACGAAAACGTTCTATAGGTTATTGCAACTTCGTTAACACAACACAATGTCCCCGGCCAGGGCTCGAACCCGGAGCGCTCGCTCCGGAGTCGAGCGCCCTAACCATGAGGCCACCGCGCCTCCACTTTGCTACAGAGTACATATCAGTCAATCCACTAATTGAGTAATTACATATTGCGTCAACGGTTCGGTTTATGCGGCATTGGGAAGTTCCCCTAAGAACTCTATTGATCATGTCGTTGAAATCTCCATGTTTTAATTCTGCGCCTCGAGTTAGAACGAAACATTTGCCCGAAAACCTATACCAGCTGTTTTCATGTTGTCTTACTGCTAAAGTATCTGAAATTGAACTGAGTAAAAGAACAAACTAATTAGAACTTTTGCCTTTATTCGGCGGCCGACAAAGTTACGGCGAGATGGTAAAGCATCGCTCTCTTTTATCTAAAGTAAGACAAAAAAACATTCTGCATTAATATTTCAATTTTGATATTTTCATCGATGTGTAGGTGCCTTTTAAACCATAAAATTAATTTCTTTTTTTTAGAAATTTCCTGTTTCTAGCCACTTGATTTTAATTCAATTTCCTGAATGAGCCATTTACACGTCATATCCCAACCACTTAGTACTTACTTACTTACGCGTTATAATATAAGGATTTTGTTAACTAAGGGCATCGATCTGCTCGTAAAGGTGTTAACTTTTCTATAGTCTTTGTGCACGGTGAAAAGTAGTCAGACAATGTTCAAATGTTTATAGTGGTCAATGCACTTAGATACTGACATCTAGCTAGTTCACAGCCATGCGACTTGACTGAAAGAAACAAATATATCAACTAAACATAACAGGCTTGAAAATCCCAACTGGCGCGAGGCAGACCAGTTGGCTATTTACAAGCATGACCAAGGAGTTAAACCAGGTTCTACTGAGAAACAACTCCAGCTTAGTGGTCACAGCGCGACCGCGACCTCCGGATTTCAAGTTCTGCACCCTAACCACTCGGTCACGCTGTTTTCTTCTAACTTAAAATTTTGTCTCATAAATAAAATAGTTTATGATCAGACAGCTTCCACTTGCTAAGTTAACGTTTGATCAACTCGTGGCTCGTTCTCCTATCACAATTTCGTTTCTTCCCAAACAAAGCCTGAAAACTTCTACGATACGGACGCATCCTCCACGCGTATAGCAACGGGTTGAGCGCAGAATTACTGTATATGATAGGAATAGAAAATCGGTAACCTGCAATGAACCATTTTTGCTCAGTACATCCCTTGCAAAACCGGCGTACGGCTGTAAACGACCAAAATGGAACAAGAGATAGAGCGAAAACAATGATTATAAGACACGCAGTTTTCATAAGTTGCTTTTGCATCTCGGCCGATTGCTTGGAGATTTTCTCTTTCCGCGTTGGTCCACGCTCCTGATGTTTGTTCTCACTACCGCCGCGGTGTTGATACACCCGTTCTGCCTTCATTTTCATCAGGCAACAGGTCGCACAGTAAGTAAAACAAATCGTGACAAGTGGAAGGATGAACGTGATATAGAAGAAGATGACATCATACAGGTCCCGATCGACTGCTAACTCCAGACAGCTCGTCATGATGGCCAGCACCCAGCAAAACGCGCAGCCGATAGCGGTCTTCCGCACGGTGATTGAAACACGATAAGTGTACGGAAAGGCAACGGCAATGAACCGCTCCACCGCAAACATGGTCAAGATGTAGACACCTCCGCGCACAGTAATCTGAGAAATTATTTTAGCCTGCAGTAGGACTTTCTGGATGGCGAACCCTTCTAGGATGTGCGATATTCCTACGTCCACGGCAGTAACACAGCCTGTCAGGAAGTCTGCTACACCCAACGAGAAGACGAGGACGGCGGTTGCGTTGCGAAATGTTCTTAGCGGGTCTTTGTATATTACAAACAGGAGCAAACCATTGGAAATCGTTATCAGCACAGCAAATAAGAGCAGTATGGCCCCAGTGATGATGAAGATATGGGATTTGAAATCTTGAGCGACATTGGAATTCATGTTGACTTTCCTGATATACTGACGCGAAGAACTTCCCTTGTTCGTTTTAAGCTGTGTGCGGTAAAACACGTCAAAGGAAGAAATCCATAAGCTATAGGCTGTTAACAGTTAATATATTCCGTATTAACTCGTCATTATCGTGATATACCTTGCATTTTTGAAGGACCACTTGCACTTTCCATCTTGGATGGGTCTTTCCCCTGCTTTCCCAGAGGTCTATTACATCTTTGTCCAAATTAACTTATAGACTAGATAGTGAATACGCGTTAAACATTCCCATTAGCACCGCTGACGCTACTCACAATAAAATGGACGAAAGCATCTTAAGATGTTCATTTCACATGATATATGCAGCTGAAAATTAGAAAGACAAAAGGCGTACACTTTAGAAAGCTGTTAGAAATATTACCATAATCATCATAATGTTTGACACATCACCTGTGATTAGCCTGCGAGCAGGCTCTTCGCGTGGCAAAGATGAAGGAGAGGAAAGGGGAAGTAGCACCACAGTTTCCCATATCAGACTTTGCCTATTGTTATGGTTTAATTTTTTTTAAGACAATGAGCCCTTTGTTGTCTGTCCGTAGGGATTTTTCCGTCCTGTTTCGCGTAATTATAATCGGGTCAAATCGGATTCAGTCGGCAACTTGTCGCTGATGACAAATTTTTCCCAACGGTAGCCTACTTGAGAAAATGAAGACAAACTAACCGGGGGTAGGTCAACAGGTTTGTCTAAGCTTTTGCCATGCCGCGGGCGCATGTTTCTGCCTAACCCAGCCTAACTGTACTTTATTTTAGTCGTCTAGTAATTATTATTTTTTAGCTCATGTTTTAGCGAGCAAGCGGCGATGAGTAGCTGGATGCGATAAAAACGGGGCGGCCGCTACGTTTTATACGCTATGGTACTTTAAAAAAAATCATGCATGGCGACCAATTGCGCCTGGATCTACGAAAACAATAAACGAAAATAGAACTGTTGCCAATCGGCAAGAAGACAAGTTTTTGTTTTGCAACTTTTAACGTTTAAATGATTTCGCTTTGCGCCAATTGTTCCACTGGTAAAAACAACTCATGAAAAAAGAAAAGGAAGGAAAATTTACAATGAAGACACACCGCTTGAGGTCGAGAGTGCGTGAAAAGGCGGGTTTACTTAAACTATTGTCAGGCCTCGCGTTTTTGTTTCTTGGTCTGTTGAAGCAAAACAATAGGTGCGATTTTTGCACTTTTTTCCGTTTCAGTGATTTTATTTTCCGGTTGGTCAAAAATTCTCAAGCAAAAATCGGCCCACGTTTGTAGAGGACGTTTGGCGGTTTCTCTATCTTAAACTTCGAAAACATTTTCTAGAAAACTACTTTCTCGACGATCTCCTCTGATTACGCGAGCGAATGGTTCTTGTCAAGTGACAATAGCTGAATGACTGTTGTCAAGTACACGCGTCTCCATTAGCATAACTAGTACTCAATGACCATTCATGACAACAAGAAAACAATAGAGTCAACTAAGCGCGAATTTCAAAGACGCTTAGCTGCGCTTAAAAAATGTTATAGGTCGGTAACTTTTCTCTATAGGCAATTCGCAGAACAAGCTGAAGAAAGGCCTTCATTAGAATTTCACCTGAAAAAGGTTGGCGGCACGCGCTGCTACATCAGTGGAAAGTAAAGTTTTTGTCAATTAACGGTTTGTTGACGATTAAGAGGCAAAGACGAGAAAACAATGCACAGCGGCAAAGCGTTCAAGATATGAATACTCTAGTGGAACTACTACACTGAAAGTGGTTCGTCACTAAATTCCCGAAGAATCCTGTTACAATTTTTGAGATTGATGATATGTGATCTGTAATTTATTTTTGGAAAGAGATCATTTCAGCTAAAATCGAATTGGGGGAGTAACAGCGGTAATAGCGCAACAATTGTGTTTTTAAACAACACGACAGACGCTTTTGTTTTCTTATACTTTTAATGGCAATTTAATCCTCCTAACAGTTAACTGATATTTCGAACGTAATTGATAGTGGCAGTAACTATATACGGTAGTTCTTCGCTGCAGGTAGGCTACTTTCCTCCCAGCGGCTTTGGTTTTAATAACACCTGGCCTATTGCCGCGCATTAAACAAACCAGAAAAAAGTCTCTTCACTTTCCTCCCAGCGGCTTTGGTTTAAATAACACCTGGCCTATTGCCGCGCATTAAACAAACCAGAAAAAAGTCTCTTCACTTTTCAGTTTCTTATCCGATGATTGGGTTTTGCTTGTAGTTGTTTTGCGCTTTTCCATTTGTAGTTTAGAATACAAACCCTACGGAAATACATGCACCTTGAAACTTCGACAGCCCGCGCGTCAGATACAAATTTTCCCTTTCGCACCTCCGGTAAAATTGTCGTTGTTCTGAGCGACATTCCCTTACCCCACCCCGAGAAGGGTGATATTGTTAACATCGGACCGTCAACGAAGATTTTGAATCTCGCGCTCGGAAATTTGCTAAGCGTCGGCTCTTTCAAACTTTTGTTCTAGAAACAAAAGAGCCTCAAAGCTGCAAACAATGGAAATTCCCATTAACGGTAGATAATAATCCAGTCCATTGTCCAGAAAGCGGCTTAGAAACGTACTGCCCCTTTATTAATTTTTGATTCATCCGTGCTCGAGCAATGAACGCTGAATATCCTGAAAGACAGACAATTCGCTCCACCAAAAATTTGGCAGCAGCTGTGGACAATATTTTCATCCACATCCGGTGCCGCGTGTTCATTGAATGATTTTCGACAACTCGCTCCGCGTTGCATCAGCGGGGTTTCTTGGGGGCGTCATTCAAAATTCTAAGTGATGTAGGCAGGCTCTGCTTCCCTTTTTCTTTTCCTACAGTTTTTCTTTACTAAGAGCCTGCTCGCAGGCTATCTGTGATAGGCCATCAGCTCATATCCTATCAACAGATTAGTCGTGCAAAATAGATAGTCAAAACAAAATTAAAGCTTCTTTGAAAGACAACTGTGAATAAGTTTTAAAGTATTGACAAGGGTTTTTTTAATATAGTGGTTAATAGACAAGAAAAACAAGAATGCAGCCAGGACTGTATTTCGATCAATAAACACGGAAACTAAAAAGAACTCGTCTCAAATCTGACAGCAACAACAACAGTTGCAACAACAACAGTTTATTTGTTCCTACAAGGAAAGGCAAAGAAAAAAAAAACATTTTTTACGGAAGCCGAGGAAAATTTCAGACTTAAGATCGGGTCTGAAGTTGGATGTTTGAGAAGTCTGAGGTATCAATTGAAAAAGATTGCGTCATTTCTCGACCAATAGGCCCTTTGCAGCTGGGGTCACGTGACCAAATTTTTCCTAGAAAATTTTTATATTATGGGCTATAACTGGCTATAATGCCAGAAATGGAAAGAGTGCATCGAAAATACCAAAATGGCCAAGCAACATTTTCCATACAGACCTCCTTATTTTTTAAAATATTCAGACTGTCATAAAATCTCATCTTTTAATTTGGCCGTTTTGATATTCTCGACATGCTTTTTTCCATTTCTGGCGTTTGTTAAGTTATAGCCCATAATTTTATAAAAAGTAGGTCACGTGACGGCTTAGCTGTCAGCTATCAACCGCCGCGTTAGACCACAGGCGGCCCAAGCTCAAAATGTTAGGAGTTTTTTTTTTCTTTTTTCACTTTGCTGCGAACGCTCAGTGTATATTACATAACGACGAATTCGACTACGCGAAAACGTGACGTCAGCATATGGAGGTGTTGTTTACAACGGTTTGAATTTATAAAGGTTTGTATGGGATCGCAACGGCTTTTTTAAAAAAGTCACTTATTGGTATGTTTTGCTAATAAAGTCTACTTACCCTATTGCAGTGTGGTATTCTTTGTTGTTTGTCAGCTCCTCAGGCCGATCCGAAGCGATTTTGGCGAGTTATTGTTCTGTGGGTTTCCACTACTAAAAGAAAGACAACTTAGGCTGCACACTGGTTTCCGGAGTGCCCGCCGCTAGAAGCGAATAAATCCACCGAAAATAACCCTGCCGACTCAATTCCTCCGTAGAATCGAAGAAGAGATGTTGAAGCTCCATTTCAGTTCACTCGCTACGCGATTCCGTCCACAACGACTTCGCGACGGTACATTTTTTTTCCAAATTTCTTCGCTCGCAACTGCACAAAACGGCTCGTGTAGCCGCCAACCCGTACACACTCGCTGTTGGCAAAGTACACTGGGTGACTATAATTAGCCCGACCAGGGGTAGGCAGCGACTATTTGTCAACACGCAAACCAAAATGCCGACTCGTGACAAATAGTCACTGCCTACCCCTGGTAAGCAAAGTTCCCTGCTGCAATAGGGTAAGTAGACTTTATTAGCAAAACATACCAATAAGTGACTTTTTTAAAAAAGCCGTTGCGATCCCATACAAACCTTTATAAATTCAAATTCGAATTCGTCGTTATGTAATATACACTGAGCGTTCGCAGCAAAGTGAAAAAAGAAAAAAAAAACTCCTAACATTTTGAGCTTGGGCCGCCTGTGGTTAGACTAAGATCTCCTCGGTCAGTGGTTGTAAAAGCCAGAACCTGACGATAATTTCAGGACATATAAGATAAACGATAGACCGAGTAGATTCATCGTGTCTTTGAATTTTGACAACAAATGAACGAAAACAAGATCTTCAAAGTAAATGGCAGTTATATTTCGGTATAAACTTTACCATCATCAGACTAAAAATGTATACAAAATTAGCAGCTTAGTTACAGAAGGTATACTCAAGAGAATAAGCAAAGTTCCCTGCTGGATTTTAATCCATTGTTAAGAGATGGTGATTGGCGTTTGATGTGAAAGGCCTCTTTATATAATAGCAGGTTCCAATTATCGTCAAAATCTAACACTGTGGTGTTATTCTGAACTAGATTGATTACGCAATCCTTGTTGCTGGAAATAGTTGGTGCGGTGATGTTATTTCAAGTGTCGGGTAAATTGAATAAATTATGGATAAAGGCTAAATGTTCGCACGTGCGTAGATGTTTGTAAATCGCACTCTCTTTATCAGTTACAGCGTGTTCACGTGTTAGGGTGAGAAGGGTTCTGTCAGTTTTGCCAGGAGCCGGTAATCGGCTCCTGGTTTTGCCAATGTATGATGACTAGCAGCCAGGGCAACTGAATTTGTAGACGACGTGTGATTTGTTTAAAAGGGGTACTTTGTCTTTGTTGCTGATGTAGAAGCACAATTTTGTGGTTTTCTCGCGAATTTTGATCTGGGTGTTAGGGTTTTTAAGTGTCTCCGCAGCTTTCGTTTAAAGGAACGAAGAAGTTGTGACGTTTTCTCGCCAATGTAGGAAATAGAAAGCCAGATAGTGACGGGCTCATCTTTATCTTTGGAGTTGTTTGCTGTTGTGTGATTCTTGTTAAGGGAGTCGTATGAGAAGCGGCGAATAAGCGCATGAGAAATACGTGACGGAAAGCCATTCCATGGGGTGATCTTTTTCAGAGTTCTTAGTTCCAATTTAACCATATTGGGTGAGCAGATTCTATGGATGCGGTCGACTAGTGCTCTGATCCAGGAAATTTTGTGACGCCAAAGAACGAAGCTGTCAAAGTTGGTGTATTGACCACAGAAGGTGTCTTTACGTTAGATTCCAATGCCATTGGGTGAAATGTTAATATCCAGGAAATGCGGGGTGGTGTTTTCAAACAAGTCATAAGTGAAGCGTATGTTCTTGTCAAACTTATGAAAGTAGTCTAATAAGATTAGATCGGCGGATCGTGTCAAGTTTAATTAGGAGTAGCGTGTCGTCAACATATCTACAGTAGAAAGTTATCAATTTACGGTCGATGAGAGGTTTGACGACTGTCTCTTCAAACTCTGTCATAACTTCTTTTTTTTATGTTAGCCAGTACTGGACCTAGAGAGCCACCCATGCTGACTCCATCAGTCATCATACATTGGCAAAACTGACAGAACCCTTCTCACCCGAACACGTGAACACGCTGTAACTGATAAAGAGAGTGCGATTTACAAACATCTACGCACGTGCGAACATTTAGCCTTTATCCATAATTTATTCAATTTACCCGACACTTGAAATAACATCACCGCACCAACTATTTCCAGCAACAACGATTACGTAATCAATGTAGTTCAGAATAACACCACGGTGTTAGATTTTGACGATAATTGGAACCTGCTATTATATAAAGAGGCCTTTCACATCAAACGCCAATCACCATCTCTTAACAATGGATTAAAATCCAGCAGAGGGCTTTGCTTATTCTCTTGAGTATACCTTCTGTAACTATTTAAGCTGCTAATTTTTTATACATTTTTAGTCTGATGATGGTAAAGTTTATACCGAAATATAACTGCCATTTAAGATCTTGTTTTCGTTCATTTGTTGTCAAAATTTAAAGACATGCACGATGAATCTTCTCGGTCTATCGTTTATCTTATCAGCGGTTATAGCTTGTACAAGATAAGTATTTGATGTAACGGTCATATTAATTGCCCCAGTCGAACACTCAAAACGAGGCTCGTTTCTTGGAAATCTGACGTCAGCATAATACCGAGAATTGTCGCTTGGCGAGTGCTTGAAATATCCATATTTTGAGGTGAGTAAAAAAACGTCTTGAACGGGTAGGTACATTTCGCTGACCCCTAGTCCATGGACTACCCCGATGGACCTGGTCCATGGACTACTTGAATGGACTACCCATGGACTACCCTAAATGGACCACCCTGAAATTTGCGGCAAACATAAATTTAACTAAGCTAGAACCCAAACAAAAAGATGCGATCGAGAAACACAATTACGGAACACTAAGTCACTTGCGATTTAACAGATTGAATCCCCAACTTGACCTTTGTCACAAAATATTGAAGGGTAGTAAAGTGGAAACGACAACTAACGAGTTGTCCTTTTTCTGCAAACGAAAGAGTTGTAAATAAATGGAGTTGTTGTTGCTCCTAGAGTCGCCATCTTGACCTGCATCACAACCGCTGATCAAAACATTGCGAAGCTGAGAGGCGCGGGCGGCTCCCTGCGTGGCTCCTGCTTGATCTTTCTCTTTAGTTGACTTTTTAATACACAAGATGTTGCCCTCGTGATCAGTTGTCCTTTTTTTCTTTATACCTCACACGGCAGAAATCTATAAAAATATCAATTAATTTCGAGCAGTTAAAAGTAAACAAAGAAATAAATAAATGACTCAAGTCAAGTCAGTGAATTTAGGCCTATCGTCTCAAGTCGGAACATGGGAGTCTGAGAGCATTGAGAGCAATTTTATTTAGGATTACTGAGACCAAATTAGTGATTTCAGAACCAGACAGCCCACCTCCCTCCAAGAAAGAAAACAAAATAAGAGAGAAACTCAAAAGAGCTGTGCATGGTTTTTGTCTTTTTACTATCAACTTAACTTGTTTGCAAGCTAAGACGGTGGCTGGATGGCTTTAATAACATGTTGGTCGGCATGTGTGTCAACAAGAGGAAAACTCGCTTGAATCCAAGATTTCGTGACAAAGGCCCAAACGTTAAGGTAGGAAAAGTTTGAGAGTTAAATCGCAACTGTTCTGATAGATCGCATCTTTTGTGTGGGATCGTTGAATCCCTTCAATCGCATGTGTTCCGGTGATCGATCGCATCTTTTTGTTTAGGTTCTAGCTTAGTTAAATTTATGTTTGCCGCAAATTTCAGGGTGGTCCATTTAGGGTAGTCCATGGGTAGTCCATTCAAGTAGTCCATCGGGGTAGTCCATGGACTAGGGGTCAGCGAAATGTACCTACCCGTCTTGAACAGCATCTATCTACTCACAGTTTAGTGAAATATCTTAACAAGAAGAAAGCAACCAGTGGTCAACTTTCTAGTCACTACAAAACGTTTTTCCAACCCCGGATATGAGCGAAGAGAAAGAAAAATATATATTCGAGAATTTTTTATCAACGTATTTCATTTGTATACTGATAGGTCCTGATAATTTTGTATATGACTAATACTTTCCACAGACTGTGTCTACTGACGTTTACGAACAAGTTCCTTTCAAATACGAGTATTTTAATGTTATTAGCGAAATATATATGGACATGGGAACATTTGCACTGTTGCGTTACAAGTTTGTGACACTGATCATGTCGGGTTCTTCCAGATGAATTCTAGCGACAAGTTGCTTATATTCTCGCTAAATTTCTAAAGTTCTTTGAAGTTGTATTTGAGGTTAGTAAGAAATTTTTGTAAGTTGTCGCTAAATCTCGGTTGGCAGACTGCCAGTGAAACAACCAGGAGTCCATTTGACACGGCATAACATTTATAGTCGAGAGCTGTGTTTTACCATGAATCGGACTCCTAGTTTTACTGCTTAGAAGTTTACAAGGTCTCTGTGTTTGATTTAAATCGTTCCTTCGCAACTTAAAATGCTGAAATACACAGATATTATAAAATACTAAACTGAAAGTTACAAGCCGAAACATGTTAGATTTAACCCGGAAGTGGACCTTGCTCAAAATGCAAATTTTGCTGATGAGGTGTCCGCTATTCTAAAATAACTCGGCTGGCGTGACAATTTTTTGACTGACAGACATAGTCCGGTACAGTCAAAGGTCTTCGCTCTGTCTTCTGATTGAATGTAAGAAACGCAAATCCTTTGAGTCATATCTTAACAACGACTTCATAGACAACGCTTGAAAGATCACAAAGTTCTCAGAATCTTTTAATTCTCTTTGCAGGTTATAAGATGTCACGCCGTGGTGCAAGACAACCCTGGCGGGCTTCTGGCAAATCCTTAAATGATGAGAAAAGTATTGCGCAAACATTTATCCAGTTTCTTGAGAAGAATAACTTAAAGAATGATATGCCGGAGTCTGATTTAAGGAACATATATCAGTCGCAGTTCTGCCTACAGCATCGTACGCCGACTGCCCCTTTCCCAAGAGTCCTTAACGCGCTCAGATATCATTTAAATCTGTGTCAGCAACTTGAAGGTCGTGTTATTTTTGGTAGCGGAGAAGCAGCGGCACTTCAGATGCTCTCTATTGACGATCCTGGCGAGTCCAGTTCCGAGGAAGATGAATTATCCAAGCTGATGCCTCTGGCGAGGCCTCGCTGCAAGATTTGTAAGAGAACATTTACAAATAGTGCTGCCTACGAGAATCATTTGGATACCGTTACTCATCGCCAACAGAGTATTCTAAAAAGGATTCGGCAATCAGTAGAAAAGTGAGTATTAACGAGCACGCATATGCATATGCATATAACCCTAACATATATATATTTCTTGTTTTGGCAGCCACAGTCCTAGTCATAATATAGATAATCATTTTACAAAGAAGTCGAGGCACGTAAAACCAAACTGCTATAATTCTTGTACATGGTCATTACTGAAATGTCCTGTGGGTCGGTAAAAAAGGTTTTCAACGGAACTTCGCCTGGGGCGAGCCGCTCCGGTTTTGTCTTTTGTCAGGCGGTGCCATTAACTATGGTGCCAGGGGGATTAAATTGAAATTAATAGTTGTTGATTCGACTTTTCGGCTAGTATAACAGGTGGCCGGCCTTCTTCAGGAAATAAACGAGAAAATATGAATCAAAATGATAGTTCTGCTACGTAGCCGCGCCTCTTGAGACATATCGTGACGGTTACGTGACATATCTAACGTCATGGTATGTCACGATATGTCTCAAGCAGAAACATTAGTCATCAGATTGGTACCAAAAATACGGCAAAATCACTGAGATAGTGGCCTATCACGATTATAGCTCTAGACCACACAAACCTCAGTCTTTGTGTGACTTTCGTCCACTTTTTCGACTTCCATCCCTTCTGGAGTGCCTTTTAACCACAAAAGCAAAAGTGTCGGACTCACAAGCTCTCGTAACATATTTGTTTGTTTTGAATCCAACAGGGCAGAGCTTGTCTGGGATAAAAACGGAATCCAGGTCACGTCCTTGCCACCAGGAGACGAAAATGGCGTGATTGAGTTGAGTGTTCATAGTGGAGTGCGGGGTCAGATAACTTTGATTGTGGAGAATAAAGGCACTGAGAAAATTACATTGAAGAATATCACTCTTCTGTGGAGCGTCAATTTCTTTAATTATTCAGACATATCACATATTGGGTTGGATAAGGGAAACTTACCACCAGGTAACTCTTTGATTAATCTGTTTGCTGCGTTTTCGTGTCCCACCTGGGAACGAAGTTGCCTTGTCAGTGCGCCCTTTTGCGGTCCAAGATTTTCCAAGTATTGGGGCGTGTTGGGGCGGGTACTTTTCCGAATGATCCCGCGCAGTTTTCTCGTCGTTTTTTAACTTGAAGTGAAATATTCTTCGTCTTTAGCTCTAGACTGCGAGCAGTCTCTTTCTTTTCCTAGCGTTTTCCTTGCGTTACTTAGAGCTATCGAGTAGCAGGCGGCGAGCGGCGAAGCCGCGAGCCACGAGAAGCACGGGCGCGGGGGAAAAGGAAAAAGAGAGTTTTTTCCTGCCTCTTCCCATTCCCTCCTCGTTTCTTCCCTAACTCGTAGTCTACGTTAGCTCGCAGATTAGTTTTTCTTTTTCTGCCAACTAAGTTTTCTTTTTCTGTCCCCCCGGCTTACTGGTGAACGTTTTTGATCTGATTGACTCAATCAAACAAGGAAAATTAGTAATTTTAACTGACTCCTCTTACTGACTTATTTCCCTTTTTAACATTATTTCAGGTAAAACAAGTCAATTTGAAATTGGTTGTAGACCCCGGAGTGAATATGGATACTCGTATGTTCCCGGGGTGCTGACATTCGAGCTTGCAGACGGAAAGGAATTTCACATCTTGAGGTTTTTAGCCGTGCAAGTTGTCAGTGAGCTGTTCGATGATCTGAAGCCGACTTCAAAGTACCAACCTCCTCGTAAAGTACAGAAAGTTCCCTGGGATGTCAAAACCACACCAGGCTTACAACTTCCACCGTAAGTTGATTGACACCCCACTGCCCCCCTTCCCTTACCTTCACCTCACTTACTCATTTCAATAGCTTAAGACGACCCCTCAAGAGTAAGTAACTTTATTTAGCCAGGGTAGCCCATTCAGCTACGAGGCTGAATAGGGGCTTCATAGGGACCCTGGGAAATAAAGGGATATACAATTAAAATGGTCTTAAATTATTTACACCCTAAAAACTCCTAAGCTCCTCAGTATAAGTTAATTAAATACAATTTAAAAATTCTAAAATAAAAGCTAAAATCTGTAAGTATAGTGATCAACGTCTATACATTCATAGGAAATAAAACTTACGAATAATAATGCTCAATTAGCAAACTTTTAAAATTACTAAAAGACGGGGCAGTTGCCTCCTGACGCGTTGAGAGTACATGTCGTATGTCAATATACCCTTTTTACATAACGAAGTGGTTAATTTACTCTCAAGTGTGCTTCGAGGAAATTCGTGTCATTGAATGAACAGATTGCGCGTTTATGCATGTAGGTTGCAAAGAGATGGCCTTATCATGGAGAGGTTGGACCATTATAACATTCCTCCCACTGTCATGGCGCAGCAAAATCGAGATGGACTGAGGTAAACCGTACATAGTAGCGCAAAGCCGGATACCTATCTTGCTTCTCTTGGGAAAATTTATCATATAAATGGCTGCCGACATATGTTTTTCGTAATTTAAATAGGTGGTATTTAAAATCTGTAAAGTCAGCGCGTGGAACTAATGACTTAGGTATCAGTTCAGAGTGGATGTCAGTGACACCTGGCTCAAAACAAGGTGTGTGAGAAACACCAAGAACATACGCCAGAAATAATGTAGATCAAGCCGAAGAATAACTTAGAATCGATCCCTATCACTGTTCAATTTTTTCTAACAGGGACAAACTACAGAAGCCGCTGAATTTTGACACCTATAAAGACAGATTTCGGTTACTTCTGCAGTTAGAAGAAATTCAGATGCAAAAAGACATCAGGCATTACGATATGAAGGAGGTACAATTTGATCAGGATAGAACTGACAGAAAGTTTCTTACCTTAGAGGTGGGTACGCTTTTAAGATTTAAACTGTGCATTGCTGAAATACGTTTTTACTTTATCCTCAGCTCCCTCCCTTTTGTATTCCTTCATTAAATAGGAGGAAAAGGAATTATTTTATATCAGAAAGAAAATGTGAAAAATGGTTTGTTTCCTAAGCAGATGTTTGGGGGTTAGTGCCAGTATTCGAGTGACGAACGAGTACGGGTGTTATTGTAATAAGTGTCAGATGGCGTATCTCAGAAATAAATCATTTATCTCACGTAAATTCCAGTTCATTATTCTGGACAAATTTTGCTTGGTTACTAAGTTACATTTCACGTCAAATGAAACAAAAAATCCTGGCAGTTATCGCTTTACTGATAATAATGACAAAACCACGACTCAAGTTATATAGCTACCTCAGTAAATCATGTTTAAAAGGAATAAAACAGGCATTTCACTAGTTCTCACTTACAAAATATGGCAAATAATTGCGGACGAAAATACCCTACAATCCAGCTATAATAGCAAAGCGCGCGAGTGACGTCACGACTCAGACAAACTAACCGGAATGGCGGATTTTCCTAAAACACTTTCTAAACAGCCGGTGTTACTAAAACACATTTTTGAAACAAAAACTTCGCCTAGATCCCCTTTAGTTCTCTCAGAATACGCTGATGTTGTATGAGCCTCGTGGGGGATATAATCATTTGCATTCTATTTTTAGGCCTCGCGCGCTTCGCTATTATGGCAAGACTGTTACCTACAGATCAGGGCATGTGTGTGAGATTATCTCATACAACGCTAAACATAACTTAACAGGTACCAGGCCTTGCAGAGAACCGTCCGTCAGTGTTACGCGGTGACAGAATCTATGCTTACGAGCACGGAGTACGTCAACGTCGTTATGAAGGGATTGTACATAAAGTTCAGCTGCTGAATGTGAAGCTTGGGTTTGATATGAGAGAGTAAGTAATTGAATTGCTTGTTCAATATTTCGATGCATCAATTAAGGTCTCATTTAGCTTCGTTTTGTTATCAAGAACTTGATGCTACCGGTTGTTTAAACCGACTTTTATTATACCTAATTGTACCCCTTAGGTACGCTTCGGTGGCATATCACGCGAGTTTGGTCGAGCCATGGTTCGCATTTTGGCGAGACGTAGTCCACCCAAAATACCCATGGTGAGACCAAACGGGCCTGATGCTGCCGAAGCGTACCAAATACGCACGATTAGGTACTTAGCGTACCCAAATTCGGCCAAGTGAGCATGATATCGTAGCCATATCTGACCAGTGACTTCATATCGCAGGATATAAGGACAGAAGACACGGTTTCTGATTGGCTAATTGCGAATTTGGGTAAAGTAACCGTTAATATCAATAGTGTAGCTATGTTTAAACTGATCGTGTGCCTGTGTTTTTAACAGAATGCCATACGTGAGAGGGAAAAAGTTTGACATCCAGTTCACTTACAATCGGCTCACAGTAAAAATGGAACACCGCGCATGTGAGCGAATTGCATCAGTGACCAGGCCGGAAATGCGACAAGTTCTTTTCCCTCAACAAGACAGTCTCGTTCAAAGAGAAGAGATTGACAGCCAAATCAGGTACGTGATTGTTCAAGAAAACCGCTAGAAATGGAAGGCTTTAGATAATGACAGCAGTATTGATTGCATAACGAGGCATGCCATAGGTATCTCTATTTCACGGTTAAATCGAAATTTATATTTTAGATCTTTCTACGATCGCGATCTGAACAGCGAACAGCAGCAGGCAGTTCAGAAGATTTTGTCAGGGTCGTCACGCCCTGCTCCGTACCTGGTGTTTGGACCTCCTGGAACAGGAAAGACTGTTACCTTGGTAGAAGCTATCAAACAGGTCAGAATTTGTTTTGGATGGTTTTGAACTTTTCTCTTTATCATTTCGTCTCCGACAAAATTAAGTCAGTGTTGCAAAGTCTAAGCTTCTTGCCTTCATGATTCTGCCGCACTTCACGTATGCATCTCAGTTGGGCCGGAGGAGACCGGTTAACCGGTTGATGGCCACAAAGTATCTTTGACTCTGCAGTTTTCACAACGCAGCATGTTGGTGAATTGTAAATACATATCTAGAGTTTTGCCACGAGTGCTGTTCTTCTATTGGCTAGGCTTCTTATTACCTATTCTGTTGCAGATATTGAGTAGCCAAGCAATATAATGTGTTGTTGTTATAACAAAATGGCGGCCGCTTCTTTGGGTTGTCGAAGTGTCTGTGAAGTGTCTTGTCAACTCTCGCGCGTGTTAACCATGGTGTGCCCTGCTCCCCTTATTTTTATTTTCTTTACTGCCCAATAGAGACCAGAAATATCACGCTTCAAGGAACTTGTGCCACGAGCGTCACTAGTTTCTCTGACTTATGTTTTGTGTTTTGTTGGCCGATGCTCTGAGGGAAGTTTCTTTGTCACACCTAGGTGCACCACCACATCGATTCAAGCTTCATTCTTGCGTGTGCGCCTGAAAACAGTGCCGCTGACCTGTTAGCGGAACGTTTGCTGGCTCACATTGATAAAGGCAAGATATTCAGGATGTATGCTGCATCCAGACCTTGGGACTTTGTGCCACAACCTCTCAAGGTAAAGTTCTAGAAACTGGAAATCCGGGCTGGAGGTGAAGTTATTCACTAGACAGTACATGAAATATTTAGAAAACAACCTTGCTGAAATAACACGTGCGCCGCACACTACGATGACGCTCCAGCGGTGTTCCAAAGGGGTGAACTAATTGAAGAGTGGTCCTATCTTAAATAAAAAAGGGGGACGGTACAGAATATAGGTGGAGCGTTTTTTAGGGGCGGCGTAGGCTCCATTACCAGCCGCTGCTCGAGAAAGGAGCCCGCGCTCTTCCCCGAAGCCGCCGTCTCTTTTCGGGGGGGGGGGGGGGGGGGTTAACGTAGACCGGACTCGAAAGAGATGCGGAAATCGAGTCAAGGGGCGGAGTGAAATTGTTGTTTTTACTCTTCGAGCCAGTCCTAAGAGGGAGAGCGGTCTGCCCTCCTATACACTTGCTACTACACATAGTTTAATCAGGTTTCCATATAGTCGCTGGAGTTGCTTGCTTTTCACTGAATACGAATCACTTTGTGTCTTTTCTCGTTCCATTGGAAATAAGTAGAGCATGCTTAGCTGTCTGGTTTGTGTATGCTGGAACATTCCCAACCCATCAGCTTAAAGTCAACTGGAAAGAAGATAGTGTTTCCAAGGTAACACGAGTGAAAGTTTGAAAGAACCAAAGGACCGAAGTTGTGATATCAAAAAGTCAAGTTATAAGCACCTGAAAGGCTATGATTTCGTTGTATCACTCTGTCAATGTTTTACTGGAGGATCTATCAAGGACCAACAAGCAATCGTCAGTACCCACTAATATGAGTCCATTTCCCTTCATAATGTTTTTTTTTCTCATTTACAGGATGCGAGAGTGGTGAATTTTGATCCCGTGTGGCATGAAATATTCTACCCGTCCAAAGAGGACTTGATGAGCAAATATCGTATAATTGTCACCACTCTGGTCACTGCAGGAAGGTAGGTTGTAACGTTACGATGCATTTTCCTAAAGTATATGAGGAGGAATATTATCAAATTAAAAAAGAAAGAAAAAAAACAAAAGCAAGTCTGTCTCCTCTTAACCCCCCCCCCCCCCCCCCTTCGCCAACAACCACCATCTCCGAGGTGTGCTGTTATATTGCTTCACGCCGTCTTTTTTTGTTCCAAGATTGGCCTCGGCGAAGTTTCCTCGCAATCATTTCAGCCACATTTTCATAGACGAGGCAGGGCATGCAACTGAACCCGAGTGCATCATCCCTGTAGCGGATCTCCTGGACCCTAATCATCCAAAGGGCGGTCAGCTGGTCCTCGCCGGAGACCCCAAGCAGTTGGGACCCATTCTTAGGTCACGAACCGCGCGGGAATATGGTCTTGGTAGGTATTCAAAACTGAAACTGTTCAGGGTAAAACCGATAATCGAATTTTTACCTAGCTACTCAATGTATAAGCGTAAACCATACGCTCTAAATCCGCTGTATAGTTAAGATTAACTCGATTTCCAGACATTTACATTAAACTACGTTGAGATTAACGCAGTTCAGTTTGGGCATGCAGTAGAAGTGAAAAGGACATGGGACGAACTCCTGCGAATAGCAAGATAATTTGGTTTAATCAACTGGGTTGATAATGTGAATTGGCCACCGTAAAGAGATTCGAAAGCTGACGTTTCGAGCGTTAGCCCCCTTCGTCGGAGCGATTCGCTCCGACGAAGGGCTAACGCTCGAAACGTCAGCTTCCGAATCTCTTTACGGTGGCCAATTCACATTATCAACCCAGTTGATAAAACCAAATTATCTTGTAATACTCCACACCGACGCAGCACCACAGTTTCTTTAGAAACTTGCCCCCTTTATTCCTGCGAATAGCAACTGCAAGTGTTGGATTCAAAATGCTTTCTATTTTTTTTCGAACACTGCAAAGTTTTAAAGGAATTTAACTGATTACCGCAACAGTTTTTTATTGGATGTTCTAATCTGGCGTTTATTTTGAGTTTGATTGAATAGTGATACAGTCAAATCACACTACACTAATTTCGCAGAGTAGCATGTCCCTGGTTACCCCAGTTAAGCCTGTCCCAATTGTGCTCGTAAAATGCCGAAAGTTACTCACTGGAATGCCAAAAAGTTGCTACCTAAATCTCTTGGTATCTTTATATAAACGTTAATTAAAAGCTTTTATTTTTTCCTTGTTCGCAATAATTGCTAACACCGGTCAGGAAAAGTAGCTTGAAACTTAGCTTTAAAGAGTTGTTCGCAAATGTAGAGGAAATTTAAGGATACTCTCTAAGTGTAACAGAACAAAACGCATGGTTCATTTGACGTCTTGCTGAACATTGTCAATTGACAGGTCATGTGTTCAAACTTCCAAAGGTCGATAAACGTTCAAGAGATTCGCATAAATTGACGTTTTCTACGAAATCGTTGACTTTTTCGTGCTTGATATGTGCTTTAAACCTACCTTTCGTTCAAACGTTGCTCAGAAAGGAAAAAATTGCTTAAGGTTGCTAGAACCGCAAAAAGTTGCCTTAAACGCATAAAGTTGCTAAAAAGTTGCCGAGCACAAACGGGAAAGCCCCGGCTAGCCCCAGCTGCTTGTTCCTTAGTCTCCTGGATCTCTCATATTAACAACATACACTTATTTGTTTGTCTTATCTCTCGCGGGTCGTAAAAAAAACAACATAAGTTCTATTTCTAGTTATCCGTTTGACCACTCTGTGCGAACTGCTTCAACCGTCATTGGACGTATGGAGATTTCTCCTTGCAAAGATCTACATAGCTACAGCAGATCACACTAAATACCAATGATTTTGTATTATAGAAATTTCACTTTTGGAACGACTGATGACGTCATGCGACACTTACATACGGGATCCTAACGGGAGTTACGATTCCGATCTGCTGACGAAGCTCGTGAACAACTATCGCTCGCATAGGAACATTATTGAGATTCCCAATCAGCTGTTTTATGACAATGAACTGAATGAATGTGCTGGAGATTTTAGGTGAGATATCATGATAATATAAATAATTTAAGACAAACTCTTTCCGTTAAACATGGCTGGTAGTTGACTGGCTGGCTGACTGAGTGACTGAGGGTGGACTGGGTGACTGGGTGACTTGGTGACTGGGTCACTGAGTGACTGGGTGACTGGGTGACTTGGTGACTGGGTCACTGAGTGACTGGGTCACTGAGTGACTGGGTCACTGAGTGACTGGGTCACTGAGTGACTGGGTCACTGAGTGACTGGGTCACTGAGTGACTGAGTGACTGGATGACTGGGTGACTTGGTGACTGGGTCACTGAGTGACTGCGTCACTGAGTGACTGGGTGACTGAGTGACTGGGTGTCTGGGTGACTGAGTGACTGAGTGGCTGAGTGACTGATTGATGTAATGTTGCGAGTAGCAAACAACCCATCAAACGTAGAGCAATCAATAGGCAGTCTTTCCAACACTCCATGCCCAACGAAAGTTGACTCACTGTCGACAGTACATCCGTGATGGGAACAGTTGAACTGAAAGTGGTAAAAAAATGCAAAATAGTGGGATTCCCGATGAGTGGAGTAACATGAGGCAGCATAATTCCTTTGACTGACATAATAATTTCCCACAGAAACGTGATGCTGGACTGGGAGCAGCTACCGAATAAGAACTTTCCGATGATCTTCCACGCCGTGTATGGTAAAGACGAGAGGGAAGAACACAGCCCTTCATTCTTTAACATTCCTGAGGTAGAAACAATAGAGCGCTACCTGAAAATGCTGCTTGATGATAATGTCAGGAGCAGGCGGTTGAAACACTTGAAACCAGAGATGATTGGCATCATTTCTCCTTACAAGAGACAGGTAAGTCGATTACGTAAGAACTAACAGCATTTTCGTTACAGTCGCGATTACAAAACTAGTAACACATCAAAATAAGAATGGCGCCAATTTGGAGCGAGAATTGACTTTCATCTTACTTCGTGATCTCCATGTCTTTCGCAGTATTCCTTCTGTTGTGATCGATAAGGACTAATGCCTATAGCTAAGAAGTTCTCAACACTTGCATTGAAAAAATTGTAGAAGAAAAGAAAACTCGGTCATATCATCGTAAAGTAATTTGCGAATAATGGGAATGCCCTAGAGTTTCTAAACTTGTCAAGTCTTTAAATCTTCAAAACGTAATCTCTTCCACGCGTTCAGTTATTTAGTTGGGGCGCAGCGCAAAAAAACGGCAAATGAAAAAAAAAAAAGATGTGGTCCCGCGCCGCGCTTCTTCCCTAGGATTTTGCTTGCCGTTTTTCGCGCTACGCCTCAACTGACTGAATGCCTGGAAGAGGAAATCAGGACGTTGCGCTGTGAAAATACTGATGACTACAGTTTTGATAGCAGTCGAGTGACTGAGTCAAGATGGGTAACTGCCGAATGCTGCTGATTGCTCCGTGATATGTCAATACCCAGAGGTGATTTCTTCTCCTTCTTGGTTAGGTTCAAAAAATTCAGAAGATAGTCGAAAAGAGACGATTCGGTGCTGGGATTAAAGTTGGCAGCGTGGAAGAGTTTCAGGGACAGGAGAGAAGAGTGATTATTTTATCAACTGTCCGAAGCACTAACAAAGAGTACCTGGATATGGACAGAGATTTCCATCTTGGATTTTTAGATAACCCGAAGGTACCATTACATAGCCAGAAGTGAAAGCAGTAGATTTCATTTCCATTAAATGATCGTTTGCTCTCAACCTTTCTTTTTTCGTTTAACATATAAATTCTTCTAGCCGTTGAATATGTTACTTGCCATACGAATATGTAGCTACTAAGTAGTGCACACCGGCGAAATTCTTTCAATCAAGTTTGTTCGTACTTTAAAGTGATAGTTTCATAGATTCGAGAGTGTTTCATGGATTCGCTACCTCACCGAACTGCATGTAGTTCATCAATAAGTGACTGCCATTTGTTGAAGCGAAATGACTGACTCCCAAATTTCACGGAGAATCTCTACGGATTACGAAACTATCAAATTTTGTATCGAACATCGAAGTTATTATTCGGCCCTAAGAATTTCTACTGAACGCACGAGTTATTTTCTTAAATCTGATTGATTGATTCATTCACAAATTGAATGATGAACGGATTCGGAACATACATTCAGAATGCTAATTAAAAATGTCACCTTTTTTCGCCGCATTTTTGCCACTTACCACAAAATATTCAATGGAAAACTTCCCGCAAGAGGAATCAGCTTGCTTTCGATTGTTTCATAAGCAATATAGAATCACATGGGTAACGATATGGCTTGAACATGCGCCCAGCCGTGAAACCTCCACTTTAATTTTGTTTCAGAGATTCAATGTTGCCATTACTCGTGCCCAGGCTCTCTTGATCTTAATAGGGAACCCAGACATGCTTTGCATGGACACAAACTGGACAAGGTTAGTCGTAGACTTTTCCTTCAATCCTGACTGAGTATCAATAACAATTATTCCATGAGCCCGAGTTGGATATGAAGTGATAAAATAACCAACGAGCGCGTAGCGCGAGTTGGTTATAATCACTTCATATCCAAAAAGGGCGAATGGAATAATTGTTTTAGTACATTCTTAAACCGGGTTTTGCCGCCGATTTTTATTTCGGCCATTATACAGGGCTGAAGTTGAAAACTTCGTGCGGAAAAGTTTTAAACTTGGCACACTATTTTCCATATGACGTAAAACTCCGACTATTGGCTCATAGTCGGAGTTTTTTAGCCAATCAAAAAGCCAGAAATGGAATAGTCGGAGCTGAGAATTTCCTAATTATGATTATTAATTTTAGTATGAAGGATACTTGATTGATTTATTTGGTGACTGCAAATATCCCTCACCAGGTTTATCTTTAACATCATGTTACATATTTTTTTACCAGTTTTAGTACAAGTTAACGATTATGGCATAAAAATTATAATTTCCCTTTATTCCCTTTCGGAGGCGCAGTGGCCTCATGTTAGTGCGCTCGACTCCGGATCGAGCGGTCTGGATTCGATTCCTGGCCGGGGACATTGTGTTGTGTTCTTGGGTATAACACTTAACTCTCATAGTGCCTATCTCCACCCAGGTGTATAAATGGGTAACCCTGCGATGGACTAGCATCCCATCCAGTGAAAGGTAGAAGTACTGCTACAGAAACCGGAGATAAGCTCCGGCCTGATGAGCCACTTGGCTCGTATCTAGACTTTTACCTAACTTACCCTATTCCCTTTCTAGTACGGAACTTCACAATATAACATCAACACAATGTTATTACTATGCATATGACCAGAATCAACAACAGATTTCGATCAGCAATGTAAAACTGTTTTATCCTCATCCACGGGTTTGGTTGTTTGGTAGCTTCAACATTCCTCTGAAGCTGAGACCAGTTAACGGAATAATCATAACGAGGTTTAAAATAGCTAAGTACTTTATTTCTTCTTGCCTATAATAATGTTTTTTTTTTGACTGTTAAAAGTGATTATTTATTTGCGTTGCCGATTTGAGTTTGATACCTCTCTAATTGCTGGTCTTCATATACTAACTACACTTGGTCCTTATAAGACTTTTAAATTTTAAATGTTATGAATTCTAGGCTTTTGGAGTACTGCGCAGAAAACGACGCTTGTATTGGAGTGAAAGGGAAAAATGAAGTTGGAAACATAGCCGAGACTCTAAAGAAACTTAACCTCTACTCAGTGGTGACATCAGGTGAATAGCAATGATAGTCTTTTAAACTTTTTTTGGCATTAAATCTCAAGGGCGAGTGCAAATTGCGACGTTCTCTAACTGGTTACCTCTGATTTACCATTATGTGTTGTTGCTGAGAATCTCTTACTGTGAAGTTTCTTCAAATAAGATGATATGATAGGCTCAAATTAAATAGTGCACACCCAGCACGCTACTGACTGACATCTATACTGCCAAGAGCTGTACTTATAGACCTTTGTAAACACCGCAATCCATGCAGACATCAGACAAGTGATCTTTTTTTTTTCTCTTTCAGAAGCTGATGATTCGGACATCAGTCAGCGTCAACTACAAGAACATCCGGAGTGGCCAAGACACGAATAAATATGATCTGGGAAACGTGAACCACGAAAACTAATTCATACTGCTCATGTTTTTAGTTCTGACACTCATAGACACACAATGTAGATGATTATGAGATTGTTACAGCAAACCAAGTGAAGCGTACCCCTCAAGATTACATTAACGAATTGATTATTTGAAAATTGAACAAGCTAGTCGTTTCAAGAATGCAATGATGAATTGATTATTGCAAAATTGCACCCATTAGTCGTTCCAAGAATACGGATAATGGGTTTAATGTTCAAAAAAAAACTATCTTTTAGTAAAAAATAACTTCCTTTTAGTAAACTCAGGAGTACCACAAGGGTCGATCTTAGGTCCTTTTCTCTTTTTAATTTATATAAATGATTCTAAAAAAGCAACCAATTATTTTTGCCTAAGACTATTTGCTGATGATACTTCTTTAACCGCAACTGGGAAAGACCTAGATGTATTGCTTCAGAGGATCAACTCTGAATTGCCAGCTATTCATGACTGGTTATGCTCAAACAGATTAACCCTGAACTTAAGTAAGACAAAATACTTGGTTTTTTCAACCACGACAAAAATTAATTGTAATCTATATCCTCCTCTCAAATTAGCAGATCAGTACCTAGAACAGTGTTATAGTGTTAAAAATTTAGGGCTTATTATTGATTGTTTCCTGTCATGGCACGAGCATATTTATCACATTAGTAGTAAAATTAGTAAAAGTGTCAATATTATCGCTAAATTAAAACCGCATGTGACATCCCAATCTCTGATAAGTATCTATTATGCACTTGTATACCCCTATCTTACCTATGGTTGCGTACTGTGGGGTAATAATTACGAGGCACCATTATCACAATTGGTAAGACTACATAACAAAGTTGTTAGAATTATCAACAATGTGCCACTTCGTGATCACATTACTCCCATTATGTGAACCTTGGCCTCATTAAGTTTCCAGACATTGTTAAATTATATGCGTGTCAACTAATAGACCTTTTTACCGATACGGCGGCCATCTTGAATTCTATTGTTTTGACTGAGAAATTATGGGCTGCCGAGGGGGCAATCGCTGGAAAATTTATCGTATACACAGCTTTCAGCACAAATTTCTACTGCTTGTCTCTCATATTCCATAACAAATATTACAAGCGTTACATCTTTTCGTCACGATATTTGGCAGTTGTTCCTATGGTTATCGAAAAATTATTGTTAAAAGTTATCACGCCACAGTATTCTTTTTAATTATTTCTCATCTGCCCCCTGGGCATCCCATAATTTCCTCGGAATTCAAGATGGCCGCCGTATCGGTAAAAAGGTCTATTTATGATCACCTAACTTGTCTCTAGTATCTGAGCAACATAATTACTAAAAAAGCACTTCACCAGTTTTACTTTGCTCAGTATTGAAAATTCCAACCTTATATATTTTTTTTTACTATGCGTTTACTCTTTCCTCTCTAGTTTACTTTTTATCCTAAAAGAAATGTATTTAATTGAAGGGCATATAATTAGTTTTACTATATTTTTCCCTTTCCACTTCTTCTCTCACTGTACTTAGTTTTCTAAATATTTGTATTCATATTTGCTAAATGGAAGTGAAATAAAGAAATCAAATCAATCAAATCAAATGTTCAAAAATTTCAATTTAACATTGATTTTTGAAATGACTAGTGAGCTTAAGCAACGATGACGGTGACGCCGAGGACGACGTCTAGTCAAAAGTCAAAAAGGAATTGATATTTACCAGCGAAAATTCGCAACTGTCTAGATCTGTCCAGTACGCCAATGGCTCTGAAACCGTGCTCAGGCTAAGCATGCAATAACAGCGTTCAATAAATGGAAATAAGAAAAATTAGCCGTCGTCGTTCCCGTTCCTCAGACGACGCAGAACTTTGTTATTTCAGGCTGTTATTTTGCAGAGGACGGCTTAAGCTCCCTGAACTTGGTTGCTTGAAGTCTTAATCATTTTAGAACATTGCATCTTGATCAGGCGGCACCTTTTAAGCGATGTCCATAGGCCATAAAACGAGAAGACTACATCGAGGAAGCTTAAGAGGGGCCTCAATGGGTGAAAAGGAAACTGGAATTTACCTATGTTATTCACTTGGGAAATGAAAATTCGGTCGCTGGGACTGGGAATCACATCAACAAAAAAATTGGGAATGGATTGCAATTTGGGCCAAAGGCTTCAATATCGAAGTTTGAAATTACCGAATTACTTTCTCTGTTTTGTTTAAAGATACCAGTCGAGGCCACTAAACGGACAATAAATAAACAATAGCCTGTATTTGGCGCAAAAATATGCTCGGATATCATTATCTGTTCCAAGAAGCGAACTGTGAGCTTTGAGGAACAGATAATGTCCAAGGACAAATTTCCGAGCGCATTTTTGCCCAAAATGGAGGCTGTTGTGTTTATTATATATCCTTCATATATATTTTGCAAACGCGCGGTTTTGAAAATTGGGGAATATCACTCGGATATTCCCCAGTTTTAGCTGGAGAATATTCAGTCATGTGACGCGTTTAGACCAATCGTGTGCGAGCGAAAATATTTGATAGACTATAAGGGCTGTTATACTTAACAAATAAAGAAGCCTAAGCCGTGTATTACACTGTGAAAAAACACGACGGGCATTTGAGAACACTCGAGGAATGTAGAAAACACGAGCCACGGGCGAGTGTTTTCTACATTTCTCGAGTGTTCTCAAATGATCGGAGTGTTTTATCACAGTGTAATACACGACTTAGGCTTCTTCATTTGTTTTATGATATAGATTTTACGCGCGCAAAACAATAAAACACGCTTTTTCTATGCTTGATGTAATATATCAAACACGAGCGACAGTGTTTCATCGGGATATCCAAACACCGAGAAGAGAGTTGAAAATACGACGCGCAGTGGAGTATTTTTGAAGAAATTCGAAGTGTTTGGATAGCCGATGAAACACTGACTCGAGTGTTTGATATATCTTCTCAATCGAAACAAAAACTAAGGAGAAAACGGAGGAGTAAAATCGTCAAAATCTATGCTAATTAAGATCGGGTATCCAAACCTCCTTCAAGGTTGTGATTTTCTTTGTTTTAACTTGATGAATTATTAATGAGTTTGAGAAACTCTGATAAAACATAGGTTTTTGACCAATCAGAGCGCGCGCAGGGTCCAGCTGTTGACGTAATAAGGGCGCGAACAAAGAGAATTTACATTTTGATGATCGAAGTAAACAAGTTGTTTTTCTTTTTCTTCGTCGCGGTATTTTCGCCCCCGCAGGGTTTTGGCCAAGCGGCCAAAACCCGAGGAGGTATTAATAGGATCCCCCGCGTATAAAGAATGTAGTATCGGTAGTGTGCGAATCGAGCCCGATTTGAAAAAAAACTAGGCGCGCACGACGGTCCTGGTTAATTTTTGAGTAAGCTCGCAAGGCAACTCTGGGTAATTCTTGCTGCCACGAGGACGAGGATAAGTTATTATTTAGCGTACGCGATAAGTTATTTAGCAGTACTGGATAGAATTGTTCCGTAGAGAACTTGATTTGTTAGACACAAATCGGCAACAGGGTCCACAGACTCGATCCAAACACCACACGCATAAAGTAAACAGATCAGGATCACAAATCAAAACTCAAAACTCACTCAAAGAAACAACAACAAAGTGTATCCGAAGTAACTGAGTTTAGTTTCCTTTTCTTATCTCGAGGATCAGAAGTTAGTAAAGGATTTATAAACGGTGTCGTTTCAATGATCATTAGATACTTCTTGCAGCCACGTGCGTTCAATTGGTACGAAGAGTATGAAAAAAATTTTAAATCTATCGTTACTTACTTGAAATAAAAGAGATTTTTGTTCATTTTGTGTGATTTGAAGGATTATAACGAGAGTAAAAAGTCAGTTCAGCCTGTTATTTCAACGATTCTTGGAGACGTGTTTTGTAATAAAAGTTGTACAGTTCATGACATAATAAACGTGATATCCAAGGCGGGGGCAGATGTAGTGAGAACTATTACTACTCTAAAAGAAATAGAAAACATGTTCTCCGTGATTCTATCGAGTTTTAGTATAAATCTACTAGCGTTCTATCACGAAGGCCGTTCTCTGATTGGCTACGCTACTCACTATCTATAAATCTACTAGCGTTCTATCACGAAGGCCGTTCTCTGATTGGCTACGCTACTCACTATCTATTCTATGATAGATAGTGAGTAGCGTAACAGTGTGCACTTGTTAACAAAATGACGGCCGTTCCTTGGCGTTTTCGAAGTGTTGAGAAGAGGATTTAGATTAAGTTTTGAACGACTAGTAGATTTATACTAAAACAATTAGATTATTCGCTCTCGATTTCTATCACGCGATATTGACTCTGGCTGCGCCCTCGTCAACTATCACGCGATAGAAATCTTGAGCTCATAATCTAATTGTTAAATAGAAACACTCGTGAAAGTTTGGGAGAACTCGAAAAAGCTGTGAAACCACGCGCCTGCGGCTCGTGTTCCCACAGCATTTCTCGTTCTCCCAAACTTTCACTCGTGTTTCTATAACTCGATAGAAACACGCCGGTACATGTTTTCTATTTCCGTAAATAAAGCATAGAAAAAGCATGTTATATTGTTTTTGCGCGCGTAAAATCTATATCATAAAGCAAATGAAGAAGCCTAAGCCATGTTTTACACTGTGATAAAACACAACGGACATTTGAGAACACTCAAGAAATGTAGAAAACACTCGCCTGTGGCTCGTGTTTCCTACATTTCCCTCGTGTTCTCAAATGCCCGTCGTGTTGTATCACAGTGTACGAAATTCACTGCTTAGGCTTCTTTATTTGTTAAACAAAAACAAAAACAATATTCTTTGCTTGGTGATTAATAGTATCACCAACTATCTTAAGGTTGGTGTTGATGTTAAAATAATGTTCACGGACCAGTTTGCCTGCATTAATATAACAGACTCTCTTCAAGAAAATGACGCAAACGTCTCTTCCGGTATGGCCAAAACTGAAAGGCTAATTAATTTTCAGATTAGCTCAGAAAACGCAGGATTCAGACTCCCTCTGCCGTTTCCCGTTTTTCTAAGAATCGGCGCGATCTCTTCTCTGCCCGGAGGTCAAAAAAGTTAATTTCAGAGACACATCACTAGAATTATAATTCAATCGCTGTAGCATAGCTTTTCACAAAGTGATACCCCAAAACTGTTACGTATAATATAAAATGCTCCAGTACAAGTCAGAGTATGGTATGCCTCTAGTATATCATATATGACAAGTGACTACCTATACTTCCGCCTCTACTTAGAGGTCTTGAAGATGTTGAAAGATAACTAGATGACTGAAGATTTAATAACTATGAATTTCTGTACGAAGATAAGGTTCCCTACATATCACTGAGATTTCAGTTTCAATCCAGACTAACTGGAAAAAAAACAACTGCTAGTGTATGTAAAAACAAACTGTACCCGTCAATAGAATTATGCTGCTTGCAACTATTAATTCACGGCAGGCTCGCAGACCACCTGAAGTCACGCTCAAGAATTAGGTCGCAGTTGCTTGATATGCTCGATTGCTCATGCCAATTTCCTCCATGTTGAGCCGAGCCAAGAGATCCACAGTATCATGGATCATTTCCTCTTTCCTTATCAACACCTGCAGCTCTTCTTCAACAGCTCGCTTTTTCTCGTCATCGAACCAATCTTTGAAGAGAAAATCTCCGCTTTGAAAATTTTCCGCGTCGAAATGCTTCCACGTACGTATTGCTGAAAAAGCGATTACAAACGATCCCACGGGCACCGTGCGGAGTTTCTTTGCGTCTTCCTCCCAGCATACCACTCGAAGACTACCACCGCACTTGTAGCCGTACCCAAAGTGAAATGCGCCTCTTTTGTCCGAGAAACAAACCAATGTTTTGGAGTCGATATCGTCTTCTTTTGCGAGCACCACACCATGTCCAATATCTTGAACATTTTT
>OZ026597.1:31653104-31665604 GCA_964020085.1 Micromussa lordhowensis
GATTACATGACGGCTTGGTTTTAATTCTTATGAGACAGTTGTCAGGTTGTATGCAATTGAGTCCTTATGAGGCCCAGTCTTGTACAGATTTATGCTGAAGAAATTGTTAATAGGTCTTATTCATGATGAGGTCACACGCACCAAGCAGGAAATTTTCTCAAACCTCAGAAACCTTCGTGTTGTTTCCACGAGGGTATTCTTTTCATCTTTGCTGCTTTGGGAATTTGTCCACGTTAAAATTTGCGATTTCAAATTGAGGCTTGGCGATGAGATGTGCTCGCCTGATGTCATCTTGCATAAGGGCTATTAAACGACGTTATATTTTTTACTAAGACCCACGCTCTAAATCATGCTTTCCGTGAGCTAAGACGAACACCCGTAGGTGATGTTTTAGTGTGTTTGTCCTCGGTTAGTGGTTTATCCGCATTTTAAAATATAAAACTTATGATAATTGTTAAAGTAATAAATAAATATACTTTAAAAACAACCGATAACTAAACTGAAAATCTACCAGGTAGTCAAGTACAAAATCTCTGTCGCCAAAATGGATTATAATGTATCTGTGGGTTTTCTGTTTCCTGACAGCCATACTTGTTGTCAATACCATTGAGAGCATCACGCAGGCTGGATTACCAATTATGTTATCCAAGATCACTCACGAATCTGGCGAGTCACATGGGATATGTGCCATACCTGTCCGTGATCAGGAACGGGCAGAGGATGAGGTTTCTGACTCTGGAGAGCTTCAACTAAATCCACTGGATACTCCGACAGAGATAGGAATCTGGACAGTGATTTTATCATTTAAAAAACCGTTTGAATTGTTTTTACAATATCTGAGATGTAAACTAAATGTTTTTGTGGGTAACCATGATGTGGGTAGTTTGTTAATATCAGTTGAATGCAGCTCATTACAGATTCTAGAAGGACTGTGGGAAGATTACCGCAGCGGCCATCTCAATGCAATCGCCCAGGAAATTCTTGTAACAGCAGAGGTATTAGAGAAACTTGGCCTCGATGAGGTGAGGTTGAAAACCTTTATTTCTGAGGAGGAGTACGAGAAAGGCAAACATATCCTCATGGACTATTCAGGTGAGTGCATAGAACTAACTATAATTATTAAAAACTGGATCATTGGATAATGCAATTCGAGAGTTTTCATTGGGTTAGCCATCATGGGCTATGAGCCATTATACCATGCTCTACGAATATGGTAAGCGTGCGCGTGATTTTTGGGGGCGTTTTTATCTTCTTTAAAGTTTAGTTACCTATATTTTGGGGGCGTTTTTAATAAAACAATTATTCCACTCACCCTTGTTGGATATGAGATGATTATAGCCAACTCGGCGCTATGCGCCTCGTTGGCTATCTACCATCTCATATCCAACGCGCGCTTGTGGAATAATTGTTAAATATTTAAGTGTATCTTATACTGTTAATCGCAGCTGACCGTTAGGGTTGGAAATATTCCTGCTTGTCACTTTAAAAAACCTTCATCGTTATGTGTAGGAAAACCTAACTATACGGGAAAACTTCCAAGTGTACTTTTCTGAGACTGCTAATGCTACTGTTGAGGGTTTGAAACCCTAGCCCTGGCTAGAAGTTGCGAGACAAAGAAGACGCTATCGGCCGCGGATCCTTTGGTTTGGTTTTTGTTGCGAGAAAAAATAGTGAGAAGGTCGTAATAAAGAAACTATTAAATGAGGACGATCAGGAAAAGCGTCTTTTCATAAAAGAAGGAAAAATGTTCCATGGGGTTAAAAATGAACATATTGTCAAGTTTAAAGCTGTATGCATTAGCAACAACAAGAAATTATTATTTAACCTTTTTTAAGGGGGGGAGGGAGGGATGCAATTTTTCGCAGATCTGTGGCTTTCTAGCATTAGCCTTTTAGAGCGGTTTTGTTTTACAGTTTCTCTTTTTACTTGCCGTCTTATCGTAAGACGGGATTTATTGTTCCGTCTTTCAGGATTTCGGGTGATTTCCCGCCGTTCCGTGATTCCACCGTTCCTTCCAGGGTCTTTTTCGGCCCTGATTCCACCATTCCATGATTCCGTGATTCCGCCGTTCCTGGTTTTATGGTTGCCCCAAACGGACCTCTAAGAGACCGACTTAATTTGACTAACAACAGACGGACCTGAAACAGACGGACTTAATATGACTAACAATAGACTGATCGAAACCGACCAATCTGCTGACAAACTTTACACGAGTCTTACAGCCAATACCATCAAGGCTAAACTGACCAATCACTTTCAACAGACCAGACTTAAAAAACCATCATCATCAGCGAAGAAGATCTTCATCATCAGCGAAGATTCGCTCCGACGAAGGGCTAACGCTCGAAACGTCAGCTCTCGAATCTCTTTATGGTGGCCAATTTACATTATCAACTCAGTTGATAAAACCAAATTATCTTGTAATAGTCCCCACCGACGCAGCACCATAGTTTCTTTAGAAACTTGCCCCCTTTAAAACACCATCGACTGACTAACACTATTCACTTGACTCTGAAGATGACTTCCGCTCAGGTGGTCGAAACATCAGTCACCAACATCAGTTCTTTTCAGAACTACACTCATGCACCCGGACGATCACACTAAGTATACGAACTAATGATAGTCCTGGGTTGAAACCATTTTTCTATGTGTAAGACGACACCCTATATTCCAGCACCCTGTTTAGGATCATACAAGGACTATCTATCTCGTTGTCCCCAATTATTGGGGTCTCAGTGGGGACCAGTAAACTTCAATAAACAAACTTCAGTGGTTGATCATCAAGCTTCATCACATCGTGATCATTTTACATGTGATTTGCTTTTGATGTTACAGCAATATCTGGACAAAGTCGTTTAATACCTGGAGACGTTGCAAGCCGAGTTAAAGCGGCAAAGGATACCGTTTCAGAATTTGAAATGGAAATGAACTCGGAGAATTTACTACGCCGATCGAGAGAGGAAAAGACATCAGTGATGACAGCGGGCAGGGTAAGTAAACTCGTTCTCAAATTGCATTCAGATATTTTTTTATGAACGTAACCAATTTTGATGAGTAATTTCTTTGAGATTGATTTTGCAACAAACCACAAAACTAACGATAAAAAATCACGACGTTTCGACCCTATCCGAGGTCATTTTCAAGTGCGAGTTACAATATATAAAATTAGCATAAATATGTTTCTAACAGTAAAAATACTTAAAAATGTCACGAACGGTAGAATACAATAAAATATGTAACGACCAGGACTGGACACGATGGAGTAAAGACGCGTCGTGTTGAGGTCCGTACTGTTTTCGATTTAGAATAGGCCTTCTTATTACACACGCTGTATGTCTGGTAGAAGACTTAGGTCGGGAAAGAATTGCAGGAAAAGCAGAAATACAAGAGATAACGAATGAAGAGTCGGCCATGAGTGACGCCATACTTCAAGAGCTGAAATCCCTTCGAATCAATCTCACACAACAAATGCAAAGAATTATTGATGAACTTGCAACTTTTCAAGGCACCACTGACGCCCGACTCGCCAAAATTGAAAGAGTTATTTCAAAGATTGATGAAATTGAAGTAGAGAAGCTTGAAATGTCGGTGAATACAACGTTGAATGAAACGAGAAACTTTTTTCAAGAATGTAACGTGGAGCTGAAAAGAAGAGTGGAACGCCTGGAAATATATTCCAGAGGCTTTAATATCCGTGTGATAGGTGTAGTTGAACAGGATGGTGAAGAATGTTTATCAATTATACGAAGCTATTTCACTCTTCTTGGCTTCGAAGATGACGTTGGCGAAATTGAGAAAGCCCACCGTACTGGAAGAAAACGTGAGGAAAAACCCAGGAATATTATTGTCAAACTACTCTATAGCAGACCTTTCAAGCGAGAGCTACTTCGTGTCACCAAGAATCAGAAAAACAAGCAAGCACTGTACGGAGAAGATTTGTGGAAGACTTTACCTGTTATGACTTCGAAATCCGGAAAAAGTTCTCCCGATCATGAAGGAGGCGTTTGACCAAGGCAAGAAAGTGCGATTTACAAAAGGAAAGCTTTTCATAGACGGCAAGGTTGTACCTGTTGAATAACTGTTATTAGTTGCTCATATTCGGAGCACAACAATGGCGGTGTTCTTTTGCGGTAAACACCAAGCGACGAATTTGCTTGTGTTCAGATAGCTTGTGCAAGACACAGGCGCGAACTTTGTAAATATTAGAAAATGTTTGTCATTCTATCTTTTAATGTTCGCTTTAGTTTTAAAACTTTTTTTTTTTTACCTTTCTTCTTAACAAAAGTGTTAACTATATGTCTACAACAATTAATGCATCTTTAGTCCATGCCTGCAAAATTTTTTCTAGATCGGTCTCCCCTGGTAGTTTTAAGTTTGTTTAACTACTCAGGCACCCGAAATTATAAAATAATTTAATACTCTAGTGTTGCTAGGGGACAAAAACACAACCGTTCTAAAATTAGCCGTGGATGGCGTAAACCTCGGATTGTGTAACTCGAGTGACCACTTTGCTTGTCCTTTACTCCTAGTACAAACAATTTAAATTTTGACATTTAAGGAAGAAAGCTGTTTATTAATAGCGTTAATAATTTCTTTTTTCTATCATTCATTGGCATGTCCCGAGCGAACTGCCAGATTAAGACCATTACGTCATCAGAGCAATGGTGCAATAATACAGTTTGTGTTGATCAAGTGATGTGGTGTCTACAGTAATCAGTGAATCATCAAGGACTAATTTGGAATGTGCACTGCGTTTCTACCGTAGTGCTAAGAAAACAGTTAAATTTTAATAGCGCGGGTTATAAGATCTGAAAGATCTTCTTCGTTAACCGCGCGGCCATGGGCCGAGCGCGGTTCTTGCTCTGCCTTCGGTTTATATTTTTTTTAGTTTTGTCTGTGACTAGACGTAGACGTCAGCGAACTCCTACTCGGCCAAATGACCCAAACCTCTGCGGATGATCTCATCATCAACCAATTACAGGCCATTTTTCAGCTCTTTACGTCATACCTCGGACAACAATGTCGTATTGTGTTCACGTTGCAACTTTATCTTGGGGAGCATGTTGAAGAAGATCATGCTTCTTTTGAACTTTTATTTTGCCAAGAGCTACAGTCATTGATTGAGCTGTAATTTTCCGAGTATTTTTCGTATTGTTGGGTACTTCGCTTTTATTTTTTTAATTAATGACTGTCGCTTCTGGCGAAATAAACTTGTAAAGTAAGCACGATTGTATTTGTCACGTAGCAAAAGTGAAAGCTGCAACGTCAGCGAATTCCATGGCTGACCAAATTATTACAGTCTATTTGATTGGATAATTCAAACCGTGAAGTGATATGATATCATTTCACTGCAGTGAAATGATATACATACATACATACATTTATTTGGTAAAGCAGGTTAAGTTACATACAATGGCAGCAAAAAGCTGATGTGGACCTGCATCTAAAATAAGTTAAATAAAAGTAGAATGATGTAAAATGTATGAATAAAGTCAGGTCAAGTTGAAAATATACATAGTGATCGTGTTTATTAGCTATCATAGGAGCTCTAAATGAAAAATTATTAATGGGCTGCATCATATCACTTCACGGGTAACATATCACTTATCGGGTATCATTTTTAGTCACGGCTTTATCACACTGATATCCACACATAATATGTAATTAAGGTCATTACGTCATCAGAGCGATGGTGTAATAATACAGTTTGGTGATGTGGTGTCTACAGTAATCAGTGAATCATCAAGGACTACTCTGGAATGTGCACTGCGTTGCGACTATAGTGCTAAGAAAACAGTTAAATTTTAAAAGCGCGGTTATAAGATCTAAAAGATCTTGTTGTTTGTATTTAATTGTAACTATGCTGTTGGTAAATAAAATATTCTACCTGATTTCTATTATGAATTGTTGTTATGATGGTCAAAATTAAGAGACCTTGATGATTGTGATAACAAATATAAATATATTGTATGTGTTATAGACATTTTACTTGATTGAACATTGATTGAAACTAAATATAATAACTAGTTGATCTTTGACTGATTTAAGTAATCCAACACGTTATTCTGGCTAGCTTTAATTTCATTCTCAAGGTACTCAGTAGTTTTTAACACGCGGTCAGCAGAGAAGCACGTTTGTAGTGACAGTCATAAAGCTTACGGACAGTAGAGCCAGTGTTTTACAGACAGTTTCGCCTTTTCGACCGAGCGAGGTTTTACCCTTCAGGTACGATCGTCTTTGCATTATTTTCATTTTCAAGTTCTTTTTAGCTATGTCACTTGTAATGTAATAAGAAATCGCCTTCATTATACGCCCCAAATATGATCGGAATGCAGTCTTATAGATCGTTTGTTTTGTACTTAAATTTCAGAATTGCTTATATTAAAGGCTATTAATAGAATTTCCTTGGCTCGGTCATTGTCTACTGGGGTTCTTACCAAATTTTCTGAAGGATTTGAGCGTCGATTTAGCCGGCGATTTGGTATACCCTTCGGACATTCCATTGATGCTGAAAGATGGCTGACCAAAGTGGAGAGACCAGCGAAGAAACTCACCCGGAGAATGTCCTTAAGAAGAAAAGAAATCAAAGGTCTCAAAGCCGCCGAAGAGTAACCTTATCTATTAAGCGTATTCGTGAAATCGTTCATAAGGGCCAAGTTCAAGATAACAAGACACGACTTAAGAAAGAAATCCAACAGCTTCGAAAGGATTACGAAATAGCTCGACAGCAGAATGGCGAGCTATATGACCTCGTCGAGGAAGACGAACACGACACCTTGGATCAGTGGGAAAATGATTTAGCTAATTTAGATGTATTTTCCATTGAAGAAGAAGTGGAAGGTTCTTTAATCTCGCTTGAAGACAATCAAGTTAACCCAGCAGAAGCAGATAATGCAAATGGATCCGTACAAAACGCCAGCCACGCAAGTAAGGCAACTGGTTCTGGAGAAACCACGGGTAACGCAAGTAACACAACTGGTCTTCTGGAGAAAGCACGAGTCATGCAAGTAACGCAACTGTTTCTGGAGAAGACACGAGTCACGCAATAACTGCGAGTAATGCAAATGGTTCTGCCGTAATCACAGGTCAGGCAAGTGGGACTAATACATCGTCGAGCCCCCAGGTCCAAACCAATCCAATTTGACAGTCATTGAAAATCACGCTAGTAAAACTCTTACTAGTCAAGGTAACGCTCAGCAGGCTTCACAGATATCAGGACAAGCATCTATCTTTAATCTAGCTCCCAAGACTGAACTGGAGTATGCCCACTCATTTGACGCCTGGATCGAAGAGTGAGTGAAGAGTTCAGCATAGAAGCACACGAGATCGGTAAAACCGTCTTTAATGTCCCTCCGTTGGATCGCCAATGGTTAACGTCCTTTACCCATCTCAGTGACATTGTCCTGTCACATAAAGCTGGCCGTGTAGACCTTATCCTTGGCGTTCAGTACAGTCATCTGCATGCCGAATGTGAAGTTCGTCAAGGTCTTCCTTTTGATCCCGTCGGCAAGAGAACGAAATTGGGATGGTTCGTCATTGGCTCCGACAATACCAAGAATCAGATGCCGTTTGCAGTATTAGCTTTGTCGAACCGTTGAACATTTCAAAGTTTTACGAGCTGGCAACTCTCGGTGTACAAGCAAGGGACTGTTTGTGTTCAAGGGCAGCCATGTTGTCAAATAAAGCCATAGATCTAATGGAGAGCTCCTGTAAGCGTCTAGGGGACAGGTACGTGGTAGGCCTTCTATGGAAAAAGGAAAAAAAAAAAAACTTCCAGGCAACTATCCATTGGCAGAGAAGAGACTTTTCTCTTTGGAACGGAACCTTCTCAAGGACGAAGCTAAGGCCAAATTGTATGACAATTCCATAATGGAGTATGAAAGAAATGGCTGGGCCCGTCGTCTGAGTGGAAAGGACCTAGAAGCCAAAGTCAAACCAGTGCATTATCTCCCACATCACGGGATATACCGACCTGATAAGAAAAGCACCCCTCTGAGGATAGTCTTCGATCCAGCGTGCCATTGTCAAGGTGTTTCTTTAAACTCCTTCTTACACAAGGGTCCGGGCCTTATTGGAAATCTCCTTGGCGTTTTGCTTCGCTTTCGAGAAGAACCTATTGCCTTTGTTGGGGACATCTCGAAGATGTACTTGCAGATTGAGTTACCAGAAGAAGACAAACAATTCATCGGTTCCTCTGGAGAAACCTGGATCCCACAAAGACGCCCACCATCTATGCCCTGCAAAGAGTGACCTTTGGCGACAAGCCCTCTCCAGACATGGCAAGTTTTGTTATGCTGAAAATTGCCAAAGATAACGAAGAAGACAACCCACATGCTGCGGTGATTTTGAGACGAGACAGGTACAAGGACGATTTTATCCATTCTTGCCCAACAACAGGGAACGCCGTACAAAGCATTACGGAACTTGACAGAGTTCTAGCCACCGGTAGCTTCAAGATAAAGGAGTGGATACCATCCTCCCAGATTGTCCTTAATGAGCTCTCACAAGCTGCCTTAAGAAAGCCCGAAGAAGAGAAACCTGACGAAAACCCAGTTGTGCCGACCGCTGTCAACTTAGATGGAGAAAAGGGCGTTAAGACATTAGGCTTTGGATGGAATCCTCAAACAGACACATTGAGCTTTGCTGTTAAAGAAACAAACATCGCAAAACTGACCAAAAGGGCTGTCCTATCCAATATCTCGAGGTTGTACGACCCCCTTGGCTTAGCCTTAGCTGTCACAAAAAAGGCAAGGATAGCGTTACAGGACATTTGGCGAGCGAAGGACTATGACTGGGACGACCCCTTGCCTGATGAAATGGGCCAACGTTGGCAAATGTTGTTCAAAGAGATCCAAGAACTTCGAACCCTCAAATTTCCCAGGTGCCTGCAGCCTGCAAATGTGTCCGGTGATTCGGAGTTGCACCTCTTCGCTGACGCAAACGCTGTAGCTTATGGATCCGTGGCCTACCTTCTGTGGCCAACAGTAAATGGACCGGAGGTACGTTTGGTCGCAGCAAAGGCTAGAGTTGCACCTCTACGACAAACAACAATCCCGCGACTAGAGCTGATGGCTTCCCTCGTGGCTTCCCGTCTTGCCCAAACTATCTGTGACGAGTTCAAAATTAAGCCCGCTTCCGTCACTTTCTGCTCAGATTCCAGGATCGTATTACACTGGTTAAATTCAGAGTCAGTCTCGTTTAAGCCCTTTATGGGAGTTCGTGTTGCCGAGATACAGTCTATCTGGGACCCCAACTTCTGGCGCTTTGTCCCAACAGACCTAAACCCTACTGACGACCTTAGCAGAGGCATCCCTCTGGAAGAAGTCGATGGCCGTTGGAAAAACGGACCACAATTTCTAAAAGGGCCCAAAGAAGAGTGGCCAATCACGCCAGCTTATCAAAACATGACAGAAGGTGCCGAGAAAAGGAAGACCAAGCTTATGGCTCCAGTAAGCAGTCAGAAACCCCCAATAGATCCTCCGCGTTTCTCAAGTTGGCAGAAGCTCACAAGAGTTACAGCCTATGTCCTACGCTTCGTTCATAACATCAAGATTTCTCATTCAGACCCAAGAAACAGACGAAGCGGTCCGTTGCTACCAAAAGAGATCAACGCCGCAGAAACATTTTGGATTGTCAGCGCTCAGGGACAGCTGCCGGATTGGAGAGATCGTTATAACGACTTGGCTCCATTCATGGATGGCATAATCATCAGAGTGGGTGATCGACTCGGTAAATCGCAGTTGGATTACTGCCAGAAGCATCCCGTATTATTAACTCCAAGCCACATTGCCCAGCTGATCATGGAAGACGTCCATTGCAAAGTCTCACACGCAGGCCCCGAAAGAACGTTAAGTGAAAGCCGCCGAAACTTCTGGATTGTACGTGGAAGAAGCTTTGCCAAGAAACTCGTCATGGACTGTGCAATATGTGGCAAGTTACGCCAGCCACCGCACACCACTCTGATGGCAGACTTACCCCTGAAAGGATCATGCCCTTCTCTCCTCCGTTTTCAGTCACTGGAGTAGACCTCTTTGGCCCATTCAATTTGAAGTATGGGAGAAACAAGTCCATTAAAGCGTGGGGTGCCCTTTTCACATGCGCAACCGTGCGAGCCATCCACCTAGAAATAGTTGAAAGTCTGTCGACTGAGTCCTTTCTTCAAGCTCTACGTCGTTTCGTGTCTCATCACGGGTGGCCAGCTACCATTACATCCGATAACGGGAAGTCTTTCGTTGGAGCAGAGAAAGAATTGAGGAATCTGGTTGTGGAAGGGAGGAAGCAGATCAATGATTTTGCTGTGGCTCCACAAAATCCGGTGGATATTTACCACTCCCTACAGTCCCCACCAAGGAGGAATCTATGAAAGCTTAGTCAAGCAAACCAAACGAGCCATTCGGGTCGCCATCGGGAACCAAGTTCTGTCATGGAATGAAATGTCAACCGTCTTTGCCGAGGTCAAATCTTTGATAAACAGCAGACCCCTTGGTTATCCTTCCAATGATCCGAATGATCTTCAGCCATTGACCCCCAACCATCTCCTTCTTGGTCGTGCCTCGTCCTGTGTTCCTCAAGGTCCCTTTAAAGAAGGACAAAACCCACGAAAGCGGTTTGAGTTTGTGCAGAGTCTCGCCCACCAGTTTTGGAAACGCTTCGTTCGAGAGTACGTTCCCTCACTTATGCGAAGATCGAAGTGGCGCACCAGAGGTCGTCAGATCAAGGTAGCAAACATTGATACGCGGGCTGAATCGGACTGGTTTTCATAAATTAGAAGAGATAACCAATGCTTCCTTAGTTTTTACCGGAAGCAGCAGAACCTTTGGAACCCTTTTGGGTCTATCGTTAACTCCGTTTGTTTTTGCTTACGACATCATCGTCAGAGATACTATAAAGAGCTGTTCTGTGGCTTTAAACAAACCATACGAACCAGGTTTAATTTCAAGGGCGTTAACGAGAGTTTTAACGATAACATTTACGTCCACATTTACAAATTTAAACTGCACTAAACTGCTGAAGTTTGTTAGTCTAAACATTGTCCATGCAGTTAACGCCGTATTGCAAGCAGGTGTGGATGTGAACTGTCGAGATTCATCTGGATTGATTCCTCTTCTGGTTTATTTACGCACAGGTGGCCGACACATGTCCAAAGTCCTAGTAATGCATAACGTAGAGGTGAAAATAACCTGTGGAGATCCCTTTGAAAATTCCGTCTTACACTTAGCCTCGTATCACAAACTGCATTACCTCCATTGCCTTCCCGGGTTTTGCTGGGGAGCAACAACTGGCGGAGATATTTGCAAACAAACAATGCGATATTCGACTATTTCGTGGATAGATATGACGAGGAAAACAACAAAGAAAACATTGACACTATAAAATCTGGTGATGGCCCATTGACCTCCGCAATTCTATCTCATCCAAACAGCAGCAATGTTGTCCAGGAGTGTTTTGATGCGGAGGGTTATAATGCCTTCCACAGAGCAGCTCAGGGTGCAAATTTGCTCGCTATTCGTAATTTCTTTCCTGGGGAGCTAACCCTCTTCTAGAAACTACAGACGCCGATAGGTTTTCTCCGTTGTGGCTTTCAATATTGTATGCTGTGAAATACAGACTCTTCTTGAATCTTGGTAGACCTAGTGTACTGACATCTCTAGAAGTCGAACTTGCCTCGTTTTCAGCTTCTGCAATTTTAGACCACATTCTTCGAAACGGGACTTTGGATGTAGGCTGTAACAATAGTCGCTCAGATCTAACCCTTTACCACATTGCTGCATCCTGGGGAATGTGACAGTACGTCGCACATTTGCTTTCCAGTAGTGAAATGGTCGGTATGGATGTAAACTGTCCAAACAAAGATGGAATCACTCCGATGTACTTGGCAAAATTCATTGGGGGAGACACTTGTGAATGGCATAGTCCATGGTGCAAAGTCCATGAAGTAATCAAAAGCTATGGTGGAACTCTTCAGTATCCCCCGCTGGAAACGGAATACTTTCTGATCTTCAACGTATTTTTCGGAATGAATCCTAGTTCGCTGTTTCTTGAGCTTACTGAGCATGAAATACTGACACTCCAGGAGGGTTGTGGGCTTGATGAGTGCCGAGCATACAAAGCCAGAAATGTTGACCTTTTTAAAACATCTGACGAACTTGATAGAGTTCAAATCGATTACCAAAAGAAAGTGGACAAATGTTCCACTTTTATGGAAGACTGTCCAGCCGACATAAAGACAACTCTGCCTCATATTTCACTTGTGGTGTTCTTCTTTGACCGCCAACAGGCCCTAAAGTTCAACTTTTTTTACGTTCGAAATTCATTCGTTGCTCTTCTGGACAAAGAAATCGAACGATTGAAGGACCTTCTGTTTATCGCAACGAGACCCCAAGCAGAAATGTCCTGCAAAGATTCACCAAAAAACTACAAACCACCAACGGACAGGATTGACATTTGTTCCCGCTATCATAAACAAGACCTAGAAACTGTTCTTCACCAGTGGTATCGCA
>OZ026597.1:31670604-31745604 GCA_964020085.1 Micromussa lordhowensis
TATAATTCATTCTTCACAATCAATAATAGCCGATACAAAATCGCGAGAGAGTTTCCAACTGAGTGTGTATTACTAACTTACAAATTAGCGTACATCCGGGAAGTCCAATATTCATAACGAGGCTGTTTTCTGGGAAATCTGACATAATAGACCTAAAAATACCGAGAAAACTATTTTGCGACAAAGTTGTGTTTTGTTATTTCATGTTCGAAGTCGGCGACATTGTCAGGTGAGTTAATAAGTGAAAATCTTGCACAGTGCACATGTAATGAGTAATTTTAAAGAAAGAAATTTATTATTGTGTTAAATCCTCAAGCGTACTGGTGTACTCAGCGAGGATCCATAGTAACTAAACAAGCAAGTATCTTACTCCTCGATTGTTTTCAATTGATCTTTCGTCAAACTAGGATGTTATAAACGACGTTTTCAGGATCGAGTATTCATTTCGATGAAGCTGAGTTACTTGAAACACGATTTTCACATTTGTAGCACCGTTTCTGAGAAATGACATCATCAGTTTAGTTTTCCGAGAATAGTCCTCGAGGGGCCTCTATTCTCGGAATTATGTTGTGTTGGCAAACTGGTCATCTTGTCGATTGAACTCGCTCGTCTAAGACCTAGAGACCAAAACTGAACTTTATTTCAGTCGTTGTACTCTGTGTGCGACATTCCTATAACGCACACTAAATTTGATGAATTATCGTCCGACATAGAGGAAACAACCAAGACTCTAAAGAAAAAGCGCTGATGATGCAAATTTGCTCTACTTCCGGTCTACATGTTATATCACACCAAGGGTGAAAGTGCTGGAGTATACGTGGGGCTTGTTTCTCAGTTGTTCTTGAACTCCGTTGTCAAGTTGATGTTTGTATCGACAGCGGGAGGTTAACTTGTAGCTGCATGTTTCCAATTTGAGCTAATTTGAGCTGAAGTCACGAGGCAGCGCTCTGTCGATGCAGATTTTGTGATCTCCTTACTGGATAGCAAATGATGATTTAGCACAAAACAGAAAAATAATTGCTGATAATGTTCCTAAGCCGGCAGCCAGTTTGTGATTCCATATCATATTGAGGGACAAGACGAAACACCAACAACTTGTTCGAATATTTTGTGGTTTAGGTATGACTGAGACATCTGATGTTCTGAGTGACCGAGTCACTGGGCTTTGATTCCCAATTCAGTATCTTCTCAGTAATAGTAAGCTCTGTCTAGTTCTATAACCCTGGTTCTAACTTCTTTTACTTCCCTTATTGCCCTCATCGTAACTTATTATAGATCTTATAAACAATGAATCAAATGGATAATTTAATTTCAGTTAGCAAGTTTGCAAGGCTGGCTGGCTAAGGGTGGTACATTTTGAGCCTTAGTCTTAAATGAGAAGTGTTTATCAGGAAATGAAATTTATAAAACGAAACCAGTTGCCGACAAAAACATTCTGTTCTCACTAAAATCTAAGGAGTATAATTACTTTCGCATAACGTAGATGGAGTAACAAATTTATGCTATATGTTGAGGAAACGTTTTCTGCGTTTCAATTTTGTTAGGGGGTATCGACTGGATTCGATTTATGTGTAGTATCACCGCTTCCATTGCAGGCCTTCGACGACATGTTTCCTGTCAGGCGAATGAAAGTCGGCCGGACTGTTGACCAGGAGAAGATCATAGCCCAGACGTTTGTCAAGTTTCTGGAAGACGGAAATCGTAAGGAAAACATGTTTGTGCACGAGTTGAGGCAGATATATCAAGAATTTCGCTCGTTGTACGATACACTGGGTATGTCATTCTCCAAACTTCTCAACACACTTACTTATCGTCTAAACATGTGCCAGCAACTTCAAGACCGTGTTATATTTGGAGGTGGAGATGCCGCAGCTCTTCAACTCTTAAATGACGATCCCAGTGACGAATCGGAAGGTGAAGATGAAGATGATTTTTTCAGCCTCTTGAGGCGTGGAGCTTATCACTGCAAAGTTTGCAAAAGAGATCTTGGGAGTGCAGTCACTTACAAGAGTCACATGGCTGGTGTGAAACATCGCCAACAGTATATCCTCAGAAAGATTCGAAAATCACTCCAGAAGTAAGTCGAGCTGCACTTTCTATTAAACATCTTAACAATCGATCATTTTCCGTTTTGATTTGCCATAGTTTACTTAACTAGACTGGCTGGGAAATAGCAGTTTCTGAAATGCTATTCCTTTATACGAAGGCTGAAACTAGACCTATCCAACACTTCAACAATCAACAGTTCTTAGTGGAATACAGGTCATTACAATATCCACGAACTACGAACAAATGTGTTGGCACATGTTAGACTGGCTCAAACGTCCAGTAAGCAGTAAATCGATGCTTTCTAGTTTCCCTTTTGTATCTATTATTCAACATACAAACCAGAGGGCAGGATTTGTATCGTGTAAACTGACCAAGGTATGTTGTGTCTTACTTCCGTTCGTGGAAGTAATAGTTTCTAAAATTGTTCTCGGCAATTTTCTACCGTTGACTGAGATAAATATTAAACTTGTTTGACCAACCATCGTTTTGAATTCCTAAATTTTAGTAATCTCTTTGCAACAAAATCAAATAACCATGTAAAGAATAACTCGATCATGATTTCGATGCGGGCGTTTAAACACTTCTCTATAATATATCAATTCTCAGGACCTTATTCCAAACTAAGCATTCTCTTTTCTCACACAGACCGGAGCTTATCTTTGACAAAAACGGGATCAGGCTCACTTCAGATCCCACTGGAGATGAAAGTGGAGTGATAGAATTAAGAGTTGAGAGCGGGAAATATGGCCAGATAGTGCTGATCATAGAAAACACCAGCGACGAGCTAATCACTCTGAAGCACATCACTCTGCTATGGAGTATCGATTTCTTTGATTACTCGGAGATTTCCCGTATTGGACCTTGTGAGGGTCAACTCTTTCCAGGTGAATCTTGGCTTACTTTAGCTTGAATTTCAGCAGTCCCATAAGTTTAAGACTTACTAATGCTAGCGACTTCATCTGTTTCACAAGAGTTTCTTTACCCTTGTATCCATCATTGATCGCTGGGGTATCTTGATTTTTGTTGTAAATTGTAGTATGCATACAACAATACATACTAAATTGTACCAGACAAGTATGCATACAAAACCTCTCTTATAACTATCATGTCTAGTACTCGTAGGCGAACTAGCCATGCAAATTATTCTCAGGAATTTTATGTCGGTTTACACGATATTTCCTTGGCAGCTCTGTGTTTATACACGTCTGTCTCGCTACAGCATGGCCATAGTTTTCTTTGTTGTTGTTGTTCTTATTGTTTCCATATGCATTGCTGTTCAGCTTGTTGTTCTCGTTCAGTTGTTGTTGTTGTAACTTTTTTATTTTTCCTCTACAGGTTGTCAAAGAAGGTTCAGGATCGGCTGCAAGCGCCGCAGGGAGTATGGCTATTCCTATGTTCCTGGTGTGCTCACGTTCGAGACTGAGGACGGCATGGAGGAATTTCACATCCTGAGGTTTTTGTCGGTGCGCATCGTTAGCGACTTGTACGATGATTTGAAGCAGACTTCTGAGTATAAACCCCCGAAGCGAGCACCAGAAATTCCCAGGGATGTCGAGACCACGCGGGGCATACCTCTTCCACCGTAAGTTGAAGTAGAAACATCTGAATTAAAAACATAGCAAGTAACAAAGGAGTTTTTGAGCGGGGACATTTAGTGCGTGCTGATATTTGGCGATAATCGAATAAATTCGCTTGACGGACTACCAAATTTAGGCCATCAATCTATAAAATGGCAGCCACCATCTCGTAACCAAGGGAATGAGCAGTCGGGCCCGGAAGTCAAGAGAGCTGGTAGTCTACAGAAGTCGAGAAAAGAGAGAGCGGGAGGAGAGATTAACAAGGTGGTGAAAAATGAGAAAAAACATGGGATTTGTTTGCTTTAGTGCGTGACATTTGTCCACAAAAGGACAACGAAGAGACCGAATTGAAATCACTAAGAAAGTGGCAGGTGCCAGAAGGCCGGAAGTACAACCGTCCCTGTGACTCAGATAAGACCTGCTGCATGTATGGGCTAACTGGGTTCAAAATATTCTTGCAGGTTAACGAGGAATGGTCTGATCATGCAAAAGCTGAAACCTTACGATATTCCTCTCACTGTTAAGGCTCAGGTTGTCAAGAGTAATCAAGTCCGAGAGGGACTGAGGTGAGATGATCCTGTAATTAAGTAACCGACCCGAGTCTCTGTCTTAAAAAAGCAATCAGAAGTACAAAGAGTGAACCTATATGGAAAGGAGTATACTGGTAAGGCCCATGGAATGGCCCATTCCATCATTGCGCCTGCCTTCTTTTCCTAAATATCGCTTATTCGACTCAGTGCATGTAGCAGAAGCGGATCTCAACCCACAGACCTTCCAATGTGAAATCAGGTCCCTGATACTAATAAGGGAAGGCATCTCGATCGGAAGGTGGCGATGTCTTCGACCAAAAGATGATCAGCCATGAATTAAACTGACACCTGAAATCAAGTTTTCTCCAAACACAAATTTTCAGTTACGAGGCAATACAAAGATAACAAACTCGATAGATCGTTCAGCTGACGCGCGCGTAGCTAGAACGAAAACGTAACCAGTGTTCTAACACCAATAGGAACATTTCAACTAACCTATAGCTTTTCTTGGTTTTAATTAGGGAGCGCTTGGAAAAGAAGTTGAATTTCGACAACTACCAAGAAAAGTTCTGTATGCTTCTGCATCTAGAGGAGCTTCAAATGCAAAAGGACATCAGGAATTATGACATGAAAGGAGTCGTTTTTCAGCAGGAAAGAGGAGACAGACGGTTTCTCGTCTTAGAGGTTAGCCACCGGTTAGGGATTTTAGTCGTAATAGAATCTCCTTTCACTGTATTCTTGCTCCCGTTGGAGCTTAGGTCCCTCCACTGAATTTCACAATCGATTTTAGTACAAGTTTAACAAAGGTCTTCGAGACCCTGCCCGGTGCTAAATCATACAAACTCTTAAATCCTAGTTACGTGTACACATCTATAATAATAAAAGAATTAATCTCTTTGCGTAAGCAAAGTCAAATATCCTGTACGAAGCGAAAGCAACAGGTGACGTTTACAACGCCCACTTTATGTTCTGTAGTTTTATACCGTCTCTTTAAATCTTTATATGTAAAAATATCAAAGTTTCTGAAGCGTACGCTGTTCATAGAAAAACGCACCCACGTTAAAGGTTGTCGTCGGATAGATTATGGATCCTGATAATTTTTGTTGGATTCAACTTTTTTTTCTTATATGAGTGGCATATCATTGATGGTTTAGGTACCAGGTCTTGCAGAAAACCGCCCTTCCGTGTTACGTGGTGACAGAATCTTTGCTTACCAACCAGGCGTGCTGCAGCGACGATACGAAGGAGTCGTGCACAAGGTTCAACAGTTGGATGTAAAACTTGGGTTTGATTTGACAAGGTACGTATGCCATTATATCAGGAACAGCCTGGCAGTATCGTTCCCAGAGCCTTCGGGTTTACTGGTCAGCGACAAGAAGAGAGAAGCTCCGGAATAGTCATTAAATGCCACTTTGTGTAAACTGTTGCAGGTGTACTCGTTCTTCCCCTTGTTTAGGTTTGAGGGGAGAGGTGGAAGTACAAAGATTATGGTGCTCCAGAGAGGGGAGGGTCCGGTCGGTGCGGCGCGGACGCTTTGATAGGTTGTACCTCTAGCAACGGTGACAAACTACACATGAGACTTGTGTCACTTTTGCGTTTTCTTTACAGCATGCCGTATGTGAAAGGGCAAAAATACGACATCCAATTCACATTTAATCGGCTTCCAGTACAGATGGAACACCGTGCATGCGAGCAGATTACAGCAGTAACCAGGCAGGAAATGTGCCATGTTCTTTTCCCACAAGAGCAGAGTCTCGATCAGAGAGGAGAGATCAATAAGGCAGTCAGGCAAGTTCTCATTGGCAAGTGAAAATGAAAACGTCTAGGTTCGCGACGTTTCAAAGTATGTATGAAGTAATCAGTGTTACTTTAAATTCCAGATCTTTCTACGATCGCCATCTGAACAGCGAACAGCAGCAGGCAGTTCAGAAGATTTTGTCAGGGTCGTCACGCCCTGCTCCGTACCTGGTGTTTGGACCTCCTGGAACAGGAAAGACCGTTACTTTGGTAGAAGCTATCAAACAGGTCAGTAGGTACTTCACGGCCGATTTCAAATCCCCTTTAACATCGAAACACTAAAAATTATCTACTTTATGGCTGTGTAAGATTCTCGAATAGGAGCCTGAATCCCGCGCCTGAGCTCATGTCGATAGAGCGCCGTGCAGGGGTAATCTTCGTTTTAGAAGCCGATGAGTTTCTGTTGTAATAATCCAGTCAGAGATAAATGCTGACGCGAAAGTTTGTCCTGATAACGATGCCTCACGTTACTCAGCAACTTCAGTGCATGTACTGCAGTGAGGTTGCACCTGAAACAACTTTGCTTCACTGCAATGTAATTCGTGTCATGTTGCACGTGTTTCAAAATGGGTAACTAAAAGCATGATCTGGTTAAAATGTTGCAAGTAAGCAATTCAAGCATTTATTCTCCAAATGATTTTTTGATCACCAAAAGACAAAAGTATCTTACTGTGTTCTTTCTTACACGCAGGTTCACACCCTTATCGATTCCAGTTTCATTCTCGCGTGTGCGCCTGAAAACAGTGCCGCTGACCTGTTGGCCGAGCGCCTATTGGATCACGTGGATAAAGGCAAATTGCTCCGGATGTACGCTGCATCCAGACCATGGGACTTCGTTCCACAAAAGTTGAAGGTAAATTATTTATTCTTTTTCCTGTTTAATGTCCTGAGAATGCGGTGGTGCATCAAGACATCTATGTAGACAAATATTAGCTATAGGCGATATTTTGGAACGGAACGCTCGATAGACCAGGTTTTCGATGCTGCCATCTTGGATTTTAACGGACTTTTTAGGCGATACGGCGGCCATTTCTACTGTTTCAAATAGCTATCGTGGGATGCTCAGGGGGCAAATTAGTGGTAGAGGGTTGGGGCAGAGGGCGAAGGAAGGGGGGAAGCACCGCACAAAATACTCGAGAGAAGTAATTTCGCTACAGTGTTGGAGGAACGATATTTAGCGACTTCCTAGCAAATTTAGAAACCCATTTTCCCCGGAGCTATTTGTTGTCACTTAGCATGTGGTACGTTGTGTGTTTATCAGGACGCCCGAGTGGTGAATTTTGACCCTGTCTTACATGACGTATTTTATCCGTCGAGAGAAGACCTGATGGCTAACTGTCGCATAATCGTCACTACTCTGATAACCGCAGGAAGGTAAGTGCAGAAGGTGTAAAGCAACTCGCATAGAAAAAAACCTAACCTTACCGTTTACTAGGATTAAGTCACTGCTTCTTAAAATGGCTTTACACCATACTGAAATTCAAAGTAGACGATTGTCACGCTCAAAAACGGTAAGTGAATTGAATAACGAAAATCATGATGAATCGTTTTTACACAATTATTTTCTCAGGTTGGTCTCGGCAATGTTTCCTCGCAGTCATTTCACTCACATTTTCATAGACGAGGCAGGACATGCAACAGAACCCGAGTGCATCATCCCCGTAGCGGATCTCCTGGATCCTAATCATCCCAGGGGCGGTCAGCTTGTCCTCGCCGGAGACCCCAAGCAGTTAGGACCCATTCTTAGGTCACCGATCTCAGTGAAATATGGTCTTGGTGAGTAGGTCACAGTGGCCTCGATGACTACGATGGCATGGCGGTCACTACTATTTCTTTTTCACATCTCCCTTCTACTCTTTTTTACAATCAAACTTGCCCATTTCTCCACGCACCCAACGCGTACACACTAACTAGATTGCAAAAACAGACCTCGTCAACCGACGCTACGCCGGACACAAAGCGCAGCTCTTTTTCTACTGTTAGCCGTACCGTCCGCTCTAATCCGGAGAGTTTTTGTCCATCGCAAACGGAGCTTCTCGAAAACGCTCTTCAAACCGGAGGAATTTGAAAACACCAGCTTTGCGTTTTAGTGTGGACGGAAAACATTCAATTATTTTGGAAACAGAGCTTTTCGAAAACGACGACTTCACGATAATGAGGTAATTAACCCTGACCCTCAAAGATGAAATCAAGCGTTTCTGTCGCCGGTCATTTGTTGCGTTTTCAAAATTTCTCCAGCGTAGAGTGGACGCAAAACATTCGATACTTTTTTTAGAGTGAAAACGCCGTTTTTAAATTTCTTTTGCGTATAGTGTGGACGGGGGGCGTAAATCTTATCAATGGATTTTTACAGAAATCTCACTTTTGGAACGTTTGATGACGTCATGCACTGCATACGCACGGGGACCCAGAGGAAATTACAATTCGGATCTGCTGACGAAGCTCGTGAACAACTATCGCTCACACAGAGCCATCATTGAGATTCCCAAACAACTGTTTTACGACAACGAATTGAATGAATGCGCAGGAGATTTTAGGTGAGATCTATGTTTATGACATATCTTTATGACAAAATAAGCATCAAACACGAGAGACAGTGTTTCATCGGGATATTCAAGACAAGACAAGACAAGACAAGACAACTTTATTTAACCAGGGTAGCCCAATCAGCTGCTAGACTGGTATCCTTAGGGGCCCTGGGTTCAATAAAATTTACCTATACACATTACAATACACATTACAATAAGCAACACCGAGAAGAGAGTTGAGACGAAATTCGAGGCGTTTGGATAGCGGGTGAAACACTGTCTCGAGTGTTTGATGTATCTTCTCGATCGAAACAAAAACTAAGGAGTAAACGGAGAAGTAAAATGGTCGAAATCTATGCTAATTAAGACCGGGTATCCAAACCTCCTTCACGGTTGTGATTTTCTGTTTCAACTTGATGAATTATTCATGAGTTTGAGAAGTATATTTACCGGCTTCAGAACATGCATCGAAAGGGCCTTTTTTGGCAGCCTTATCGCATAGTATGGAGGTGATTTGCGCATGACTTTATCAGCATCTGCCTCAAAATTGTTCAAAAAATAATGAGCCTTTTATAACAAGCTAGATTTCTATTTCAGTGGTAAAACCCTAAACTCGACATGACCTTGACCATGTCTTGAATTTGCTAACTCACTATAGAAACGTGATGCTGGACTGGGAGGAGCTGCCTAACGGGACCTTTCCCATCATCTTCCATCCCGTGTACGGCAAGGACGAAAGAGAAGGCAGCAGCCCTTCTTTCTTTAACGTGGCCGAGGTGGAAACTATTGAGCGTTATCTAAGGAAACTGCTGGACGACAACGTGAGGAGCAGAGGATTAAAACACTTGAGACCAGAGATGATTGGAGTTATTTCTCCGTACAAGAGACAAGTAGGTCAATAATCATTGATTAAACACCTAGGAGGCCTTACTTCACATTTCTCGCCTCACGTTACAGATATGTACACTCGGCGCTCTTTGCGTTGGGTACGAGATTAAGCGCGCGTTTGTTCGGAGAAAAAGAAATCTGTTTTACAGTCTGTCAAATGAGCAATTGCTAACAATGTTTCCACGGCTTCTTGGTTAGGTTCAAAAGATCCAGAGGATGATTGAAAAGAGAAGTTTTGGTGCTGAGATTAAAGTTGGCAGCGTGGAAGAGTTTCAGGGACAAGAGAGAAGAGTGATTATCTTATCAACTGTCCGAAGCACCAAGAAGGAATACCTAGAGATGGACAAAGATTTCCACCTTGGATTTCTCAACAACCCCAAAGTAGGCTTACCTGCTGAAGAGTTTCTCTTAAAGACACTATTTATTTACATCATCTAATAGGACCAATTGCGGTCACATTTGGAATTGGATGAAAGGAATCTGCTAGGACTACCTAGATTAGACGAGGCAGCTTTTAGATTTAACTAGTTTCGAATTGGGCAGGCATGTATGTCGTGTATGGTGTCCGATACTGTCTAATTTACACGCTAAACACTTATCCAGATTGAACAATTAACAAGAACTTGTGCGCACCTTGCTTTCTATTATTTAATCCTCTGGGTGCACAGCATAAAAATGTTCATATCAACACTAGGAAAGTATCCATACTCTGGGCTGCAAATTGCCATAGTGTTCGTCTGTAAATGATTGAAAAAGGAATAGAGTTTTGTTGTTGTTGTAACAGATTCAATTCCGTAACTTTTGCATTGTTTTTTTTTCAGAGATTCAATGTAGCCATTACTCGTGCCCAGGCTCTCTTGATTTTGATAGGCAACCCGGACATGCTGTGTAAAGACGAAAACTGGAAAAGGTAGGAGCTGTTTCGAAAAATATTGACCAACAAGTTGAGGTACAACTGTTTTATGTTCATGGCCTTTGATAACATTTTAAAGGGATATAGTTCATGTATTATCGTCAAGACCATAAGTGCGCTATGAAGACTTCAAGACCTCTCCACTCAGTTTATCCCCAGATAACAAATTCGTGTTTGTTTCATAACGCCTTTAAACTTAAAACGCCGATTTCTGCATAACCTCTTCTGGATTGAAATTATTAATTCACGGTCTTACACATTATGGCTTGCAGGTTTTTGGAGTACTGTGGTAAAAACAATGCCACGGTTGACGTAGAAAGGAAAGAAAAGGTGGAGGATATTGCAGACACTCTCAGAGGACTTAAACTCCTCTCAGCAGCATCATCAGGTAAGGAACTTAATTATCTTATTTTGCTTATCTCCTCAGCGCATCAAACTAAAATAAAATCAGCTTTTTACAAGATGAGGTATTCTGTTGTCAGTGACTGCGCATTTATTCAAAGTTTTAAAGCCCTCTATAATTTCTGTTTCAGAATGCAACGAAGATTCAGAAATCAGTCAGCGGGAACTCCAAGAACACCCAGAATGGACTAGGCACGAGTAAATGTGTTGCTACAGTCTGCATCTTATGGTCTTGTCAGTTTTAAGATAAATCCAAGACTGTATCCACCTACTAAAAAAGACAACATTCAAAATAGAAAAAGGAAAGAGAAAGGCTACTAATAGTAGCTAATTAATTATAGCTAATTAGTCTTTAGTGTTAGTAGAGTCGGTGTCAAACAATATCTTTGAAGGTATACTACTTATGTCCATCCCCGATTGCAATTGAGCATATTTAGTCTTGAATAGTTATATTGCAGTGCGAGTTTGACAGCAATCAGTTTTTGGTCTATGGATTAACAAAGAATAGTTGACAATACAGCTGCACCCAACCAGTTTGTTTTTGTCCCCATTTCAACTAGCAGATTGTAGGTGTAGAACAAATCTCTGTGGGGTCAGCAAGCTGATTTTTCTTTAGGGAGCTATTATAATGATAATGAAGTACTTACATGTATACAGCACTATTTACACGAGAATGATCAGTAGCGCTTTACAATAATTCACTTAAAAGAACCTCATCAATTTATACAAAGGTACATTTAAAACCAATTGAATAAGAATTAATCAATAAAATACATTAATAAATAGCTGTTGAATTTACATTGGGGAAATTTGTGAAACCACAGGCTAGTTAATGAAGCAGAGAGCAGGCTAGTTAATGAAGCAGAGAGTCTCTTCTTAAGATCAGATTCAAATCCAGCCAGAATGAGAGCAGTGCAGGTAACTGCGATATACCCGGCTTCTTTTTGGTGTCTGTGTGTGCAACCGTGATAACCTGTAGCTAGTAATAATTTGCTTTAATCAGAAATTAATAGCAGCAATTAAAGGAGGTAAATAAACAACACAGAAGTGCATGTAGTTGAGTACTGAGCTTTTAAAAATTAAAATTCTTTAATAAAAGCTTTATTTATCATGCAAAATTGTGATTTTTATCACTCTTACACAAATATCTTCCCAGTGTTATTTACAGATCCAACAAGTCTGAGATGCCATGTGAATTTGACAACTACAATACTATAACAACCTCTTTTCCTTATGGCCACTAATACAGGCAACATTTTCCTCACAACTCGACAAAAATGTTGCCTGTAATAATATTGGAGTTCGGTACCGGTAATTACTTTTCACCTATTATAAGTGTGGGCCTGCAGGTGAATATCTCGAGAGAAGACACAAGAGAACTAAATACTATTTGCAAGCTCTGTTCTCTGCTCATTTACAAACTGACAACAGCTGCAGATTGATTTGTAACATTGATGTCACCAGGGAACTGTCTCGTATCTGTGCAACGTTTTGAATAATCATTATTCTTCTTTTCCAAAGGTTTGGTGTTATCACATTATTGCTGGCCTTTCTTTGCTCTTTGCTAGAGTTTGTCATTTTGAATGTTGCATAGACTGCCTGATGATTGCATTACCAGACAATATTTTTCTCTTCCAACCACATTCTTCCACCACATTTGTTTATATCACTTGCCATTTCCATCAAGGAGATCTTTTGCCTCATTTATTTTTGCAGCTAGATATGGAGAACCACCTACAAAATGACACAAACATCAAGTCAAGATTCTGTAACTTCTAACAAGTTATCTATAGCTGTGGCCACATAGGGAATCTTTCAGATTAATGGATGATAACTTGGAATCTGTAATACATGTAAACCATTATTATTATTATTACTATTATTATTAACTTGATAGCATAGAATGTTGTTGATTAGTCTGCATTGTCCTGAACACCGTAATATACGCAGAGACGCTTTTGGAACTTTCTAGATTTACACAAGTATAGAACTTGCGAGTTTAGCTCGATGTGGATATAATATTTAATGTGTGATCAAGGAATAAAGTTGTGTTGCCAACCAGAGTAGTTAACAGTCTGCATTACAAATATGCAAATTAATGCACTCACATAACTAATTTTCAGTCATAAACAAGTTATCATACATTCACAAAAATTCAAGCAATTATGATACCTTCCTTGGAACATTTGATGTTTTTTCTTTCAAATTGTGAACCGCTTAAGGCCCGTTTACACAGGCGATTTTTGTCACGGCAACTTGATGCAATTTTTGTGACACGAATGTTGCAACTTCAAAATCGCACGTGTAAACCAGGTGTGAATTTCAGTGCGATTTGTCGCCGCGATATCGCAGGGGTTTCGAACATGTTTGAAACTTGATGCAACTTCAGCGTGACAAAAATTGCATCGAGTTGCTGCGACAAAAATTGTCTGTGTAAACGGGCCTTTAGAGTGTAAGTGCACCTAACACCTCCAAATAAAAACTATTTCCTTAAAAATTTAAGCATATTTTTTGGAGCATTTTGCATACTCATTAGATCTCAACTTTGACAAGGCATAGAAAATCAAGGACTTCAACAAATCAACCAAAATACTACAAAAAGGGAAAACAATTTTGGGTGGTTAAGGTTCACTTCAAGGTTCATTCAATTTTGAGAGAACTTTTATATCACACGAGCAATATTCAACCTTACTACCCTTGCAATTTATGATTCCCAATGCATTCATGTATTGCCGTTATGGTACAAACTAATGCATTACTGATGCAGAATGTACATGCCATTCACAAAAACACATTAAATGCATTTCCTGCAGTCACATCAATTCCTAAATACTACTCCTATAACATTAAAAAATACCGGTATGCCTTATAAAGAGTGTGAAAATTATAAGTACAATGTATGTTGGCAGGCTGGCATAGAAATGTCTTGGTCTGCTTTGAAAGCAAAGCCCCTAGAGCCATATTACTTAAGTTATGACCAGACTTTCCACAGCTATGCAGTTTTTCACTATCTATCTAAGACCTCTCCACTTACCTCTGTCAGGATGATTTATCAGCATGATCCTTCTATGTGCCTCTCGAACTTTAGTCTTGCTTGCTGAAGGACTACATAGACACACAATAATTTAAATTCAAGTAAGGTGCTTATTATGGGCTGTAAATAAAATTATTCACTTGATGTCACACGAAAGGTAGCAAATGGAATGACAAGATGTAATGCAACTCAACGTCATAACAAATTATGAAACAGTTGAGTACCTGATTCCAAGCACTAAGCCAGCTTCCCGTTTTGTCATTTTTGAATCAAATCCTCCCCGGTAATAATGGCTGAATTCCTGTCAACAAATAAAAATTGGTATTAAAGACGTTCACTGGAATAAATGGTTTTCTACTTATCAGTTCAATCAGTTGATTAAGCTCAAACAACACATGCATGGACGCATAGATAAATAATAAATTGGTCAATACTTAAGTGAAGAATGACTTACATGTAGAAACCAAACACTGATTAAATATCACAAATTACACAGAGATATCCATGTATTCCAGCTCCACCATGCAGGACACAACAAGGAAAAAATTAAGGTTTAATTTGGTCATTTTGGCCAAGCACTGGAACCGTTAACAGTAGTATCAATCTAAAACAAAATTCTTGATCTTGATTGGTTCTCCTCGTGCTAATTTGACACACATTAGCAAGAGATCTTTGGGTTGCCAAGTTATTACAGGTGTCCAATTACAACTTTCTGTAATTGTTTGCTCAAAACAAGTTCTAAAAAAACTTTTTCAATCTCACAATTTGTTATTGATATGATTAGTAATAGTAATTGAACCGAGTGGTGTACAATTTCCACATCTAATCAAATCTAGAACAAAAATCTCAATCATGATTGGTTCCCTGAAAGCCTATTTGCCACGTAATTGGGGCGCAATCATGTGGGTGTCCAATTACGGGTATCCAATTTTAACATTTTGTAATTAAAATATTGGATACATACAATTGGATACCCACGTGATTCGCATGTCAACGGCTTCCTTCTCAATGTTTCCTACAGGTTTCAAGACTCATGCAAAGTGCTACTGATTTTTTCGCTTAAAAGAAGTTCTCTAAAGACTTTTTTTTTAATTTTGACATTTGTTATACAGTGTAGATACGATTACAATTTATGGAGTATATTGCGCGCATAATTTTAAATCACCGTCCCGCTTGATGCTCATCTGATTTTAAAATTACTTGCACGCTTACTCCCTGAATTGCCCAACATGAGGTCCGATTACTATTATGCACCTATCAGTGTCAAGCCCGAGGGGGGGGGGGGGTCGGGCATAGGGTGGGGATTTTGACATTTTCTAAAAAAATTATCAAAATCCCCACCCCCGGGCAAAAAAGAATTGTCAAAATTAGCAGAAACAAATGGTTTACTTCTCTTCTACTACACAGAATTGAAAGATCAAATGCATGATGTCCGATCAAAATCCCCACCCTGGGGATATCCGCCACAGTCAAATTCCCATGGGTTGCCCGACCCCCCCTCCCCCCCCCCTCAGGCTTGACACTGATAGGTGCATTACAGAACCAGAATCCACATACATACATATACATCACTTTATTTACCCTCTTATTTATCCACAAATGTAATTGGCTAGTACCATGCCCAAACGGCATAGTGTTTATGTCATGCTGGCAACTCTGCTCAGTGTAATTGGACTGTATGCATCATGTCGAACAACTGGACAAGAAAGACATCACATGACCCTTATGCATGTCTCAGCAACAATACAATATGACTAACTGAATTGACAGCGGTATCTAAGTTCTAATTTTCTTGAGAGAAGCCATGTTTTTTGTCCAAAGCATGGAATGTTTTACAATACTTACTGGTATTTTCGGAATAATTTTGGGTATTTGGTTGAAATTAACCTTCCTTAACGCCACCATGGCATAACGACCTGAAAACAGGAAACGAAACACAAGTGTTGTGATTTTAAAGTAAAAAAAATTATGCAACACGACTGACGAGTAACAACACGTGCACATTTGTTAAAGGCATCAACGTTATTTTTTCAAGAAAACAAACCTGCTATCGCTGCTCCAGCGACTCCAAGCCCTGCTAGTATGAGGCTAGTCTGAAGAGAAGCGAAGGAAATAAATGGTTACTGAAACTTCCCTGGAAAATGACTGATAAAATATCCTCAACTGCCATAAACCTACCATTTTGTGACCGTAATGACGCAACAGATTTCCCAGAACGCATCATACTCGTGGAGACAATCCCAGGGATCCAAGGGAGCTGGTTGAAACAACATCCGGGGTATCTTATGTTACACGAGTCATTCCGGTTTCAAAATGGCGGATCTTTTGGGCAGTGACGAGTTTCAAGAAGATCCCGCAGCCGAATTTTTAGCAAGAGAACAAGATGATCTTGCTGAACTGGGAGAGGATTTCGGCGAAGGGCAGCCGGAGACAAACGTAAGCTTTACACGACCTTAATTCTCATACAATTTGGTGCCAAATTAAGTGTCTATCACTGATATTGTCGACAAAGTAAGCTTTATCTTTAGCTTTCCGTGTTGTAGCGCTTTAGAAAACGTTGAAATCATCGTTGATAGTCGATTTATTTTCATTTCTCTTTTTACCATCAAACGTTATTGTTAATCCACCTTGTAGTCAGGTATGGACAGATAGCACATGATGCGAAAGGCTAGCTTGGTAGCTGCTCTCAAAGTTAGTTCTTCTCAGGCCTAATCATTTGATCCTTGATTCAGCTGCCACTAATTTTTAAATATAATCGAGAATGGAAATACACTTTTAAACCAAATTTTCGAAACCGATGTCAAGGGTAAAAAAGGGTCTGTTCTCAAAGAATTATATTTAAGTAGTCATCGTGTTATCTAAGTTATGTATTACATATTTTGCTGGTTCTAAGAGCCCTTACTGTAGGATTAGTAGGTTACCTTGTTCAATCAGTTGAACGCATTAAATTGGGAATTGAAAAGAGAAAAAAATGAACCAAAGTACACTTACATGTACCCATGGTAGGATTTTTAGAGTATTTGTGCCCTAAACAGAGTCTGGATGTTTGTTCGGAACTGTTAGAAGCTTCATCCAGCACATACTAAAATGTTAAGATTTCCAGGTTTTAAGACAAAATTTGAAAAGTGGGCATCCAAAAATTATTTGCTTTGGAGTTGGCTCAAGTGGACAATTAGTAAAACTACATGTGAAAAAGAAACCTCTTAAATGTGGGCATCCAGAGAACGCCTAAGTTTGGCTAAAGTTTCGTTAGCTGTGAGAGATGAGGTTTTCCAGTAGCTTAGACGACAAGAATGCGTCAAATAGCCAAAAAGTGGCCCCTAAAATGGCAAAAATTATCTGAAATGTGTGTGTACTTTGAGCGCTTTCCTTCATATCTGTGAGGTTTGGTGACCCGTACAGGAGACTATGAGATTTGGTCTGGACCCAGAAGACTCCCAGCTGGTGTATGCCAAGCTTTCTTTGTACTCTAACTATATTTGAGTTATGCAGTGATGATGGGTGTCCCACACACTAAAACCAGCTATAATTGCGGGCGACCAGCGGAGCCCGCAATCCTAATCTCAACATTGGTTTCAAACGCATGCGCGGCAGTTATATAGCCTTGCAGTGACTCGAATTTAGCAAAAAAAGGCGTCTTTCCAAATATTTGTCCTTAGGGACACTAAGAACCAATGAAATGAAAGGACGTAATTTTAGCACAGGCGCTTTGACCACGCGAGACAAACACGAAGCAGCAGTAATTTGAGCACAGGCGTTCTGACCGCTAGAAACCAACACCAAGCAGAAGACAATTCTCACCAAAGCATAGCTGTTTCACCTTCCATAGTCAATGATCTTTAATGTAGTTGAAGGATCAAATAATATGTAAATTTCGCCTTCTTGAAGCTAAGAATGTCAAGAATCTTGGCAGTTCATGCAGAAGTGGCGGTCCATAAATTGGAATGTACAGAACACAATTTTATCACGTGGACGACGTCTATTTCGTCGAAGAATCACGTGCAGCTCATGCATAGCTGGCGCGCCGTCCAATCAAAATCAAGCGTGTGAACTTGTGATCGGAACGTTTCCTGTCCGTGTCTGTTGTTGTCGGGTTACATCAAATGACCTTGACTAAATCAATATGTCCATTTTATAATCAACATTTACAACGTGAAAAAATAACCATTTTGTCAAACCCAACACAAAATAGAACTAGTGTATAATCAAACTGGTGTTACTGTTTCACAAGGTCAGTAAAACCACTCTTAGGTCCCTTTGTCTCGTTTTAGGGAAAACAATCACCCACACTATGCAACCCTTTATTGCCCTGCAAATATAAATGCCCAAAATGGAAAAAGAACACAACGCCACTGTTTTACAATGAATTCGTTAACCTCAGTGAAACAAATCATGCATAGCCCTCGCCCGCACTTCCTAACCTGTGGTTATTACTAGTATAATTATTATGTTCATCTTCTGGAATATCGTCAAGGTGATCCACACCTTATGTGCCAGTAGACACTGGGAGAATGACGGAGTAAGTTCTGGCATCTGAGCATCTAAAAAGACAATCAATGACAATGGTTTTGTTTCTGTTTCAGGAGCTCAATGGCTTTGAGGATTCAGTGGACAGTCAACCGGTTGTAAATGGATTTGATGATGAGGAGGTGAATGAACATGGTCTTCAGTTATTCAGCAACTTCAGATAATTTCACAGTTATTAATTTTTTTTCAGTCATTTATTTCATGTTAAGACAGCAAGCCCAGTGATATTGCCACGCTGCCTGCTGTGATAGACTGGGTTGCACATTTACAGGGGTGTATCTTGTACCAGTATTTAGGGTAACTTTTGTTGTTGTATACCAGCAACCAGAGCACAGCCCAGTGGTGACACAGCACAAGAGTGGTAACCCTTCAACTGGCAGGTTATTGACTGGTAAAATTTGCAATAATTCAGGGACATTCTGTACATTTATTTAGGAGAAGTCAATATGAGGATTAAGGGGGGGGGGGGGGGGACACTCTCACTGGTAATTGCCCAAACCAATTTAACTGTGTTCTTTGTAGTCTCTGTTTTGTTGAGGTACAGAGCAAACAATTCCACATGGAAAGACGAAGATGCAATGTAATAATCTATTTCCAGTGTTCTGATTTCTAAACAAACTGTTCTTTAAAATTGATGTTTAGATTTCAGGTTCTCACCAGCCTGTAGTACCCCTCCCAAGAGAATCAGAACCAGAGTCTGTCAGGTGGGACTTGTTTTGTGAAAAGCTGCTTTTACTTCTAGTCAATTAGAAATTGTGCAAATATCATCCGGTACACTGTATGTGGATGTTGTAACTACATTAAGAAGCACCATAGTCAGCTGATTGTCCAGACGGTGGCATTTTAGGCTTGGCATGCATTTACTTGGTGCAAGAGCAACACTCAAGTGATAACTGCCGTACCCTCTCATCCCATGGGAGGTGTGGTTTTAATGCTTGCGGACACTTGCATCTTAAAGGGTCCTAGTCAGCCTCATCTTTGTTTTTGATTACATGTACATGGGAAAATATGGCTATTGTATTTTATTTGGAGCATGTTGAAACGAAGGAAATCACTGTGAAATTATTTAAGATAATTAAACATACTTTCAGGAACACAACTTACAGTAAAGCAATAAGATTTTATTCACCAAGCAATATCAATGATTCTGAGGGCATCAAAAATGGTAGGGGCTGACTTGCATCATTTAACAACAGCATGAACCCTCTGCATGATTGAAGATGTTACTGTTCTTCATGAACAATTTCAAGAGAAGTACTAAATATTGGTAGTCTGTGGAATTCAGAGTGTTGTTGCTGATGCAGTAAAACCATCACTCAGTTTACAGTATGCCCATAGAACATTTTTGTTTCTTTAAATTTTGCATTGATGGTTCAAATCACCAATTTAAAGCTATTGCCATTGAAGTTACGATATGATTCCAGGGGTATTAATATACTTTAAGTGGTAAGTAAAAGAGGACTCGGGTAACAGAGATTGAAAAGCCTACATGTAGACCAACTTCAATCCAGGCAAGAATGAAGACAAGGTTATTTAAACCACCTGTTGCAAAAGCCGTTTTGTTGCTTACCAGCATGCTTGGATCTTTTTTGTAGAAAATGGAGAGAAGAAAAAGCAGCACTTCTCGAAAAAATGGATAGTGAGGAAAAATCTGAAATACAAGAATGGCGTGAACAAGCTAAAAAAGAGCTTGGTGACTGGTATGAGAGACGAGATGAACAGTTAGGAAAAACGCAAACAAGCAATAGGTATGTTAGTGCCTCTGGTTGTCTCAGAAATCTTTTTTGAAGGGCTAAGAAAAGACATTTTTTGATAATCGGTTGGGAAAATTGCAGCACAACTACATTGTACGTGAACCCAGCCACGAGCAAGATTAAAATGTTTATCAATCAAATGTTTATTGAAGAAACTACAGTAGGTGGTGAACATTTTCTTAAAATGGCCAATAATGTTGAAGAATCCATACAATACGTCCAAAACTAACTTTGAAATCAAGTATAAAGACAAAGGAAGGTCTGGGTTTTTTTCCTTGATTTCTTATACTACATGTACCATCCTCTACAGATCCTGTCGTTGGTGTCAAATTATGTTATTGTTAATGTAACTTGAAAATTTAACGTGGAAATTTGCTATTGTGATGGCCACATCCAAACTGACAGCTTTCTCAGAATTTAGGATCATTACAAACCAATTAAGATCAACATTTTGCCAAGAGGTTTGTAGATGTACATGTATTGTCTAGAATGCTTCAAGATACATGTATGTTTGAGTTTTACAAAACAAAGGTTATTATCCTTTGTTCTCGATCAACATCTTCATATGTGTTCTGAAAGGTTCTTCCAAATGGCTTAGTTCAGATGGTTGTACCATAACAAAGTCTTCACTCACAATACTGTTAAAAACTTTTCAGGGCGGATGAAGAGGCCTTTGTGGCAGATCGTGATGACTCTTCCACTCCAGGTCATGACTTTGAACGAGTCTGCCGCATGTGTGACTTTAATCCAAAAGGAACAAAGAATAATAAAGATGTATCACGCATGCGTTCAATTTTCCTGCAACTTAAGCAAACACCACTTGTGAAGGAATAGTGCAGTGTTTTCTTAGGTCAACTAATAATTAACCCCCAAATTTGTTAACTTCATCTGATCTTCATATCACATTTACATTGTAGCTAGTAAACCTTTTTTCTTTGTCTTCAAATTATGTTAAATAATGAAAACCAAGTTTCTAGTCCCAGTTTTGTATGATTATTTTCAAATTTAGATGGTTTGTTGTGATTGCTTTGCATTTGTCAGGTGTTTGTGTAGGTGCATTATGTTCCTTCTAAAACAGGCCTCTTGGGACCAGCTTTGAGGGTCTTTCAAAGGGATACATGTACTGTACCTCAGAGATGTGTAGCTTGGAAGAAAGTTTACATTGTAGTCTTGAATACCTCAGAGAGGTACGAATTCCGTAGAGAGATGTCTGTTGTAATGTTAGGCCCCAAGCAAATGTACATACGCCTGCACCTCTTCTCCAGAGTGATAATGTGAAGACAAATCCCACCATACTTCAGTTGTATACCTCATCTCAAATCTCAATCAAATGCAGGCTCCTCTAAGCAGACACTTCTCTAAGGAGAGCACCTCTCTAAATGTGCAGCTTTTAACTGGAACAGTGTCTGACTTCCTGTTCCTCTGATATCATAGCTCTCTAAGATCAGTAGACTAAAAAGTTTCCAAAAGCTTTCGTTGGGAATTATTGTTCAAGTAAAACATGTTCCATTTGAAATCCGAAGAACCTGTCATTTTGGCTCACAACTGGTCCTAACAATACAAAATTGTAATATTGGAATGCAACTTGCCATTCAGAATGACCCAACAGGAAAACAACACAACCTTTTCAGAAGTTTTGTTTAACCCAGAAACTTTCAGTCAACTGAACTGAAAGCTTTTCTTCCATTTGCATTCCAATCAGAATTTTGCCCAAATTTCTTGTAAATGGGAAACAAGCTGAGAATCTTGCAGTAAAAAGGGGTTGAGCCATTACCACTTGGTAAATTTTAGAATTCTGACACCTGTACTAGATTTCCACCCTCATCAGCCAATCCAAGATGTAACAGGTGGAACTTTGAACTCTCAACTCCCAGACTAAATTACTGGAAAAAACCAACAGTCTTGTGCACGTAGAGATGGGATTTTTTAATCAAATGTCAATCACAAACTTTGGCAAGTGGCAACATGGTGCATTTCACACTGACGTTAGGTTAACAATAAGCACATAACATGTAGTTTAGAGAAGAGTTAAAATTATTCCTAAAGCACCAAAAAAGTGAGCAACTTAAGTGAACCAAAGCAAAACAAAGATTAACATTTCAGAGCAAAAATTACCTTAATGCCTGGCTTTGATTTTCTCTGAGTTGTTGTGTACCACCATGTAATGTAGGCTAGTATCAACTCATTATTATGACAAATACAAATTTGTTCTGAACATAGTTAACGGGAAATGGTTAGGAAGACCGGTAAACATGAAAGAAGCAAACAAACAGGCCCTGGTTGTTTGAAAGGTAGATAACGCTATCCACTGGATAAATCACTATAAAGTGGTTAGCGCGGTTTGTTTTGTTAACACTTATCCACTGGATAGTGATTTATCCGGTGGATAGAGTTATCCAGCCTTTGAACAACTGTGGCCGGGCTAAGATTTATGTTGGAGGGTCCTTGACTCTGCAATCTCAATGGCTATGCATAAATTACATAAACGCAATGCTTCTATTGGTTAGGGCACACACAAACACCTGTATTTTGCCAGGTTTTGTGAAGGGTCAATCCCCCCCCCCGGAAAAAAAACAAACAAACGCCAACAAAAACTTACGGCAAAGAACTTTGCCAGGTTTCCTAAACATTTCTCTCTATAACTATGTTTTAAGCATTTGATTTTCGTAATCTTAGGTTGTGCATGTTTACTACATGTAGTAGATTGTATTAATCTCGAGCTGAAAGTACCTCTAGTTCTAAAAAAATCGGACTCCATTTGAGTAAGATGTAATGTAGCTCCGCTTCTATCCAGTGACAATAAATACTGTTGCAGTTACGATAGTCTCTTGCTGTTGATTGTACGTGGTCCCGTCGCATCTTATGTCAGAGTTGCTCCCCTACTAAGAAACCGTTCAGTTTGAATTTTCTAGCCCGGGAAAATGGCGACGATGTTAACCGACTGACAAGGTACATATCCAACACAGATCATGATTTTACTCCAGATCGAGAGCGGTTTTGACCTGTGGGTGCATGGGGGCATCCCCAGAACAACCTGGTGGGTGTGCGGCCTGCTTCCCAACCCCCCTCCCCCACCCTATTAGTGACCTAAACGGCAAAAAAACCTCATTAGGGCTGCACATAACTATATAGCCTTGATAAGGATGTAGCCCCCCCCCCCCCCCCACGGGTGGAAACTTGATTTAAGAAAGTAATTCGCCTTTGCTCTGGTTTTGCTTTTCTATTCTCAGTTACTCTCTCTCAACCAATCGTGACTCGCCGGCACGTGTTTCTCGCGCTTCCCATAGGTTGCATGCACTTGCTTCGAGTTTTGATTGGTCCAGCGGATTATCTGTGTCCTTAAATTGTGATTGGCAACTGAAAACAGCTCCATTCGCGCCAACCAACCTCAGCCCCGTGATCTTTCGGTGTCGATACCCGCCATCTTCGATTTTAACGCCAGAAAGACCCCATGGGAGTGAGGTGTTTATGGAGTGCTTGAGGCCCAAATTAATGGATTTGAATCCCAATGTTGTTTTAAAATTTGCAGTCTTCATTTGCTTATTTTTCGAGAGCCAGCGCTCATTTTTCGCAGTCTTTCCATATAAGCCTTGTAACAATATCCCAGGAACTCAAGTGCTGTTTGACACCACTCTCTCACAGTTGAAAAGAGATAACTGTACCATCCGCTACCTTCAGAATCGAACGGATATCCCCAGCTTGTTGTCGATGGGAAAGCCTTTAACAGATCTTCCTACAAGAAAAGACAAATATGACGCTAAGAAAAAAGAAACCTGAAGGTTTTTCAAGATGCAAGAGCTAGATCTTCCCCGGCTGTAGATGCCTTGAGTTCCTAAAGCAACGATCCCGTTTGGTCATTTCACTCTTTCTTTACATAAGAATATTGTTGTTTACGGTCCGGGCTGAATATTCATATTTTTGCTGCCGATTTTAGGCTGAAAATATTCTTGTGAATGTTCTTAGATCATAGCGTAGGACATTCCCATTTTATTGACTTTGATGTGGTTGAAGTAATTTTAGAGCCTGACTACAGGCAGTAACGCTTCTTATGAGACATATAAAATTCTTGTACAAATGTTACTAACATTGAACATACGGTTAGAGCTGTTTTTGTTGTTCTGAAGAATGGTAATGCCAAACGAAAAAGGAACAAGAATGGCTAACATGGGGGGGGGGGGGGGAAGACTTGAAAATTAGCACTTTAAACTTTTCAATAAACGTCATGCTTCAGGAGCAGCTTTTGAATCAGTGAACCCTTTACTGCCCATTCATTTTAGCCGCAACATTGAATAGACTGAACAATCGGTGAAAAGTAACAGCTACAGATTAGTAACAGATCGTCTGTAGTTTTATTTTGGCTTTGCCACGTAAATGCATGCTGGACTCTGCATTTTATCTATTTTATCTAGTTATTTACATGAGCGATGATTGAAAATAAAGAAGTTCGTAGCCACTGATGACGTCAATAACGCAACCTCGTTCCCAGAGCCGTTTCCCTGGCTTGGGGGTGGGGCGCCCCACCCCCAAGCCAGGGAAACGGCTCTGGGAACGAGGTTGGTCAATAACGTGACAAGATTACGGAAGATTGAGCTTGACGTATGCAAGTCAATCAGTCTAACGCATAAAAGCAAAACGTCTAGGGTGATGAAATCTTGTGGGTTTAGCCCGGGTCAGTTTTATTTCAGCAATTTCAGTCAAAATGGCACATTATAATATACGCGTATAATTTATTGTGATCGATTTTTGATTAAAAAGTGCTAAAATTATGACCGAGTACCTTCGCATGAACACAAATTGCTCTTTGAGTAACGAGATAAAGATACTACATAGAGCAAATTGTAATTAGTTTTCAGCGATTTTTCCGAGACAAAGCCACAGAATATGAACTCAGGCTTCAGTTCAATTTTACAGTCACAACCTTTTGTATGTATATTCATTAAAGCACTTCCTTTATGGCTTCAGTGCACATAAGCTTAACAAAACAAAACCAATATAGGTCAGTAATTTTGTATCACTGACATTTTGAAAAAAAAATGTATTTCTGGTTTGGACTTTAGGAGGTCATGCCTGCGACAGCGTCCCTTTAAAATACTTGTTTGAATAAGAACAAGCAACTGCCAATGGATTTACATATACTGAAAAGCGAAAGTTCGGCTCTTATGCATATGTAGGAATGTTTATTTAGATATAAGCAGTTCCTTCTTGTGACAGGATAATACTATACAAACAGAGCCATTCGACAAACAAATGGGGCCAACTTTACCGAGCCTTAAAATGCCCCGAGTTCTACTTTGTGAAACAATACTTTACAAATAAAAGGCGCGAAAGAAACACTTTTACGTATCAAAGCAATTTCGATTTCATTAAGATTCTTTGTTATAAAGAACATTTGCACGATCTAAAGCCAATACAGTTTAGCTTCATAATCTCAACAAAAAGCCAACTGAATTTGCGTTGAAATCCACAGTTTCCTGTTCTGAACTTTTAAGGGCTTTTTAATACGCTCGCGGCCTTCAGTTTCAAAACGCATTTAATATTGCAGTTTCTAAGACAAAGTTATTCATCGCTTACCCATCCGCCTTTACTTTTAATCCAGTCCACCATGTACAGCGCGGCAAATTCATACATCCAGTTCCCAATATCTAGTACAAACGAGTTGCGACCTTCTTTGCAGCACTCTGCGACTAGAGCACCAGCGAATGCATACAAAGCCACGATTCTTGCCCAGTTCAATCCATCGCTCAAGATTTCCGACGACACGTTATTGAAGACCTCATGGACGACGTTCTCGCTGCTGAAAGGAACGTTAACACGGCTTGAAATGTCGCTGTATAGTCGAGGATAGCACAGTTCTAAGAGTTCACCGACCTCTTGCACGCGGCTTGATACTTGAGAGGCCTCTTGTTGCGAATTGGAAAACGCGGATGACAAACTACGATTCTTGATGCCATCGCGGTCGAGTTTAGCCTCAACGTAATCGTTACATATTTGTTTGGCTTGCTCGAGGATGTCAGCAGAGGCTTTGTTACCCTGTAGCTGTACGATTCGCCTTGTCAAGTGAATTCTTGGGCTAGCGGGTGACATGTCTTGCCAGCTTAAACGCTTGACTACTTTTGGACGCAGTAAGGCGGCCATTGCGTTGGGTATTTAGATTGCCGTTATGCAGGTTATGGCTGTTTAACGTTCTGAAGTGTCGGCAAACAGCTTCGAGTTCTCCAAGTCAACAGGGAAAAAATTCATGCAAATTTAGGTTGTGTCTGGGTACCGGAATCTCAGTGTTTACCTGTGACGTGCTCAAATTTCCTTTAATGATTTTTAAAGTGTACTTAAGGTGATAAGTGGAGGCGCAGTGGCCTCATGGTTAGTGCGCTCGTCTCCGGATCGAGCGGTCCGGGTTCGAGCCCTAGCCGGGGACATTGTGTTGGGCAAGACACTTAACTCTCACAATGTCTCTCTGAGTCTCCACCCAGGTGTAGTAAATGGGTACCGGCAAATTTAATGCTGGGGTGCTGGGGTAACCCTGCGATCAGTCCGGGATCGTTATCAGTTCGCTGCACAAGGTTTCGTCCACGTGACATAAGTTGGTAGCAACAGTGGACGCAACAGTGTATAATTCAATATGGCGGCCGACGAGGCGCGAGGCGCTGTGATGAAAGGAGTTACAGGGTGCTTACCATTTGTCAGAGTAAACCGGTTGGGATGACCGTTGAATAATGGTAAGGGTTTCCAAAACCAGCAAACCAACCGAACGAGATGGCGCTTACCATTTGCGATTTGATTTCTCGTAATTATTTTCGACTGATGAAAGACTGGAGCTGGAAAATTTGGCAAATGGTAAGGAAATTTCCGCCGTTCCGTTTCGAACGGGAAAAGAGGACTACCTCTGGAGGTAGTCTACAATTTCCGAACGGATTTTCCGAAAAATTACCGTTCCATTTGACTCACAACCGAAATTTCCGGATTTTTTGGCTAAATGGTAAGCACCCACACAGTTTCACTGAATTAATTCTATGTTTGCTTCACAATAGGTTGGAAGAAAACTGTCTTCGTCCAAAAGCTACTGCGAAATTATTTCATTTCCAGATGGACACCGTATAGTATTTGTTCCGAATAAAATGACACAGCGAAGGTAGACAACAGTTATTCTGTTCACAAAAGCGTTGTTTATTGATACGAAAATGATAGCTTCTATATTCAGGCTTCATTTTCTTGCTATCTGGCGAAGCTGCTTGTTCAACAATCTGTATAAAATAGAAACGAAACAGTAACAGTGAATTCATCTTGAGCTTATTATATATATGGGGTCTGGGACTCTTTTACAGTTCATCCTTTGGTTTTTTAACCATTGATTGTAATAAATAAATAAATTGGCAATGAACAAGTTCCTACTATGTTCCAAGCGGAGAGCCAAGACAAGAAGTTTAAAATTCAAGTTTAAAGTATCAGCAATTTCAATCCTTGGGGTTTCTAAAATTAGGAAACAAGCTCTCAAATTTATATTAATTTGTACAAAACCTTGTACTGTTAAACATTCACAGAGAAGATGCAACTCAGAAAAATAGTACTGAAAAGCCTTTAAATGAATGGCCACTTAAGGCCAGATCGCACTGTCCTTGTACAGTGTATGTACATGCTCAGTTTCACTGGAATGACTTAATTTCTACTTTCAGTAGGTAAGGCATGAAAACACATCCAAAAGTCTACAATGAGTAAGGATAATGACTTACCCCTCTCTTCGAAGCTTGATTCACCCATGCCAGCACTTCCTCTAGAAGTCATAGTTTTTCCACGAAACTGCTGCATCTTCCTTGGGATCACACATCCCAATTAAGGATAACAGCCAGTTTCTTAACTAGAACAATGAATGATTGAGTGATTAGTTAACTAATGGTTTATGGCAGAGTTACACATACAAATGACACAAAAAACAAATCCAGCTGTTATTTAAGCAGGTGTCCATTTGAGGCTAGAATTTTTTAGATTTGAATCTAAACTGAAAGTGACAAGTCTAGAGATGTGGCTTTGTTATAGACAATTTGAGACTTCCCAAGAAGAAACCACATGACAATAACAAAGCACTCAAAATCAGTCAAAATTAAAAAAAAACTTTCCTAACCATTATGACATTTCTTAATACTGCTTCAAATTACTGATGAAAGTCAATTTAGTAATGAGTGGTAGTCTTGTACAGGTTTCTCTAGATAACTCTCAGTCTCAAACAGTTAAAGAAAAAGTAGGACAGGGCCCGACGCTTACATATAAAGTATCCACTAAGTGACATTTAACGTTAGGTTAATTCATCACAATGATGAAACAGACTAATTTGTGTACCATGTGTGTCCATGAATATCAATTAACAACTTACAACAACAAGAACAAAAACAATAATTTAGTACTTCACAATTACAGTAATTCTTAATCCCCTGGCTCCACAGTTAGGAGTGCGATAACTTCTTCATAATAGAGTAAACTGCTGCTTGTAGACACATTGCTTACAATTACACCCCATACATGTAATTATGGACAGAAGTTAAAGTTCTGGCCAATACGTACATGTAAGTACTGGTATTTCTCTCCCTGTTACAGACTGCCTCTATCAGTCAGACACTTAACTGTGGTCCTGGTATAGTCTTTGTAAGCTGTACACTCTGCATAATGCACCATTGTATAAAGAGCATCAACAATCAAAAGCCCAGACTAAAAATCTATATGAACATGCAGAAATTTAACGGCCAACTAAAGTAGTTCCTTGGTTTGTGTTAGGGAACAGCCTGTTGTATAAAACATGAACATACAAATCGGGCTTGACGTTGATAAAGAATTTTCAACATAAGACAGTCACTTCAGCGACTTTCATCAGATAAAATGCAGGAAAGTTTGCAGTGAACATACATCTAATACAACACAAAAATATTTGGAAAAAAATTAAGTGTTAAAATTAAAATTTGCAGTTATCAAGGCTCTAAAACTTCTTGACATTGCTATAGACACAATTCTTCATCATTGTCAACCATGCTTTGTACATTCAAGTTTAAAATAATGTGTACATCTTAATTACAGTTTTCCATCATTTACCTCATTACGCAAAGCAATCCATCATCAGTTTTAGCAGAGCAATCATCGATGAGACACTGTTTCTTTGAACTGTCAATCTTTGCCTCCTCTAATCTCTTGAGCCATTTGCTGTCAATGTAATTAAGATTAAGTCAGCCAATAATAAGCAGCACTTCTACATGCATTGCTAACAATCCAATGCAAGCGCCCAGATGTCGTTAAAAAATTCAAGGTCTTCTAAATGGGTGTCTACACATGCACATATAAAAAAATGCTGAGTAATGTGATAAATTAAAAGAATTTTTTCCTTTTATCATGACTGGAGGAGGGCTTTCTCTTCATAGTATGGGATATTCTACCCACTCTTCAGCCCCTACTTGTGGGGTATTTTTTCACTATGCCCACATTGGACCACAAATACTTGACCAGTTGTTTTCAAAAAAACAATGCTTGGAGGTCGTGAGGAGTGATACATGTTATTTGCATTACCTTGGTGCAAGCTTCTCATCTCTTTGTAAAACTGTACTGCTGGTACCGACCTCTGCATGACACACACTCGTCAAAATGCTTATTTGAGCACGATTATCCTTGCGTACGTCACACGTCAGGCAAACATTAGGGGGATGAATAAAGTCGTTGTCGTTTTCAACATTGACACCATGTCGTTCGAATTCAAGCTTAATTTTTCTTTGGGTCTTGCGAACGTCTTTTTTGAAGACGCAGTCTTGCCACAAAATCGACATAGATCTGCTATTTTAATTCTGTGGGTACCCGCATCCGCCATCTCAATACCTAGGAACACATCAATTACAGATGTAAATATGGCCGCCGTTACGAACAACACATCGCAAATCAAAATAGCCCCGTGCACATTTTTCACAGATCGTGAACAACACTAAAGATAAGTTAAATCCCAAGAATATATCGTGAAGATTAACGACATATTTTTTGTGATTGCCGCAAAAAATCTGCAAGTAACTTAAATCTAATGACAAAATGAAAAACATACCTGATCTGGATGCAAAATTGCAAGCGCTGTTTCACTTTACGAGTAGCATTTATACCGTTTAGGATGTTCTTCAACCGCCATCTTCAAAGCACGCGAGGCTCCTTCCATTCTGGCACTTATCGAATGGAGTTATAGGTAAATTACTCGAGTATAATCGAAAAAATAACGAGCAAAGCGAAGTGAATACGAAAATTCCGGATTTTTGAAATGACCGCCATGTTATGACGTCACATGGTTATCAAAACTGATAACGATCCCGGACTGGCGATAGACTAGCATCCCATCCAGAAATATTTTTAGTCGCTTCATGCTACGGAAACCGGGATAAGCTCCGGCCTGATGGGCCACTTGGGGTACCTACCTGCTTTACCTACCTTTTTTAATATTATTGATAATACAAATAGCCGTAAATGATTGGTTGGATGGCGTCACTCTGATTCTAAACAGGCCTGAAATGTGTTTCTAGTGGGAAGGAGTTTATTACAAACATATATATATATATATATATATGAGATGCGGGAATACTTATATACATATTTAACGGGAGAGGGAGGGGCAAAATCCAGATGGAAGGAGGGGAGGACTGCTTATCCCTTCCCCGTTTACACCTGCATACACCATACGAGGCCTGGTGTTTACACATTTTCTTTGGACTCTAGTGACTGAAAAGTTAGTTCAATCAATAATATATAGATTTAGGCCAGCCTAAAAGCGTAGCTCCTGGGCCGGGTTGTTCAGAGCCCGATCAAACTAGCCGAGGATAAAGTAGAATTTTGATTTGAGTTTTGTAACTTTGCGGTGAGATTTTCTGTATATTGTTTTTGTGTTTTGAATTTTAATGAAAGCAAAATACGCAAAACAAAAGCAGTGAAAAAACTTTGTACAAAAGAAAAGGTTATAATTCGGTTAAATTTTAATCCTGGGTTAGCGTTAACCGGCTTCCTACCAACCCTACGCTGTTTACAGCAAGTTAATCCTGACATGAGCCCGCGATCTGATCGAAAAAAAGCAGCACTTGGGCAGCGGTCAACTTTAAAAAAACACGTGACCTCGATGAGCCCTGAACTTGAGCCCGCGATATGGTCACGTGATACTGGTCAGCGGATTCCTTGTTTTGACAGGTGTCAATTGACTGCAACATGGATGTCCAAAGGACGCTTTAAACCAAGGGTACATGTGCTCTGTCAACCTACAAGGAAAGCCCGCGAAAACTGAAGCCTCGTTTTGGTTTACGTGTCAATTGTGGCCGCCACTCCACCACCGTCGTCGTCGTCGTCGTCGTCGTGCGTACGCGCCCACGAGCAATACCGCTAGCCATGATACACATGAGAAAATCAGTTCATGGGTTCCCTTCAGTTTCCTAATATGGGTATGGGGCTCCGCTTGGCGGCCTTCGGCCGCCGGAGCTCCGCTATTAATTCAGTCAGTGTATACCTTGTTGTTCCGATCCCTCGCATGAACTTAACATTTCAAAACATAAAGCTTATTTCAAGCCTTTAGTAACAGTGTTGCCAACACAAGTAGCAAATAATATATAGATTTAGGCCAGCCTAAAAGCGTAGCTCCTGGGCCGGGTTGTTCAGAGCCCGATCAAACTAGCCGAGGATAAAGTAGAATTTTGATTTGAGTTTTGTAACTTTGCGGTGAGATTTTCTGTATATTGTTTTTGTGTTTTGAATTTTAATGAAAGCAAAATACGCAAAACAAAAGCAGTGAAAAAACTTTGTACAAAAGAAAAGGTTATAATTCGGTTAAATTTTAATCCTGGGTTAGCGTTAACCGGCTTCCTACCAACCCTACGCTGTTTACAGCAAGTTAATCCTGACATGAGCCCGCGATCTGATCGAAAAAAGCAGCACTTGGGCAGCGGTCAACTTTAAAAAACACGTGACCTCGATGAGCCCTGAACTTGAGCCCGCGATATGGTCACGTGATACTGGTCAGCGGATTCCTTGTTTTGACAGGTGTCAATTGACTGCAACATGGATGTCCAAAGGACGCTTTAAACCAAGGGTACATGTGCTCTGTCAACCTACAAGGAAAGCCCGCGAAAACTGAAGCCTCGTTTTGGTTTACGTGTCAATTGTGGCCGCCATGTTGCGCGACTCCACCACCGTCGTCGTCGTCGTCGTCGTCGTGCGTACGCGCCCACGAGCAATACCGCTAGCCATGATACACATGAGAAAATCAGTTCATGGGTTCCCTTCAGTTTCCTAATATGGGTATGGGGCTCCGCTTGGCGGCCTTCGGCCGCCGGAGCTCCGCTATAAATTCACAGTGGTTTCTCTTCATTTCTTTTCTTGCGTGACCCAACTCCATCAATAGACCGAGGCAAACCCAATCAAGGTTCGCTCAGACTCACGCACTTTTCCCGCGCTTTTTGGTAAGTCACATGACTCAAGCAGGAAAATGCAAGTGTCCTGCGTAGAAGGCGTAAAACGGAGGAACGGAGGAGAAAGTGCGGGGATAGACACAGGGTACCCCTTCTCCGTTTGCTTCACCTACCCTTCCCCGTTTAGAAAAAACCCACGACCGACGACGACGGTGCAAGAAGTTGATGCAGTGGATGCGTTCACTTTGTCATAGCCTGAAAAAAAAAAACACACGCACGAAGAGATAAGCTAACTTCCTTTGCTCTCCCTCCTTTCTGCCTAACTTGCCGTTCCTGTGACTCAGGCTGTTCTGGCATTAAGGATTCTTCAGTGTATTTGCACGACCCCACAGCAACTCTGTCTGCCTTACCCAAAAAAGAGTGGATGACAAAATTACAATGTTAGCTTTATTACAAACACAGAACAGTATCATAAATGTTTACATTGACCTTGTCTTATTCTTACAAAACTATTTCTTCGTTTTCCCTTAGGAAGTCTATACGTATGGGTTATTGACCAAGTGTGAGGTCAAGATGGCTGGATATTGGCCGAGTTCTTTTTTTGCGTGTTTATGGACCGAGACGGAGTCGAGGTCCATAAACACGCAAAAAAGAACGAGGCCAATGTCCAGCCATCTTGACCGAACAAGCTTGGTCAATAAAGGATTTATTATATGGCGTTTGGGGGAATTTTTCTTGCGGGACAAGGCGGGCAAGATCGCTCCATCTTGCCCGCTCGGGTAGCCAATCACAGCGCAGGATTTGATTCATCTTGCCCGCTCACGGAGCTAGCCATATAATAAAAACTCGTTAATTATGCTTTACCGCTACCAACGAAAAATAAGTCATGCTAGCTATGCTTTCGAAGCGATATTAAATTAGTTGATTATGGTAGATAAATAATAAAAATTAGTTGACTTCGTTTACAGATGAACATTTCTCAATGTCTGAACGAGGGTGAGTTGAACAGCTTTGTTTCGATTTGATCATCCAACAGCCATACTCGAATTTATTATCACTTTTGTCCTTTCTGCAGATTACTAAAGATGGCAGCTTTACATTCGAATAAGACCGCTCGACTGTCCAATCGGAAAATAGAACGACCATCAGTATTTTTCCCATTCCCAGTTCTCAATTTACGCTATTTCATTTCGTACTCAAACGAAACAATAGAGGGCGAAATAAAACCTTACAAGACATGGGTTTTAGTAATTCTACAAAATCCAATCATCACTGTCGAAATTTCCTTGATAATCCAAGCATTTTTCCAAGCTTCGAGTTAGGCGAGCTTTGCAACCACCTCGGACTGAATCAAACAAGATTTCTACACAGAACTCTTTCGCTTGGGCTACTAGTCACAGTTTAGTCACGGTCACTGTTCGCGTGTGGAAAATATGTGCGGTAGGAAAGAGATAAATTGTTCATAAGAGAATAGCATTGTCCAAAATATGTTCAAAAAATTAAAACCGAAGCTCCCTAAGGTAAAATAATTGACTGTTATTCACCTCCTTTGCAAATAACACCATCTAAAGCCACAGAAGGGTCGTTACTAATATTGTTTAAGACCAATATTTTTTCCTTGTTTGTGTGAAAGACTTTGTTGAGGCTGGTGGCTTATCCAAAACATTTCTGGACATAGCAGCTCCGTTCGATAAAAATATACATCATAGCTTATGCTTTGAAACTGGCAAATGCCACAACTCTTTAAATTACGTCATTATTCCTTCATAAATACACACGTGACTTGAAGATCTGATATCAGATCATATACAACTAATATTACATTAACAAGCAATTTCAAGAAAGAAAAACCTAGTCTTACTCTAAACTGAATAACACCTTGTGTGGATGACCAAGCCAAATTTCCCCAAACACTGGGACTACCAAGTTCTCTGTTATATAAGAGGGGCATAAAAGAGTTGTGTGTGATACTGAAAAAAAGATTGCTTATGAAACTTTCATTTAACACCCTGAATTTACCAATATAGGGAAAATCTGGCTTGGCTGCAAACAGTCCTTATGGAATTGCCTCACAGATTATCAAATAACAAAAGTACTGTAACATGTGATGCAAACGTATACAGCCATGGAGTTTTCACATGGCTGTTTTTTTGCTTCTTGTATTTTTGCCCCTTGTTTGCTGATCTATGAAAAAAACTAAGGAACCGCTTGCAGAAGTGTGAAGAATCTCATGTGGCCTTGTAATGTCATTCATTGTGCTAACTTCTAGGTGATTTTCATTGCTGTATGCATAATAAGAACATGTATGCCATGGACCACAACAGAATCCCACCCTCAAATGCAAGCAGGTTTGTGCACGTGCAGCTTTTTGGAATCCACTCTTAGCAGTGTTTATCACCTTACTATCAAATTTATTAAACTACATCTCTCATACACGAGGCTCCATTTCCATTCCTTGTTGACCATGGCCTGCACGCTGGGGTGGATTTCTCTTCTTGCGACCTGGCAGAGTCTTGGCAGGTTTTTTAGCTTCTTTATGAGGATTGCTGCTAGGGGTGTACCGTGCACACAAGAAGACAAGAAGGGCAACAAAGACAGCAAAAGCAATGGTACCAAGAAGAATAGCCCACCAATACTTTTTCACTGTTTCCTTGAGGCCTGTTCAACAAAACACGACAACTGTCAAAATTCCTGAGTACTTTTACTGTTAGGCAAGTAGTTTGTCTGTCTGGTAAGTGTTCTGCACTAAGTGGTGTGTCCAAAGCCCTGGTTACTTACCATTATGAGGTATGATATCCTCTTTCTAATTCTAATAATTTGCTAGGATTGCCCAATCAAACCATCAACAAAACGATTGTGAAACTGACACATCATAAATGTTCTCCTATCCTAAAATTCTTTATATTTCCCTCCCTTGGTTGATCTCCTTAATTTGTTTTTCCCGCTCTAAAAATTTCTTAACATCAAGTATATGTTGAAATACACCATTTATTTCTACTGTATATATAAAGTAATATACAGGTAAGTGGAATACAGTCGAACCTCCACTAACTGCCACCTCTCTGCAATAGCCACTTTTTTTTTTGTCCCAGTGAACGGTCCATACATTCACTCTTGTTATATACCTAGACTTTCACTAAACAAAAAGGGCACTGTGATTGGTGGATTCTTGGTCACATGTCCCTGATCAAATTCAAATGTATCCCAACCGGAATACAATTGGGCAGTTGTTGCCTGCGCACCCTCTTTGCTTGTTTGTTTTTGCTATATGATTGTTTAAGGGAAAGTCTAAATATATATTAACAAACTTTGTCTCGGGAAACATCAGGACTCTAGGGAAAACAAAACTAACTGTTTCCCTCGGGACCAAACATTAAGTGTATATTATTTTAACCAAACTACAAAAATAACCTTCAACAATGGCCAGTTAATCAACAACTGACAAATGGTGAAAAACCCAGTGTTATATTGTAAAAGATCATGAAACTTAATCCGTACCGCACATTGTTGGGTTCTGTTTTATTGATACACCGGTATTTTGATTGTCTATGCTACAAAAAGCATTTTTTTAAATACAAAAATTGTTATACCCCTGTCATGTTACAACCCTACCTCCCCATAATGGCCAACCCTCAACAAAAGCCACTTTCCTATGTCCCAAAGGTGGCTATTGTGGAGAGGTTTGACAGTAACTTGTGAACACACTTTTCTGTTACCTTCAACAGTGAAGAACTGTTGCTTGAGACGCAGTAGTGGGCCAGCCATATCCACTCGACGACAAACATGGAATACATCACAGTATCCATTTAAATTATCGCATGGTGTTCCAGGTACCAGCTTCAGATCACTTGGCAGCTAAGGTTTTAGAAAGAAGCAATTTTATTAGCATAATAATGCCATGTCAATATATGTCATTATTATATGGCTAGCTTCGCAAGCGGGCAAGATGAATCAAATCCTGCGCTGTGATTGGTTCCATCTTGCCCGCTCGGGACTACCGCCTTGTCCCGGAAGAAAAATTCCCCAAAAGCCATATAATAAATCCTTTATTGACCACGCTAGTTTGGTCAGGATGGCTTGATATTGGCCTCGTTCTTTTTTTTTGCATGTTTATGGACCTCGACTCCGTCTCGGTCCATAAACATGCAAAAAAAGAACTCGGCCAATATCCAGCCATCTTGACCTCACACTTGGTCAATAACCCATACATATAACACTGGCAATTGACAGTTAAACATGGAGCTAATAATTGATACTGAAGGTGATACAAGTTGTGGGTAGAAATGTGTAAAAATGATAAACACAGTCGCCACCCACAGGAACTGCATCAATCCCTGATTTTCCCCTGACTTTTCACTGACTGTAAAGCAATTTTCACTGACGATGCAGGATGATTATTCTGGCCATGAATCAACAAAAATAAGGATGACTCAAGTAATTTTAAAACAAAATTGCTTCTCTGTATGAAAACATCCAATAAAATAATTGGCAGCAACCTTAAAAGATAAAACTCCCTGACTTTTCACTGACTTTGTACAGGGATTTAGAAATTCCCTGACCTGAAACACAAAACTCCCTGAGACCTTGATAAAAATCTAATTTTCTCTAATAATAATAATAATAATAATAATAATAATAATAATAAAAATATTAAATAATAATAAAATCTGATTTTTCATAATTTTCCCTAACTTTTCCCTGACCATGGCAACCCTGAAGAATTACAAACATAGTAACAATATAAGACAGAATGATATTCTGTATTTTCAATCATCTACTTTATACCTGAGACAACCGGGTTGCTGAAGTACATGCTCCCCCTTTCTCTTTACAACACAGATCACAAAGTTCTTCCTCAACTGAACACGAACATTCTTCCAAATTATACATGAAACAAACAGATGTGGAACACTGTCCTGCATAGCATAAGCGACGTCCCTCGTCACATACAGTCCCATTGGGATATGCGTCTGGAGTATCACACTTGACGGAGAAGCCACTGCAAGATGTGTTTTTAGTGCAGCCTGTCGCAGCAGTGCATAACACAGCTGGTCCCTCATAATTACATTTAGTACTGCAGCATGGGCCTGAAATTTAACAACAAAGTAGTTTTACTCCCTGACAGCTTTCTTCTGTAATCCAGGGGTGTTGGGACTTTTGAAAATTTCTGCTGAATGTATGTGACGAGTTCTAAGACTTTCAAAGATGAAGGCACTACAGAAGATTGAAACAGGTTGCAGTATTCCTTTTGGAATTGTTGCATTGTAAAGGATTTTCATCAGGTCTGTAGCGAAAAAGAGATGTGTACACCTGTTTCAGTTGATCAACCCGACCAAAAATAAAAGCATTTTTCCCAACAAAACAAATCCTACATCGACACTGTACCACTTAATGTACATGTAAAAACTGTTTAAAACCAAAAAAACAGTTGGAACAGGGTTCTGTTGGAAGACTTTTTAAGCAAATCAATTAGACGTTTTTCAGTACTAGTTTATGTAATCACTAAAATTTCATACCGTCAAAAATAATAAGTCAATTCAAATTGTGCATGAGTCAAAGTGATACTATTAGGTACCCGCAGATCTCATGCTTGGCAAGAGTATCTGCCATGTTGAAGTAGTGAGAAGCACAGCTCCTCAGAGATGAGCCTAAAAATATGTGATATCAGTGATATAAATGTTAAGCCTATTCATCAGCTTGATATTCAGGTTTCAGTAAAATTTGTAAGATTGATCAGGTAAGTTTTCTATCTAGCATAAAAAAAATCTACAATCTGAAAACATTCTATGGCACGTAAACCATGATTCTGAACTCCACAAAAACATGGCACAGACTGTTAATATTGTTAAATGATATGCTGATACATGCATCCAGAAAACTATATAAGACATACAGTAGATGAAAATTTAAAAATTTAATTTGTCACTGAGCATAATATTGATTGTCATGTTGGCTACCATTTTTGATTAGCTTTCAGTGTCATGTTGGCTAAACTTTTTGATTAGTTTTGAGTAAAAATTGATGATCAGTACAACACCACATAATATGCTATAGGTTGAAACGGTTAATTAATCCCAGTAGAAGAACAGTGCTATAGAAGTCTTCAATTTTATAAGCATATGGCACAAACCTTGGCTTGGGCTGCAAGTCTTTCCAGGTCTCAGCTTGCACTGATTGTTACCGCTACCTCCTGGGAAGCAACAATCCTCAGTACAGGTGTTTAAATCTCCGCAGTCACACTGTTCCCCTTCTTCCACTATCTTGTTTCCACATATTGGGTCATCGGATTTAATGAAGCAAGTACTGCCTTGCTTAGAGCGAACTCTATTTACATTTTTCTCGATACTGTCTTTGCTGCATACGGAAAACCGGTCATTATTGGGTTCAATACCAGATGTCGCTTTATCGAACATAATGTAGTTTCCTTCAGGAGGACCGGGTGCACATTGTTCTGTGTCAGGATCATGCTAACAAAACACAAATACAAGCATATTTTACAATTCCCAATGGCGATCAAACATTTCACCATGATCAGTACTTTAGTTCGCTAGCTACATCAGAGAAATGGAGGTTTTACTAGTCAGATCTGGTGTTCAAATCTAGGCAAGTAAAAATAATAATTAAAAAGAAATGGGGGTAGGGTTAGGGGGCTGATACAAGACTCTGGCAGAGAAGGGTACAGTTACTAACTGAGGGAGGTGGGTTGCTTTTTGTTTTAAAAATTAATTCTTGGTTGAAACAAATCTTGGTTGAAATGATTCTGACCTAAAATACCTGTTAAACTACAACATATCATGTATGCTTGTTGCCCTATATTGAGATTTCACAACACATTTGCCTCTATACAAGAATAAGATTCTTCATAATCACTTCATTAATTTTGCTTTGCTTTTCTCCAAAAGAAAGTGCACAGCAGCCGGAAACAAAAAATACATTATTTGACTACATGTACATGTAAAAGTAAATTGAATGCTGCATACAACCATTCAGGCAGTTTGACACGTAAAAAATCATCACTTGTGGCTTTGTCACTAGCATGTGATAAAAAGCACTTGCTAAACTTTATTCATGCAAGGAAAATTGATTATAACAGCTTTGAACCAAAGTACCTCACATGTAAAACCCCACACGAAGGACTATTTCTGTGTAATTCAAGGTTTGGTATATTAATTCATGGTCAACATTTCTATTACAAAAAATCTTCAGATGTGTACAATATCACTGGGCTACTTCCTTGCCAACATCTCATGAGATATGTGATGACATCATCACATGATATAATTCACAAGACTATCATGCTATGCAATTAACTGCTTCATCGCTATCCAAACACATTTCTGTGGTTAAAAAAACACACCACAGTGCACTAAAAGAACACAAGACAAGTTTATAAATACATACATGTAAGCTTGTGCAAAGAAAGGCTATTTACAAACAAAGCAATACATTGCTAGTGTTTTTACGATTTGGTTGTGTCCACAGTGCTAAGTAAACATATGCTTACTATTTTGTATCACCCCAATGCATGTTCCAAAAGAGAACAGGTCTGCAAGTTTCTGTTTGTATGTTTAGAGGTAACAGATGAATACGAGCTTATAGATAATCAGTGATCTAATACCTGCACATGTTTGCACATTTCTAACACAATGTGTGTTAAGTGAACTTATTTATAAAGCATAACCAGATCAAAGTACAATGTATGAAGATCTGAGTAGCCTACTATCATGGCTCACAAAGACACTTTCCATACTTTCTTGTATTTTCTTTTGTGTTGAACTTTGTAAAGAAGTGAACGATGTACGTAGGATTGTCATCGGGTGTCAAGCAAACAAACAAGATGTCAACCTCCAGAAAGGTGTGTCACTTTGTTTGTAATTTGAACTTGTACCAATCAAGCAATTTGTAACCCGCTAGAATATCATGTAGACTTGCACTGTTTATTAAAATCTGAGATTAAAACTGCAGTCTGTATAAACTTGAGCAAATTCACGTTGGCAAAACAGGAGTTTATGCGTACAAATTCCTAAGTAATTATTGATCACAAAGTATTCTTATAGACATTCCAAAAAATGATGAAACAAAAGCTTACCTGAGCACCAAACCCATGCCCAAGCTCGTGTGCAAACGTTATCTCTGATACCCTAGGAGGTGTGAATCGTCCATAAAGCTTCAATGTAACAACACCAGTATTGTAACTCCGTTTTTTTCCTCCACCATAATCGATAAATTTGTCGCAAATTCCGCCTGCTGCACCTCCGGTAGGGTCTCCAATCCAAGCGAGACCCAAAATCCCGCCTTCAAAGTCGCGATCGGTGAACAAGAAAGCCTCGCAAACATCACTGTGATCAATACTTGAGAACAGATCTAAGACAGTGTCTATACCGACGTTAATGTCCGTAATTTGGGCGGGAAGATCGCTGGGTGGTTTACCGGTCTCGTTGAATACAACGATGGTCTTGACGCGGAATGTTATTCCTTTCGGAAAGAAGTAGTCCGATTCGTTAAACTGGTTTGTGTATATGATCTGGGCCGCCTGCACTTGTTTGACAAGCTGGAATATGGCTTTCGTATTGCCACCGTACAATTTGGTGAAAAAATTGTCGGCGTAGAGGCCAAGTGTGCAAGCGTCTCTATCCAGTTCTTCTGATGTTTGCCTGCGAACGCGGCCTTCGTCTTGGTCCGCAAGCGAGCGGCGGGTTCGTTCTGGAACTTGCACGGAGGGTACTCTTTCATTGATGTCGGCGTAACTGTGGTCGTATTGCAGGTCTGTTTCTTTGTAGATCACAGATGGAAAATCTTGCCTCTTGTCAAAGTACCATGAAGACGGATCCACGTAGTAGTTCTCACTTCCACTCAATATCTTTCCATGGAATCCATCTTTTTTGTCAATAACACCGTACACATCGGAATTGGGATGACCCTCTACTTTACCTCGTACAACGGCATCTTGATCAAATGGGATCGGCTTTCCATCCGATGAGACAATTGTTGCATCTCCTGTAAATATCTCTCTATCAGGCCGCAAATTTAGCTGGTGAAATTTCCCAAAAGCGGAAAACGAGAACTTTGCATGCGACCGACTTTCAACGGCTCTCCGATGGATCTTGTGCAAAGAAGCAGTATCGTAATACAGCGGTTCGTAGTGCTTGATGAACTTTCCCAGCCGCTTTCCAGTGGTGCATTCACATTGGTAACAAACAGCCGCTAAAAAGAAAAGAATAAAAAGAAAGCGAGGAGCCATCGCTCTACAAATGCTATGTGAAATGCAATGTGAAATGCACAAAATAGACTCCCACCCATCAAAGGGACGCGGTCACGCTTTCGTGAAAGTTCGGTATTACTTCCGATATTGGTTCGTAACTTTCGCCAAACTTTCGGTAGATTTCCGAAGATCACCGACTGTGCGAAAATTGAAAGAGAGGGCTCTGGAGAAAGATGCTTAGATAATGGCGGCAGAGGTGAAGCACTTCGCGGCACGAATACCTAAACTAAATCTTGTTTTGAAGGCAAATTGGTGCACATTTGGTGAGTGTGAAAGAAATGCATCAGGGAGAATAGTATTGACTTAAATGTAATATTTTAATAGTTCGTACCAGGCACCTCCATGCCGTCCATGGAGCAAAGTTTACAAGATGGAAAAGTCGACCTTCTCTTGCATGCTGGTCAGCTCGTCTGCGCACGGAAAGCACTCTGAGCGGCATCGCTGGGGTAGAACCTTGTTCCAATGAAGGTAAAAGACTTTGTTTCTTAACATGTAAAATGATATACCGTGGCATTTCATAGCTTCATGATCATGATGTTCTTTTGTCATCAATGATGACATTCCATTTTTTGAGGTTTACCTCGGTGTAATGACCTGTGAAGTTTTTCTTTGTTTTGTAGCTATTGTTAAGGCCTGGCTAAACTAGGAAACATTGTTGCGGAAACATTGTTGTTTGTTATGTTTCCCTGGGTGGCTAAATTAGCGGGAAACAAACAGAATGTTTTGCTGCCACAGTGGCAAAACGAGGAATCATTGTATGCAAAAACAAATGAGCTACGCATGCGTGCAATGATAAACTGACTACCGAAGAAGTCTGGGGAATGATTTACATTTTCTCGTCCTCAGGGCTACACACAATGCATGTATAATTGTAAACATGGCGTTCCACCTCTTAAGAAAGCGTCATGCTCAAAGCAGCCAAAAAATAGCTGCTTTATGTATCATAGTAGCTTGTTTGGACGAGGAAGGTGAGGATACCCAAAAAAAAGGCCCAGATAGACACTGGCTGCGAAGACGAGCGGAGAGAAACACTAGGAAACACTATCGTTTAAGGTGACTCGATAGTCAAAAAGACCTTTGACATGAAAATGCAACTAAATTAGACAAAACCAACATCATGACACTAGTTGCTATGAATGATGACAAACACAATGATGTTTGGGTGTCTTGTTGCCATGGTAACAGTACAAGCTTTGGTATGGTGTCTCAGAGGGTGCTTGCCTTGTAGCAGTAACTGAGAGAAAACAATAAGTCACACAGGCAAGAAACCATTTTTTGCAGATTACATTTAGATTGGTCTATGCAATCAACCAAAATGGCTGGCTGGCATTCAATACTTGCAGAGAAAATAATCTGGAAAGTTGAAATTTGCAAAAACAGACCTTTTTGGACAATACACAGCACCAGTGTTTTGCCTGCTGTAGCAAAAGAATTTGCCAGATAAGCATTATTTTGGTTCATTGCATAGAGTGTTCATCAACCTTCAGCCTGAGGCCCAGAAAGCTGGAAATATTAAAAGCATGGAACATTAAGGATGTCCCTAGCTACCTTTTCCATGCACGTCTGAACATTCGAAACTGCATAGGGTTGAGAAAAAAATTCTCCAGGCTTGGTCTTATCATTTCTGTAAGCAATTCTAGTGCAGAAGTATTTGTTTTGCACTGAAACAGTGGAGGAAAATAGATGGCAGCACTGTGCTCTTTCTCCGAAAATGTAGACAATAGATATTGCAGAAAAACTACATACCAGCTGCAAAACATTACATGGATTTCATGCAAATCTTACCTCACAAGCAAACAGTCTGGACACATCCTTCATTAACTCAGTCATTTAATCACAGGGAAATCATTACAAAACAACTCTTCTGCTTCCAACTCAACTGGAAAGTTCGGCCAAAAAAGTCCAGCAAGAGCTTAAATAGCTCCTTTTTGTCAGCAATCTCAACCAAGCAGCCAACGAGCAGGAATCTGAATGCATTGCATCCTGGGAAATTAGATTGTTCTTTGAGCGGGAAAGACCTACCTCGAACCAAATGGATATTTTTATACAAGTCTCTGACCAGGCTTCAATAACACACTAAAAGTTTTCCAGTCACTTCCACAATTGATTGAAACTTCCATATCTGCCAGTTGAAGCCTGGTGAGACAAGGCTCATTTGCTTTTTGGCCCCTTGTCCATGAATAACAAACTGCCAGTAGCTGCAATTGGGCATCTGGTCGAAGTTTGTTACATTCACAGTGCCAATAAACAGTTCTTTGGAATTGGCAAGGTTTAAGCCATCTCAGCCCTTACTGATGAGCTCTGGCACCAGCAAATGTCCCAAAATAATGAAATTTGGTTCAATTTTTGCCCCAAATTACATTAATGCTACACACGATTCCGCCGAACCGAAAGTGAATTATAATGAGCTGAGTAAGGTCATGTGACCAGCTGCCATCATACATTAAATATGCATGGCAGACCCAGTCCCAAAACATTTGCAGAAAAATAGAGCTTTTAAATACCCCCCTCCCCTCCTCAATCAAGTCAGGCAAAATCTTCAGATTTTCATATATGTACTTGACTATCGAGCCTCCTTAATGAGCAAGCGGCACTGGAAACTAGTCAACATTGTTTTCGTCGTGGCTAAACTGGGAAACATTTGTTTCGGACGCAAAATTTGTGTCCGGGAAACAAAAATGTTTTTGACTTCAGGCAAAAACATTTTTTGTTTCCGAGCAGCAAAATTTGTTGCCGCAACATATGTTTCCCGCGCAGCTAAACTGGGAAACATTTGCCTCCGCAACAATGTTTCCGCAACAATGTTTCCTAGTTTAGCCAGGCCTTTAGGGTTAGGGTCTTTTACCTTGACTTCTCTGTTTTCTTTGTTTTACGTCACTGGTGAGTGCTACAGGTTCTTACACCGAGGATGAGCCATTTTTTGTTTGCATCCATGTACGGCAACCTTTATTTAAAAAAAACTGGCAAAATTTTTAACACAATGGATGCAAACTTATAAGTTGACGATAATTAAAAACTGGGGTGTCATGTCATTTTCAGAATCTGTCCCCCCATGGGATGAGTGCAGGACCCGATTGGCACTTAGTTGTTCCATTTTCCACAATGCCCTTCCCCACAATTTCCCTTCCCCTCTCCCCTCTCCCCTCTCCCCTCTCCCCTCTCCCCTCAGAATATTTCCTGAAGGGGTTTGGAGGAAAGTTAGCTTTTTCTCAAGGGAACAAAAAATTGGACAATATGTTATCTTTTTCCAGGGATAAAATGTTACCCTGTCAATTGTACTGGGGGAGAGGGGGTGGGTGGTTAGGGGACATAGATAAAACATGAAATGACCCATTGTCGGGTGTCTTGTCCAACAACACAACATAATGACTCTAGACAGCATAAAGACAATTCTTCACTGACATCCCAGTTCATAATAAATTTGACAGAGAAGTTAAAGGGCCTGAGTAAAAGAGGTCTCAGGTTTGTTGGTGACAAGGCAAAGACTATCGGACAACCCACACCAGATTCACACCCTCACCTGATGGAGGAAGATGAAAGTAAGTACTGGGAATGGTACGGTACACAATTTAATTCAACTCAAATTTCACTTACTATTAGGGGTAGAACTGTAAAAATCAAAGGAGGGAGTTGTCTGTTCCTCCCACTCCCCCCCCAAAAAAAACAAAATATTAAAAATTAGATAAAGCCAGTTTTTTTTAATTGTCTCACCTCACAAAAATTAAACTGCTTTTTGAATTCTGAAATTAAAAACAAATTTGACCAAAATAAATTTAAAATAATGATAGTTAGTGTATATTATGAAATGTTTATGAAACTTTCTGTATCCAGATTTGCAATTACCCAACCATTACAAGCCTTGCCTAAAATTACCTTATCACATGTGACTGAATATTTTGGCTCAACTGTGCCTTGCCAAATACATTTTGTACAAACTTATGGCACAACCAATCTGGGCTGATATGCTGCTGAAGCATACTCTTACCAGTTCTCCTCAGAACTACACTCATCCAGACGATCACACTATACAAACTGCTGTGATGTATATTGAAGACTTATTGGTAGTTACCTGTTTGTACTAATAATTATTACTTAAAATTAAGTATTGATAGTCTCATGAACTATTAATCTGTAAATTAAATCTTAATACCTACTTGTGAACATGAGCGGGTGGCAAGCTTTTTTTACCTGTTAAAGAATTTTAAGTTTCCTTCAAAATACATTGTAAACAGCTGAATTTGTGAAAATATAGTAAAAAACATTTTGAGGTAAAATTAAAAGAAGTAGAGTTAAAACAAGTCCTGTAATTCAATTTTGATATTCTGATTCAATGACTAAATGTAAAGACACATGGATGCTGATCAGTTTGAAAAATCTCCTTGCCATTTCTTTATCCATTTGTCAAATTATCTTTGGAAGAGTTCAGATGTAGATTAGGACTTTTTTACTGAAATGATCAGGTGTTTTATTTTCAATTCTGATTTTCTGATAGTCAAGAATGGTTTACAGATCAGAAATTATTTAAACTACTACTGGTCAGAGAGAGGCATTGCATAAAAGGTTACTTCTTAAACTTTGCTGGTGATACATGTACTAGTGCTGTTATTGGACAAGAAGGAACAATGGAACAAGGAATCATGGGAATTGTTTTTCTTTTTGTCCCAAGAAAAGCACATGGAGTTGCAAATTATTCTGACCAAAATACATTCATCTTTTGGTCTTTAAGGATCTCAGTTTAACAAATCTACAATCAGCTGTATCCTAAGCCACTGCCTGTTTTAGTTCAGTTTCCTTCTGGTGTTAGGAAGTGCAAGAATCTTGTTTGGCCATTTGTTTTTGCAAATTGCTAAATGAAGTAGCTTCTAAGAGAAGATGTTCCATTGTAACTAGTTTCATGTTAGCATTTTGCCACCATGTGGAGTTTAAGTCTTCGAAGGATTACGTCTTTGATGATTTTAACGTGTGCTGTGGTTGTAATATTTCTTGCAATATCCTACTTTCCTGGGCTTAACAAGATGTCGCTGTTCAAGGGAAGGACAATTTCAAGTGAAATTATTCAGCTGGAAGAACCCATTGTTTTAGAACAAGCTGGTTATGCAATGGAGGATGAAGGTGTTATGATGAAGGAACTTTTACACCCTTCAGCTCCTGACTTGTTCCCCACTCCAAGACGACCAAGAAGGGGAACATCCGATAGCTCTTTTGGTACTTCTCAAATAGTTCATCTTAATATAATAAATCCTGTTACACACACCCTTAACATATATTTTCAGAGGCTTACATACACATGATACATCTCAAAACAATAATTTTTGCTAATTATTACTATGTTGCTTTCAGGTCTATTCTTACTAACAGAGATTAAATTAGGCATTGATCTTCCTTTGCAGAGATTGTACAGATTTAGGAATGCCAAAAGGCAAAATAATTTGAATTTTCAAAAATTCATTTTTTTAACAGTTATTAATATTATAATATTCTGTTCCATTCGTTAGAGTTCTTCAAAATGTTGTTGATCATGGGCATAACAAAGGAAGATTTATTTTATTAGGAATTTCTTCAAAAATCAAATGCATTGTTCTGCTTTGGAAATTATGATACTTTTTGTTTTCTCTCTAACTGTTAAATGTGTAACTGCAAATGAATTTGCAGTTTGTTAGCATTTTTTGTTTGTTCTTTACCCTTCACGAGCATTCTATTTGCTTTGATTCAGGGGCAAGTAAATAAGTATAAATTAAAGTGAGCAACTTTATCAGTAAGGGTGGCACATGGCACTATGCATTGTACATGTAATGTAATAGTTATGAAATTCAAAAATGTTTTCCCCTTTATTTGAAGGGTATTTAATTCCAAAGTGGAGAGCCTTCTTATACAATGTAGACTAGCTACCCTTCAAACCAATAAGTGATAAAGATCTTAATTATTATATTTATTTATCTATTTTATTTTTGTTATGGCCTACAGTACCAGTTACTTAGTACAAATATTAATAGAAGTCTATTAATGCAATACAAATTAAGAAATGGCATCTCATGGTTGGGACAGAGAGGAGCATTACCTTTTTACAATTATTTTGTTGTTTAATTTCTTTGTAGTCACCCCTGGAATCACTAAGAAGGAATACAGAGACAGAAGGCAAAGACTTCTAAGGTTATGGTCAGTCCATTGTAGTAATTATCCAGTAGGAATCCATGCCTGTCAAGATAATTATTATATTGTGATCTTGAATTCTCTCTCACTTTTAAGGTCATTCCCCAGTATTGCATTGCATCTCAGTGTAGGTTCTATTTCAGTGGAATGACTTCAAGAACAGTGTATTTTAATTTATTCCTACAATTATAACCTACAGTCTACTTGCCAAGACACATTTTGGTGAAAGTCATGACAAACATCTGGTGATCATTCCAAGTAATCCTACAAAGTTCATGACAACAGATGTGCCGTAAGTATCCATTCATTGCCCCCGCAGGGTTTTGGCCCAGAGGCCAAAACCTGAGGAGGCATTAATAGGTGTAGTATCGGTAGTGTGCGAATCGAGTTTGATTTGAAGAAACTAGGCACACACGGTGGTCCCGGTTAATTTTTTCAGTAAGCCCGCAAGGCAACTCTGGGTAATTCTTGCAACCACGAGGACGAGGAGAGGTACAGTACCGCCTGAAACTATGGACCCATCGGGTTGCGGCAAAACCTCGTCTTTGCCGCATGCTCCCACCTCGCGTCCACCGCGGGTGAAAATATGTAGCACCGCGGTAAAGACGAGTGCGACCGCAATTGAATATATACCGCGGCAAAATAGACGAGGTAATACCTCGAGAAAATAATGTATGTGTATCGAGTAGAGTGGAATTTTTTCATCAACGTTTCATGTAAACTCCATCATAATCCGGAATCAAGAAACACGCTCGATGAAAAGTCGAACGGTTTACATGTACATGCAAATGCGTATCCTCTAGTTTGTTTCGCTCTTCCAAAATCTACATGTGCCATTTTACGAACTGTGGCTACACTGTACGTAGCCGTTTTAATAGGGTTCACAGGGTTTTCTTGATTAGAACGGCAAATGGATGGAGCAGTCTACTACTGCCGTAATCAACAAGGCGTAATCAACAAGTGCCATTAAAATACATCTGCTGATCCGTAATCGCGGCAACACGCGCTAACTGCTACCAGTTTCAGGTTAAAATGTCACTCTTCGTCGTCTAGTTGTCATTGTTTTTTCTTCAAAATCAATGCATTGAAAGTAGTAACGAAACCTTGTGTGTTGGAAGCAACAAGTCAGGAATCATTGAAAATCAAACACGCAGCATCTTTTGATTTCCGCGAAAGGTCACGTGAAATGTAAAACAATATCCACTTTCCTAGACTGGAGAAAGGTTTCGATTCTCCTTTAAATCAAGTGTAGAAAGGCAATTAATATATTTCCCCGTAGGAATCTTGGCTCAAACTTAAAGGAAGATTACATGTGTTGAATGTCGTCAGGAATAAAGAGCGGTCACCGCTGTAAATTCTTTGTCGGAATCAGTGGAAATCAAACGGGTATGATTCTAACATCTGGAGGTACAGATAAACGAAGCGGCAGAAACTAAGTACACACTGAAATCTCTTATAAAATAAAACATCATACATAAAAATGCGCAGATTGCAATATAACCCTTACTTCCAAAAACCCTGGAATGCAATACGCCCGGGAATACGAAAATAGCGGCATGTCTTTTGTCGGCTTTTCGGAATTTCGTGTCTCAAAAGGAAACTAAAGGTAAAGAAACCTTCCATGGGGCCGGTGAGTTTTTTCCAACATTTTGATCAGAATTATAACAAGCCAAATAAAATCGCAACCACTTCATTTAGCCGCAAATAGAAGTAAATAAACCAAAATCTATTTTAACCATTGTTTATTGTGCGCTAAATATACCGTGGGACCAGGCCAATTTCATTGGTTGCCACAAGACAACCTGTCACCGACGCACTCAAGCAAAGGTTTCTCTTATTCACGGTTTGCTCTTCTTGAAACAGGTTCCACGAATAACAGTAGAATTTACATATTCTTACATGTAATAAAGCTTCCTGTATACGATCTCCATCGATCGACTGCAAAACTTGGACCAGAAAAAGTCTGATCGCTGTGTTCATGACAGCTATACAAGAACGAGGCACAAAAAGCAATGGCAGTTTTTATGTCATTCACCGATCGGAGTTGACTCGGTTTCTGTAACTGCCGGCTACAAAGCGCGCAGCGCATATAAACAGACAAGTACGGATGATATTATGGCAACAAATTAATTTGAGTTGAATTATCCCGGTTTCTTCTAATCGAAGTGGATTTCAGAGCCATTCCAGCCTTTCGCATTTAGTCTTCCCGATCGTTTACATGATGCGTGGACATGATGTCAGATCATTAGCGAACCCGTGATGTCGCGTTCTTCTTAGCAAACGGGAATGCATATAACACAATCTCGTAACTGACATGATCCTGACATGGATAATTGGCTTTATCAAATGCTTCTTTGTGATAAAAATGTGGAGATTGAAGCTGAACATTCAAGCATGCTTTGTCGCGAAGAACAAAATGCTATTCAAACTTGACGCGTCTTCTTTACCGAGGTAATACCTCGTCCAAAATGCTGCCGCGGTGGGACGAATAGCGTCCTTGGGTTTACCTAGGTAAAGACGAGGTTGAGTGCGGGAATACCGCGTCATTGATGCGTGGAAGCCCCGCGGCAAGAACGCGGGAAATGGGTCAATATCTTCAGGCGGTACTGTATCGCTTATGCAAGGATACAGGAGGAAGATTGTTGTGCACTTGCAAAGTTATTTCAAAGAGTCTTTCATCACAGTGATTTCATTTCGTTAAATTCAAAAGTTATTCAGCAGTACTGGATAGAATTGTTCCGTACAGAACTTGATTTGTTAGACACAAATCGGCAACGGGGTTGACAGACTCAATCCAAACATCACACATATAAAGTAAACTGATCAGGATCACAAATCAAAACTCAAAACCCACTCAAAGAAACAACAACAACATGTATCTGAAGTAGCTGAGTTTAGTTTCCTTTTGTTATCTCAAGGATCAGAAGTTAGAAAAGGATTTGTTATAAACGGTGTTGTTTCAATGACTACTAGATAATTATTTCAGCCACGTGCATGGGTGTAGTCGCTTTGGTTCACTCTGACATGCGCACGAAGAGTACGAATAACTTTTTAAATCTATCATTACTTACTTGCAATAAGAGAGATTTTGTTCATTTTGTGTGATTTGAAAGATTGCAACGAGAGTAAAGGGTCAGATCAGCCTGTTATTTCAATCATTCTGGGGAGACGTATTTTGTAATAAAAGTTGTACAGTTCATTATTTAACAAACGTGATATCCAAGGTGGGGGCCGATGTAGTGAGAACTATTACTAGTTTAAGAAGTAATGTGATAATAAAACTTTTTTCCCCAACCTGGGATTATGGAAAAAAAGAAAGGGGAACACTTTAGTGGGCGTGTTTAAAGCACAAAGTGGTGAAATGAAGAAATGGCACTACGGTTAGCCTAAATAGTGCCCCTGTTAGCCTAAATAGCGCTCAACTTAGTCTATATATCACTAACTTGAAGGTGGTTAGCCCTCAATAATGGTATGGGTTAACTGTATCTAACATTTTTAAGTGTCACTTTGCCATTTCGCCTTTTCGTGTCTTAAACACACCCCACTTTAGTGGGTAGAGGGTGAAAACTATCAATAATAGTGCCCCCACTGTATTTGCCTTTTAACACTAATTGCCAACGAGCCAGCCGAGCGAAGACGCTCGGCTGGCGAGGCGGCAGAGAATAGTGCCGCGCGAAGATTGGCGTATGCGAAAAAATTCTCGATCGAGCTCTGAAAGTGTAACTGTAAGGTGTAAGATGTAACAATGGCTCAGTTTGAGCCAATTGCAAGGACGGAAGTATTCGAGCTATTGTAGTTTTTAGCCAATCAGGAGGCGCGTTACATCTAGACTTGTCTCGTGGAATATCATTGTTTTCTTTGCTGTTGTTGTTTATCCAACTGTGAACAATTTCATAGTCTCAGAACATATCGAACCAGTGTGTTTCCTCTCTCACTTTATCGAAATGAAAGTTCAATTGGGGAGCGTACCCTTTACAGAACTCTTCTTCTAATTCGAATATTCAGGAAAACTGTCAGACAAGAGCAAATCCAAGACACAAAATCGACACGAAAACGAACCAGCATGTTCACCACAGAATTGAACGAGCGTGTTCATGAATCGAAACAGTGTATTCCTTCTCTGTTTACCTATATCGAACTGAAAGTTCCATCGGGCAGCTTTTTTGGAAAGATTGTGTTCACCAGTCGAACCACTAGAGCAAATCCAGTGTTGAAATCTAGCATATCGAACTGAAGGTTGAGTCGGCAGTGTTTCCGAACAGAACTGAACGAGCGTGTTTATCATACAGTCGAATCCAGTGTTCAAAACACAAATCGAATCTGTTTTGCCACAGAATTAAACGAGTCGTGTTCATCAATCAAACTAGCGTGTTCACTTTCACTTTGACTTTGCCCATCATATTGAACTGAAAGTTCGACCGAGCAGCGATACATTCCAATACTCTTGATATTCAGGGATTGCGTGACGAACGTTACCGGCCTGTAAACGCGTAATAATTTTCTCTCGGTAATGTTTGCAACAGAAGAGAACCAAAAATCCGTTATGCTGTATTAATAAACCCCTTATTATAGCACAAATTATTCGCTCGTTGGCACTCTATCGATAGGTATACCTAGTAATATTTATAACAAAACAGAATGCAACATTATTTTAGTGCAGTGTTTTTTGTCAAGTACTTAACATATTTAGAGCATGTTGTGAAGGCTTGTCAATGTAAATTGCATTGTACACAATGACTTCACTGCTACATGATTACAATAATAATAACTACAATTAATTATTGTAATAATTGTTCTGGACTGTCTACAATGGGAAGAGTATTATTTTATTGGGCCTCCGGTAGTTTATATTCCCAGGCTTGAATCCTACATCCCCTCTCCCTTTACTTCAGTTTCCTTTTGGCTTATAGTACTCACAGGCCCTGTTCTCACCATAATCCCTAGAAGGGGCATACTCAGTATTGCCCTTCATTTCATTTACCGTAGATATCCATTCAGACAAAACACAGATTTCCTATACCTTACTGGTTTTCAACAACCAGATGCTGTTTTAGTTTTGCGTAAGTACTAGCGGCTTTTGTGTTATTGTGTAAACTAAGTTAAATTCATTTGTGGGTTATTTTATTTTATTTTCCAAGGTCATTGTCCCTCTTTTTCAATAATGTGCTAGAACTTTGTGATCCTATCTCTCTTAAATGCTTGCAAGCACACCTTACATGTATGTTTTACAGTGATTAAGAAGTGCAATATTTGTCACAGATATTTATGGCAAGTTGAATTCACAGAATTCGAATACTATCTATGAAAAATATTTTAGAAAACTGTAGTGAAGCTTAGTACTATCCTTATTGTCTTGCACAATTGGACATGTACATTATAAGTCTTAAAAATTCTTTTATAGAATCAGTGGAAGGTCTCCCCTTGCCAGCGCACAAGAGCACCCTGTTTATCCAACCACATGATCCTAAAAAGTGAGTTTTTGGAAAAGTATTATATGTTCAGATACATAGAATTAACACTATGTAAATAGGTAATTGTTGGAAAAAAATTCATTTGGTCTGTCAAAGGTCGTATCATGGAAAAATTGAATTTTAGGCAACGTTCTGTTACATTCTCTGCATTTGTTATTTTACCCTGTTAGAATTGGCAATAATGATGCTGCCCCTTCCAAAATCGTGTTTACAGTTTCCAGGTGTTGAGACAGTAGTATGACCTCTTCTTTGGTTGCAGTTTGGGCCAGCTGTAACTAGGATTTACCAGCTCCAAAGTCATTTTCACTAGCCCCAAAAAAATTTTTGGGGCTAGTATAGTAATTTGTAATTTGAAGTTACACACAAAAATCTTCAAAGAAACCTCACTTGCCTGCCCGGCAAGTGAAAGACAGAATCCGCTAGCCCAACTACAAAACCTAGTAGCCCCAGGCATGCTCTAATGATTTTGATATACCAAAGTTATATATGGCTCTACTAACAGAGGGTTTTTTGGTGTATGCAGGTTTTTAATTCAATGCTCTCATATTCATATGTAGAATAGTAAATGTGATTACTCTCATGTCATTCAAAGGGTGTTGTGGGAAGGTAAAAGACCTGGAACTAAAGATGCCATTCTCTTCTTTGGATTTGATGAGGTTTGTTGCAAAAATCATGATATATTCTGTTTTGACATGATCACATAATTTGAACTTCACCTTTGCTGAACTCTGGAACTTCTGCCATAGCAATTATCAAAGTTACTGTAGTGAGCCAGGGCAATTTGTCTTTGTTTAAAGACAGAGTGGAAATGCATTTATGTAGAACTAACGTTTGCTTGTAAATTTTTTTCCAGTCATACTCAATTCGAAATCTAGCCACTGTACTCATTGACAGGTAAGTTGCTATAAATTGCATAGGCCTGTAACCCCTCTAATTTTGGAATACTGTAGTGGTCACCCATGGTCAACCATTGCCAGAAAGATTAGCTCTAGCTGCAGACTATTGTGGAATTTAAAGATTGAAGATTGATATCTGTATGTATTGACTGGGAATGGAGGTGTATGTAACATGCACTTGAATTCAATCTGCCCAAGGATACATCTCTATGAAAAGTTTAGCAAACTCTCTTTTACAACGTGATCTACCTGGTTGGGGTCACTGAGTTGATTTCTTGGACAAGACTATTAATTCTCACGGTGCCTCTCTCTGTCCATGTGTAAAAATGGGTACCAGCAAATGCAATGATGGGGGTAACCAGTGGGAGGGGGGGAGGGGTGGGGGAGAGTAGAACTACCGGTACTCCTACTCCTACTCCTAGTCACTTAATGCTATTTGCCAGAATAATCTCAGACTAGAGGGTACACTGGCTTGATGTAGACATCACTTTTATATGATGATGGTAGATTGACAACTTGAGAAGAAAATAGCTTGGCCATGGCCATGCCTTAAAGGGAGTTAGATATATGCATATTTCCTCAATAGGTTAGTGGTCTAAGACTTTCAGTATCTCATCCACATATCTGATGCAGGCCTTGTTAAATTAAATTCCAGATTTGCTGGCAAAGACTTTTGTGTGTGGTATGATTCTCTTCGCCCTACCCACCCAACCATCCATGAAGAAATCTCCAAGATTCTGTTCCACACTGCCAAGTTTAGCTATAAAAGTAAGTGCAACTTCAAAGCTAAATCTTTTTTCAATCCATTCTTCTCGATCTATTTTTGATCTTCTCTTTTCAAATTGGTGAAAAAGATATGGTTTATGTATTGAATTATTATATTCTTTACATCATTATCTTTGATGCCCCTCCACTGTCTCCTTTTATAACCACATGACTTTATAATTAATATGAAAGCTGCAGTAAAAGGAAATCCAATAGTGTGTTTACACTAATGTGGCATGGGCAGCACCCATGCAAATTTATTGGAACAAAAGAAAGTGTTTACATAGGAAAAGAGTTCAACTCCCACAGAATTAGTTTGCAATGCCAACGTGGCCGCTGTTTCATTGTTTGGGAACACAAATATGGCTGCCATTACATCATGTGAAATGAGATCTAGTTTTATAGGCATTCAATGCATGCTGAGACCTAGGTAGACGTAAATGCTTACACGTTTGCGAGGCTACAGTATGATGCAAACAATTAACTTGAATTAACACATTACTTTTCAGATTTACTGGTTCTTGGTCACAACATTCACATGCTTAGACTTATAAAATCTGATGCAGAAATTAAACTGCTAAGAGAATCAGCTTCATTAGCATCAAGAGCTATTGCCAAGGTAAGAAGTCATTTTCTGTCACTTGCAGGGGCTTGGTGTCTGTTTAAGCTTTAACAGTGGCTCTTTATGTTTTGCGGATGAGTTTCATGGTGCCTTCTGGTTTTGCAGAGACATTAGTGTAACTTAATCTGTTAAATAATGTGTCCATCCACTATCTTGTATATGCGAATATAACCACAGGTACCAAGTTGCAAGAATCCTTTCTCCAAATAATTATTTTTGTACAGTTGAACCTCTCCTTACAGACACCTTTATAATATGGACACCTTGATATGACAGACAGTTCACTTGAGCCCTCCACTATATGACATCTCTAAATAAGGAACAGTTCATTTGGTCCTAGAGAGACAAGAATTCATATAATCTCTACCTTCATAATACAGACACCTCCATAATATGTGATCAAAGGTATTTGTTGCTAAAGAAACTGTTGGGCTGCATTGAAGAGCAAGTGAACACATTTAGAGCATTACCCCTGTTTTCGACAAAGACGCCAAAGGGCTCAAGCTCGAAATATCAGCTTCACTAAGATGCTATGGTTGTTAATTTATCTTTATCAAATGAACTTCAAGTTGATAAACTGCAAAGTCTTCCATAATAGAGACACCTTCCCCATATTAAATAGGTGCCGCAACCATAGCTGTTTTACGTAGCAGTGACCTATCTTATGTTATTAAGGTTATGAGAAGCACTCGTCCAGGGCTGGAGGAGTCTCATCTACATATGATATTGGAATATGAATGTCGAATGGGGGGTGCTGAGAGATTGGCTTATCCCCCTGTGGTAGCTAGTGGACCAATGGCTAACACTCTTCATTACATTAACAATACACAAGTTCTAAGGTAATTTTTACTTAAAAATAAACTGCTCTACAATGCCTTTAATTAATCTGCCTGTACTCATTGCGTGCCAAGTCTTAGGTATCTTTTAAGTAGTCTTTTACATAAGCCTTATTGGCTTCCCTGCGCATCCTTGCCTTATAGATTGATATTTTAGAAATATGTTTATAAATGGCAAAAATAGAAAAAAGAACAAAAAACTCCTAACAATGAACATATGCAAGGAACATGATGTATTAGAATACAGCAACGTAATAGGTTTTTATTGTACATGATAAGGTGGAGAAATACAGCACATTCATATTTGTCACAAAGTTTTGAAGTAGGCGGCTTTATTGTTGGAGTAAATGGCTGACTTATCATCCTTTTCTAAAGAATCAGACCAAATAGCCCACAGAATAGGTGACCAAGGTCATTAAGTAGATGTTGAATTTCCCCATCACCCGAGTTCTTTTGGCAAGTTTGCACCCCACTATATCTCTGTGGCTAGATCACGTAATATGTGCGAATTGTGACAGATTGTTTGGTTTCAGTTCAGTTTGTGGTACTGTCTTGGATCAGTGAGGCATTGACTGGTTCGACATTCACTTTGATATCAGTTTTTTTTTTGTCAGTCATGTGGGCATGCTCTCTGTTCAAGGCAGGTATTCATTTCGCCGTTGTATGTTCTTGGTGTTTTTTTTTTGCAGGGATGGAGAGCTGGTCCTTATGGATGCTGGATGCGAGTACCACGGGTACGCCAGTGACATTACCAGGGCGTGGCCGGTCAGTGGTAAATTCAGTGACCCACAGAGGGAACTTTACGAACTGGTGCTGAGAGTACACAAGAAATGCTTAAGAGTGAGAAAAATTGCTTGCTTAAAACACTCATTCACTTACGGTAGTCTAAATGTAAAAAGCTTGATCAACATAGCATGTTCAACTTTCTTGTTCCCAGCTTTGTCAAAAGGAGGTTTCACTGGACTATCTTCATCACGCCATGTTGCTACTTCTGGGAGAGGAACTTACTAGTGAGTGAAAAAAAAAATGTTTTAAGCATTAGGTTATTTTATCTTTGTCTTTGGTCAAGCTTGAGTAACCGATAGTGTCCTTTCTGATGACTTGCATAAGAGAGAAACCAAAGAAAAGTATCACGCAACCAATCACAAGGCCAATCAGAATTCGAAACATGTAACTGGTGCTGAGCGCGGGAAGCATGTATCAGGTGCCAAGAGCGGGAAAACATGTAACAAGTGCGGCAAAACGTCAAACCGTTGCCAAGCGCGGAAAAGCATCCCTCAGAGTCAGTTGCTAAGAGGGGTAAAACAACTAACCTTGGCCAAGAGAGGGAAAACATGTATATAGTGCTAAGCGCGGCAAAACTTGAAGCCGCTACAAATTGCGGGGAAGCATTGATCAGTTGCTAAGAGAGGGAAAACAAATAGCCTTGGCCAAGAAAGGGAAAACACATAATCTGTACTAAGAGCAGCAAAACTTCAAACGGCTACAAAGTGCGGGAATGTATACAAGTTAAAGAGGGCCGCTAATGCAATTTAAAACCATAAACTCGTATGCTAATGATAAACATAGGCACGCAAGGCGTGCAAGAGTTATTTTTTTAATTAAAAGGTTATGAAGATAGGGGCATTTAAGGTGGGGGTTTACCTGAATTAAAGTGAAATTGGAGGAAGTTTAAAGAGAGATTGAAAGGGGGAGAAAAGGTTATGGAACACCACCAGACAGTTGCCCGACCCCACAATGGCACTCGGGTTGTTAGGCAACTGTTTGGTGTGTATCTATCAATTTTTAACTTCAAACTCTAATTTTAAAACAACACCAAATCTTCAAAATTTCCTATTTCCATAAATTTTACTAATCCTTTGAGAAAAACTATCTGTCTCCAAATAAACCTAAAAATCACCAAAAAATTTACAAAACGGCGCAAAACATAGATGTGTGTAATGAGTGAACAGATTCTTGATTGCTTAAAACGTAAACGAGATATTTGCATTAAGAACATAATACCAAGCCAAAATACGGCTTTCAGGTGGACCCCCGCCTTAAGAGAAGTTTTCAAGGTTTTTCAAGCTGTAGCTACTGTCAAGCTAATAGATGTGAAGAAAATCACAAATTTAACGCGTCTGTCACGATTAGATATGAAAACAGCGATTGCATGGCATTATAGGACAACAATAAGCTTAGCGCCAAAACGAGGCTTCGCCTCGTGCGAGTCTAAGAAATGCCTCCCAAAAGGGAGGCAAAGAGCATTTCACCTCTTATTTAAATTTAGTCGCATCGAAGGGGTGTTGGAGGCTCCTCGTGCGGGTGGACCGGTGAGGGTGGGACTCTGCAGAGACTCTGCTCCCGTTAACTCTACCCCATGAGGGGGGTAGGGGGGAGCAGAGAACGAGGAGCATTTTGTTTGGATTATTTTTCGTTTTTTTTTTCCCTTAAACAAACATGTTAAAACACGCGTTTTAACTTGTATCGATATCAGATTAATATATCTGGCATAAAAAAACCTGGGTTTAAATGTCAGGAATATTCGAAATTGTCCTCCTTTAAGGTGGGGGTTTACCTGAATTAAAGTGAAATTGGAGGAAGTTTAAAGAGAGATTGAAAGGGGGAGAAAAGGTTATGGAACACCACCAGACAGTTGCCCGACCCCACAATGGCACTCGGGTTGTTAGGCAACTGTTTGGTGTGTATCTATCAATTTTTAACTTCAAACTCTAATTTTAAAACAACACCAAATCTTCAAAATTTCCTATTTCCATAAATTTTACTAATCCTTTGAGAAAAACTATCTATCTCCAAATAAACCTAAAAATCACCAAAAAATTTTCAAAACGGCGCAAAACATAGATGTGTGTAATGAGTGAACAGATTCTTGATTGCTTGAAACGTAAACGAGATATTTGCATTAAGAACATAATACCAAGCCAAAATACGGCTTTCAGGTGGACCCCCGCCTTAAGGGAGTGTTTACGGTGACAATTTAGTTAATTTGACAAGTGTTTTTGGCTACGATGCACAGCACGAAAGAAAGTGAGAATTTATGATATACATACGATCTTAAATCTCTAAGATAAACGAATAGTAGGCCTCACAATTTTGGTTTAAAAGTCTGGCTGCCTGGTTTATGTTGAGAGTGGAAAGAGGCGAAGTGAAGGCCTTGGCGTTGTTTATTTTAACGAGAGAGAATGGGTGATTGTTTTCGGGTAGGTTTTTGAGTTGGTGCGCAAAGAAAGGGCTGTGAATTTTTTCTTTGTAGAGGAGCAAGCCATATATTTGTATTTTGTGCTTCCATAATAAAACATGGAGTATTGACAGATGTTTTAATACCGAAAAAAGAAAGAAAGAAACACCTCTGACACGTTGACAGTCTAATTTAATTCATTCCCATATGAAAAACAAAAGTGTCAAATTACCATTTGTAACTAAAAATAGCAAGCATCTCGTGGGAACAAGTGGTGATGATTTGCCAGCTCTAATTGAATTTACTCCTTGTGAAAACAAAAATATCAAGTTACCTTTGTAACTAAAAATAAAAACATCTCGTCCATTTGCATACAACTACCTCACGCACTGTTTCATACCTCAAGGCTTATCTCGTCCATAACTAAAATCCTAAGCCTAACTCACAGAAAATGCCGAAGTAAACCCAATATATGAATACTTCCTCCTCTTTTATAGAAGAATAAATATGGCAGTTCTGAACTGTATCGGGATCAAATCTTCTCATATACCATTTACTTTTAAAACAAGAAATTTGATTGGCTGTTTATAGTAGATCCGATCTGATTGGTGTGACATACATACATCTCTCACTGACTCACTGATCCATTGACCCGTCCACAACATACTCGACGCGCCGACTAAGAGATATTTTTTTTACAAAAAAATAACTCAAAAACCGTCATTTCAGAAATGTATTTGTTCTTCCACTTTGCAGGTATCGATTTTATTCCAAAGAACTTGACCGAGAGTCAACTCAAAAAGGTATTCACGCACAACATTTGCCACCTGTATGTAGGTACATGTATCTTGCTTTCTACGGAACAATACAGATGCGTAAACCCCCTAATTATTCTCTCTCGCTCGAGAATTGATTTGGAAGAAGCTGGATAACAATGGGGTCTCTCTCGAGAGAGCTTTCAGACACGAAACCCCTAAATGAGTTTTAAGAATTGTTGCTGGTGATTGAAATTGTTGCTTTTCCTCATTCTCATTACGCATCTGCTGGGCAGTGCAGACAGTGTTCCTTTACAGGAGAAATTAAATGTTGATTACTGTGCTTGTGTGTTTCAGGCTGCTGCTGAATTCTGTCCTCATAGTGTGGGTCACTATCTAGGTATGGACACGCATGACACTCACTTGGTGAGCAAAGGCCTGGGGCTACATCCGGGAATGGTGATCACGGTTGAGCCTGGGATCTATATCTCAGAGAACAACGTAAACGTACCGGAAAGGTTTGCAATCTTGTTTCTCTTAAATACTACTGTTGTAACTATATATTTGCGATTTGGGGATCTTATAAACGGTTGTAGACCAAGGTTTGAGCAAGACTGTGTAGGTAGTTTGTAAAGAAACTTTTATAAAGCTATCTGAATGACTGAAAGTTGACGTTTTGATTTCTCTCTCCAGGTATCGAGGAATAGGCATAAGAATCGAGGATGATGTGCTTATCACTGAGAATGGACCTGATGTTCTCACTGCTGAATGCCCAAAGGAGGTGGAGGATATTGAAAGACTGATGAACAACACAGAAGCAGCGAGGCTTTGAGAAGCGAAAGGACCAGTCACCTCAAAGCAATAACTTGTAACAGATACGACTGACTGTATACCAAAAGACAACCCCCCACCCTCCCCCACCCCAAACGACAAAAAGGCAAACAATTCCCAAGGCAAAGAAAAATCGCGCTGAGTCAGTGTTTGAGTCAGATATAGTAACTCTGTACTGGAGTGCTGCCATAGTGATGAGGTCGGTGTGTTTGTTCAGTTTCCTTTTATAGGACCTCTCTTTAAGACTTGAAAATCGCATAGGCAAAAAGGAACGTTTCTATCTTCCCAACTTCAGTGTTTTTATGCCGCAGCCCACTTTGCTTGCTTATTACGTTTATTTTCAAACTTTTTAAAATTAGCGTCTCGTGCTTTGGTGATGTATCAGTCATGTACGGCATATGGGTCTTAATATTTATAACCTAAATATCTTCGATCTGTAAAAGAAACTTACGAAATATTAAAAAAATAAAATGGCAGACTGTAGGAAGTACATGATTCAGTATCTCAAATTCATCAGTTGTCATCTACATAAAATATATTTTCCAAATCGACACCGAACAAAGGAGTTCGAGCTACTACCTTTATGAAAGAGTAGGATGACGCTGAGCCTCAGAGATAGTAAGTGTTCGTGTTATCGAAAGTGCAGTTTTTTTGTTGACCTTCCCTTTTATTGTAGATGTAACGAGAATTGAAGAAACAGAAACTCCTTGAGGTTTCACGGTTACAAAAGAATAAAACATGAGATTTTAGAGATTCAAGTTCTCTGACGGCAAATTAAGTTTTGATCGTTATTGTTCAGGTTTGCGGAGTGTATATCGAACTTGGAACAGATGACGTTGGAGTAGAATCTTTCTTTCTAGTTTGTCACGGTGTTATTCACTGTCACACACAAGTGTCGAACTAAGTACAGAATGAAAACTGAAGATCGGAATGGTTGGGGAAAAGGTAGTTGCTTGTCATGGTATTCTACACTTCTACAATGACTAGAGTTTAGTAAAAAATGAAACTGGAATGATTGGAAAATGGTCGAGAAAACCCCTAGGTTGACACACCGTTACATACTTCCACACATGGGGAAGTATGGAATTAAGTAAAGAATGACAACTGTGGGATGGCTGGGGAAAGCGGGTAGTTTAATTCTCTGGTTTGTTCCAGCATTCCACACTTCCAGGCGTAGAAAAGTGTGGAGTTATATCAATTGCGTGTAGAAACCAGGGATTTCATGGCTAGTACTGGACTTTATGGCTATGTATTGGTGAACCTACAATGGTAATCTTTATGGCGTAATAGGTTGCAATAGCAGCAGTACAGCCTGTTAAAAAACATGCACGTGCATACTTATAACACAATAACAAGCTCGGTGACCCCCACTTCAAGTCATCAAGTTATAAGCATGATAAGATGCAACTGTACGATGTTTAACAAAGTTGAAAAAAATTCTGGCTATCAAGGGGTTTCAGAGCCACACTAAATTTGCGAAATTGATCAAAATTGAGGGTGGGTCCGAAGCCCCTTAGGTAACACTGACATTCTTGCTCTTCTCCAAGCTATATCTATTTAACTGTTAGCTTTTCGTTTCTTCTCAGTTGTTTATCTTTTAAAGAGAATTAACTCTGAAGTGTAAATTTAAGTGCTAATTGAACTGATGAATAACCCACTGGGCGTTAGCCCTAGTAAAGGGAATCAGGGAACCACACGAGGTAAGGAAAAAATCTTTTGATCTCGGTGGGAATCGAGCCCACGACCTCCGGATTAGATCTACCGTTACTCTGCCGACTGAGCTACGAAGTCGGACAGAGATAGTCGGAGACGATTTAGGTGGTGAATCTCGGCGAAGAGAAAGTAAGGGCCAGTTTGCAGAGTATGGCAGAACTCGACGAGATCTCGCGCGTGCAGAGCCATTTTTCGCCGCGTGTACCGCGTGCAATGAGACCGAAAACTCACGCATGCAACCCAGCGTGCATGGTGGTTGCAGTACTGTGCACCGTTGACTCGCTAAGTGCTGAGCTTAAAGAGAATATAGCAATAAATTTAATTTTCCGTATCAAAAGCAGTCTTTAAAAATTCGAACACCTTTTTATGAAACTAATGTAACGCGATTTACAGCTGTTGGAAGGCGACCGAGCCTTCGAGGCTGCGCATACCTAAGTGACAACCTGTGGGGACTGAGACTAGGCGGACTGACAGTCACTGACAGACATTTGTTTCTTTTTTATCACAAATATCACCGCAAAATTTATAACTAAGAATAATAAGGTAGCCTGCGTGGCAGGCGCTAGAAAGGGGAAGGGAGAAGGGAAATCGAAATCGCGCGCGCGCAACGCGCAATTTTTCCATCTTCCTTCCGTTTTCTAGCGCCTGCCACGCTGGCTCAGCTCTACTAAAAAATCCTCTTTATAACACAACATGAAGTGCCCTTCATAAACACGAGTGAAGCAACAAAAAGGTCGAGAGACCAAACAGAGAACGGCAAATGCACAAATGTCACGAACCGTAGGAGTCGTGTAGGCTAGTCAACCTCATTGATATTACCTCACTGATATTACTCTGCGATGAAGGCACAAAAAATGGAAGGAGGACAATTAAATGACACGCTTGTGGAAGGGACAAATGTTGATTGGTGTTTTCAATGCCAGTGGAGTGTGAAGAAACAGTTAAAGATTTGGCTACCCTTTATTCAGCCAGGTCGTGCTTTGAACAAGTATGCCCACGGAAGCAAAGTACTTGACCGATTGGCTGCAATGAGAAAGATCGACGCTTAAAACGACTGTGAAATGCTCAGAAGCATTAAGAAAACTTAGAAATGTTAAACAAGGTCTTTGTTTTAAAATATTATGTACTTAGTTCAGTAGTTTATCGCGTCTTAAGAAATGTTTTTACTAATTAAAAGGCTAAAGCTAGACGTTGCATCTCAAAGTACTGTTGATATATCTGTGAAATTTATATCTAGAGTTTCTTTCCGTCAATAGTGTCATCCTTACCAAGGTCTCTTGAATTGTGAACGATTTTAGTGGATGCATCATTGTGTAACAGTCTAAGTAGAAGACACTAAGGTTATGACTGATCGCCTTTTGCAGCAGTTTTGCTCCAAAAATGGGAAAAAAAGGATTCTTCAAACGTTTCACGTATCTTAGTTTTACAGCTACCGCGTGAAATGCAGCGATCCTGGCGTGCAAAATGAACGTTTAAAAAAGAACTCGTGCGTGCACTTGCCATACTTTGCAAACTGGAGTAAGGGTACATCCCTTTACTAGGGCTTTTTTAGGGGTTATTCATGGGTTCAATTAACACTTAAATTTACACTTCAGAGTTAATTCTCTCTTTCACCATTTGTGTTCACAGTGCTACGCGGCACAACACTGAAAAATTGTACGTACAAGGTGATCTGCAGCCGTTACAGTTCTATCACGTCGAATGCAACATTCAATGATTGTATTTTATTTTACCGTAACGGCGATTGGGCGCAAAGAGATGGAAAAAGTGCCAGTTCCTTTATTTCTCGTTTTGCACATTTGACATACAAAACTGTTTCTGCACTTGAAAATTTAATTTCAGCCAAAGAAGGGCATCTTACTTATGGTCAGCTTCAAACGCTCAACCCAATGTTCAACCTCGTTCCCAGGGTCTCTCATCTTACCGCCTGGAGAAAAAACGAGGTTGGAGATTTGGGTTGTCAGTACTTGCTGATCAGCGGTATGTTTCCGAGGGTTCGAACTGTAAACAGAGAGATAGTGGAAACATGGTCAAAGAATTGTTTGAATTAGTTGCAACGAAGGGGGATATTGAAAGACTCCGAGAACTCTTTGAGGATCCAGAGAGCATATTTTCCACGGATCCCACACGAGCATTGAACAAAAGAGACAATGATGGCAAGTCAGCCCTGGACATAGCGGCCATGTTGGGACGCAAAGAAATTGTTCGAGAGCTTCTAGAACGCGGAGCACAAATCAACAGTCGGACCAAGAAAGGTACTTAGCCTATGTCAGGAATAAACCAATTAAGGAAGAAAAGGAGTATTTTGCCGTGACGTTTGTTCATCACCTACCTCTTAAGGGGCTATATTGCACTAAATACAAAGAATCAAATAAATATAATGGTTGCTTTGAGAATACCAATAATTTAATTGTGTGTATTTTTAGATCGGCTAATATATCGATTTAATTATTGACTTATTGTCCACAATAAGCCTTCAAGGCTAAATCTTTTAGATGTCCACTGAAATAAAGTTTATGTATGTATTCATGTACTGTTATTTATTGTTATTTAATATTTTATATTCATAAGGGCCAATTTTCAATTGGGGCACGAGCTTTGTCAATTGACCCTTGCTACCATCTGTTTGTTTCCAGCTATTTGTCTTTTAACCTCGTATATTTTGTTGTTGTGTCGAATCGTAATAAACTTAACTTAACTAAACTACTGTGCCACAACTTATTGGGGATAATCAAGACCAGCTGCTGGAATTTATCTGAGGGACTGGGTGAATTGGCAGGTTTTCTTTCAGTACACACTGAAGCCTGGTTCCCATATATTGGGAAAATCCCAGGGAGTAGGATATCTAGGTTCTCCTGAAGCCCAGATGTTTCCAATTATTCAAATAGAGGTGACGACTTTGTGATCACCTCTTTGGTGCTATGAACCAAGTTGCTTCCTAGCTAAACATATCACATCCGATCTTCTTTACATATTGTCAAAAGTTTTGCTTTCACAGACAGGAATGATTGATGTCCATTGGAAATCTGGAAAATATCTACAGAAAATATATAAACAAATTTAATTTCCTGGAAATGTACATGTCAGGCAAATTATTTCAGATATATAGTTTGTGATGTTATGTCAGGAAGTCTGATGTTGTCATGAAACTTCAAACAGCAAAATTTTGGATGGATTGTTGGTTTTCCAGAGAGTAATATGTAACATTAGGCTTAACAATAATCAGCCTCAAATTTCATTCATGTTCAAATTTTATATCTGATCAAATTTTCTTATCCGGCTCGAGATAAGAAGAGCATAAAGCTAGTAAGGATAAATATTTAGCAATTATTGAATGAGGCTGAGTAGGATATGAAGAATTCTGCAGGTCGAGGAGGGTGTTATCCACCAAGGCCAAGGTGGATAAAACCCTCCAAGATCTGCAGAACTCTTCATATCCTATGAAAGCCAAATTCAATAATTGCTTTATTTTTAATTATGTAATTAAGTTAAACACAATTGCAGGTTATACAGCCTTGCACAGAGCTGCATCATGGGGCCATACTGACTGTCTGAGGGTGCTGGTAACAAATGGTGCAGATCTCCAGATACGAAATGCACACGGTGAGAGAGCCAGAGAAGCGGCAGCCCGTTACAAAAAGGACAACTGTGTAGACTATCTTGACCGAGCAGGTACTCTGAGACATTTCAAGCTTAAGTTATGCTATGATAAGTTATGTTTGCATCCAGGAACCTTCTAATGCTATCCTATGGATTCAAGACTGAGTTTATAACTAGTTATGTTTTTTAATGATACATTTTTAGAGGCACAACAGGCCCTTTTATCAGTTATAACTGCAACTAAGGAGACAATATCTGATCCTGAGAAGCACATGGGTCGATTCACACGAGAAGACAAGGTTTGTCTCTTAGTAGCTTACAAACCTCCTTTTACTAACAACTTTAAGTTATGCATGTTCAGTTGAACCTATAATAAGTGGCCACCCCCTGTTAAGTGGCCAGTTATTGAAGTCCCAAAATTTTTGTCAGTAAAACACTTCAAAAAAAGCCCCTAGTAACCAACATCTAAGTGGCTGCTGTCATCTTTTTGACATTATAGCAGTTTTTCATGCAAATGTATAGGTGGCGCATATTTTGCATTGGCTTTCAAACGGCATGGCAGGTTGGATCAGTTTCATAAGTCTGACAGATGTGTGCTTGTCACAAATGATTAATCTGGCATGAAATTCATCAGCCCACGGAATTCCAAAAAGCCGTCTGTGGTATAAGTATGGATATTTTCTGGAATTACAACAACAACAACAACTTTATTGACCCTTGCACTTGACAGAAATTAAATTAACATGAAATAAAAATTAAAACTGAATTGGAATTGAATTGGAATTACCCATTGTTTGATTTGAATACATCCATGTTTCCACTAAGCCTCATGAAACAATGCTAATTCCTGACAAACTCCCTATTAAGTGGCCACCTCCCATTTTCCAGGGGTTTGACTAACCTGCCTACCAAGTGTTCATGTACAAAAATCTTTTTCCACATTCTGGCTGCATGCAAATTGGAGCAAGAGCAAAAAAATTGATGAAGCAGAGGGTGGTGGGGCAAGCAAGGGAACGCTTACCTGCAAACCCCTGGGTCCTTGATTTTGAAAAATCCATTGGCCCACATACAGGGTTCCTGATTGTTGCAGCATGGACAATTATTATTCTTGATCAATGTTTGCTTGAATGACTCCAAAAATAACTTAAGTGTGACTTGCACAATGCCATGGAGGAAGATTTGTTAAATTGTGCTGGCCTCACAGAAGATTACTTTATTACACTTGAGCTCAATGGTATTGGATTTCCAATATTGTAAAGGCAAATTTTATCTTTCTTTCATTAGATAGTAGCTTTAAGATTAAGTTTTCAATGGTTTAATTTTCGAGCGCCAACAGTTACACACTCAGTTACATGGTCTGATTGCATTAGAGGCACAGGAGAGAATTTATTCAACTTGCATATTATCATACTTGATGGCATGTTTTTCTAACAGCTGAGTGGAAATCGTTTCTGTGATGAAAAGAATGACTGGTTAGAATCACATAGAGAAAATGCCACGGTAGAAGACATCTACAAGCAGAAAGAAGAACTTGAGGAGCTGTTAAAACCTATATTAAGCAAACTAGATGAATCAGGTAAGAAACTAAATGTGATTTATTCTATTTTGGATCGGTTGATAGTTAAGAAATAGAATAATATTAGTGAGAGCATAAAAAATGCAAATGGTGGAGAAGTGAGGCAGTTATATCTCATGGCTGCAGATTGAGAAACTTGCAGTTTAGACATTTAACCCCCGGATTAGCTTTAACTCAGGAGTAATTTAACCCTCTTTGGAACAACCTGGCCCAGGTCAAGGAGTTGAAGGTCAAGTTCAAGCTGTAATTTAAGTGCTCTAGTCACTCCATGCTAATGAAACCGGGATGAGCTCTGGCCTGCTGAGCCTCTTGGCTAAATGAATTAATTACATGGCTAAGAAGCCAAAATTTACTATCAGAACAATTTCTTATTAGTAATATAACTGACTATCCCAGGTTTGAATGTACCCAAGACAACCAATTCCCGGCGTGTTTCTCATTTGCCCAGTACTTCTTCTTAGCCAGGTTCACTGGCCTGTGAGGTTGGTAGGACAAAGTTTCAAGTGAATGTGATTTTCACCTGGGCACCGTTAAAACTGCACATTAGATTGTAATCTATTCACTTTAATTTTTAAAAGTTCAATTCTTGTTTCATTGCCTTCATTCCCTCTGGTCAGTGTACCAATGGGAGGGAAGTTTGCTCTTTGTTCCACTAAGCACAATTTAAAAATAAATATCTTATTTACCATTCTTTGCACTGAGTGCTAACAACTTTAACTCAGACTTGTGACTGTTAGTCTGTTTTTGTTTTAACTTTGTATGGCTGTGGTATACAATGTGTTTGACAGCACATATATAATCGATTTTAGTTATTTTGAGTAAGATTTCGTTGTCTAAAGCTATTAACGTAATGAATATATTTTCGTCTCTTTCTTGTGTAACTTCTTTCTTTTTTTTTCAACTTACAGTTTAACAGGCTTTTAATATTCGTTAGCTCCTTGGCTGTTGTAGATTTCGTCTTTGTATTTCCTTTCTTTTCAAGCATGTGTCATCATTGGCAACAGCAGGAAACTTGAACTTTTTAGTCATAAATATTATTCTCTTCTACTCAACAGATGAAGACTTCTTTGCCAAAGACGCCAAGAGTGTGAAAAAATAAGGCAGAGTGAGGGAACAACACTAACGACTTTCAAGATTTGCTTATAATGGAAACTAAAAAGTTCTCCCTCACCCTCTCCACGAACCCGAATTTCATCTCTCGGCACCACAAATGAAACTTTTAAGCTAACTTGACGAAATAGTTTGATCAGTGATGGGACTTGACTGGGTTATCCCTGTTTTCATGTATCTGTATCTGAGCTGTTTTCGATTGGGAGGCTTTCCGTTTGTTCAGAACGACTATTTGCAACAATTGTTGTGTACACTGGAAGGCTCACTTTCGATCAAACAGGGCCAACCGGATGGAATGATTCTTAGCATTTTGTATTCCATTCCTCTATCTCCCTAATCTGTAAATTATCTACTTTAAGAGAGGTACAGCAACACTGGAACCGGCTTCTCAAAATGAAAAGGAAAAAATTCAGATCAACTGATCTAAGCTATTTCACTTGAACCACTAACCAACCAACCGAAATTTCCCAAAAACTCTGGCCTGTGAAATGCAACCCTAGAAGTCAACGCGCAACACTCTCAAAGGAAATTTTGTTGGGTATTGAAAGTCAAATTGAAAGTCCATGTGTCGCTCTCAGATGTGTGACGGATTTATATTTTCGATCATTTTTTAAGTTAAACGTCAGTGATGGGGAAACTTCTCTTTTTGCAAGTGGTGTACGTGAATTTTGTTGAACGTGGCTGTTAGTGCTTTAACCAAAGCCATTCGAATCGTGTAGGAATCCACCACACAACTGGTCTACTGAAACTTGGTCGCGTGGCACGTCTCCTAGTCAATTATCACGCGATGTTAATCTTAGCATGCCATGTGGCACAAATTTTTTTTGCGGGTTCTAAGTTTTTGCGATTTTTGCGGGTTTTCCTCGATCCGCAATGAAAAGTTCCCGCAAGAATTTACTCTATTGCGAAATTATACATTCAAACCTCGCGTGTAGAGTCTTGTCGGTGCCATTTATTTAAACCGTCTCTTTCAGGAACACAACGATTAAATTAGTAACAAAATGTTTCAAACAAAGAACGTTCGATGAATTGCCCATCGTACACTAAAGGTGCAGCTGCTAAAAAAGTTTACAGAAAAGGATCCTCTGAAGGTACTATCAGCGACACTGGGAGCAAGACTGAGTTAATTGTAACAGAGTGACTGATTAGCGTGTTAAGAACGCCGAAAATGTTGTATTTCAAATAAAACGCGACTTCCTAAAAATCGCAAAATTTGATGCCAGTTCGAAAAACCAGTCTTTCACAATCCCAAAAATTAGTTCCAGCAAAATACCAAAAAATCGCCGATCGGCAAAATTTAACTCCCGCAAAAAATTTCGTGGTCCACGGTATAGGAAGTTCTGATGTCTAATGTGGCTCTTGTTGTTCATGCGCCAATCACTGAATTAGCATAAAATAAAAAGGCATTATGGAAACTAACTTCAGAATCATTTATTGAGTTATTTTTTTGTAAAAAAAATACCTTATAGTCGGCGCGACGGGTCAATGGATCAGTGAGTGAGTGAGTCAGTGAGTGAGTCAGTGAGCGATGTATGTATGTCACACCAATCAGATCGGATCTACTATAAACAGCCAATCAAATTTCTTGTTTTAAAAGTAAATGGTACATGAGAAGATTTGATCCCGATACAGTTCAGAACGGCCATATTTATTCTTCTATAAAAGAGGAGGAAGTATTCATATATTGGGTTTACTTCGGCATTTTCTGTGGGTTAGGCTGAGGATTTTAGTTATGGACGAGATGAGCCTTGAGGTTTGAAACAGTACGTGAGGTAGTTGTATGCAAATGGACGAGATGTTTTTGAGTTATTTTTTGTAAAAAAAATACCTTATAGTCGGTGCGACGGGTCAAGGATCAGTGAGTGAGTGAGTGAGTCAGTGAGCGATGTATATATGTCACACCAATCAGATCGGATCTACTATAAACAGCCAATCAAATTTCTTGTTTTAAAAGTAAATGGTACATGAGAAATTTGATCCCGATACAGTTCAGAACGGCCATATTTATTCTTCTATAAAAGAGGAGGAAGTATTCATATATTGGGTTTACTTCGGCATTTTCTGTGGGTTAGGCTGAGGATTTTAGTTATGGACGAGATGAGCCTTGAGGTTTGAAACAGTACGTGAGGTAGTTGTATGCAAATGGACGAGATGTTTTTGAGTTATTTTTTGTAAAAAAAATACCTTATAGTCGGTGCGACGGGTCAAGGATCAGTGAGTGAGTCAGTGAGTGAGTCAGTGAGCGATGTATATATGTCACACCAATCAGATCGGATCTACTATAAACAGCCAATCAAATTTCTTGTTTTAAAAGTAAATGGTACATGAGAAATTTGATCCCGATACAGTTCAGAACGGCCATATTTATTCTTCTATAAAAGAGGAGGAAGTATTCATATATTGGGTTTACTTCGGCATTTTCTGTGGGTTAGGCTGGGGAATTTAATTATGGACGAGATGAGCTTTGAGGTTTGAAACAGTGCGTGAGGTTGTTGTATGCAAATGGAGAGATGTTTTTAGTTTTAGTTACAAAGGTAACTTGATATTTTTGTTTTTCACAAGGAATAAATTCAATGAGACGTCACGCATCGTTGCTTGCATCGATGCTTGCTATTTTTAGTTACAAATGGTCATTTGACACTTTTTTCATATGAGAGCAAATCGTTCGCACAAGATGTTTGCTATTTGTAGTTATAAATGTTAACTTGACACTTGTTTTTCATATGGGAGTAAATTAAATTAGACTGTCAACGTGTCAGAGGGTTTTTTTTTCTCTTTCTATTTTCGGTGAACTAGTGTTGTTGTGTAAAAAGGGTAAATTTAGGACTCGTATAAAATACGAAAAGTTCTCTTAACTTGAGTATTTTTGAGCACAAATTCCTCTTGGGGGTTGAAAAGGCTATGAGATCGGCGAGTGACAGGGAGTTATGCATGTGTGCGTGTCACCCCAATCACAAAGTAGGTTGCATCAAAGAACGAATCAAATTGCCTGTTAGAAAATAAGATGGTCCCTATATTAATCTAGAGACGCGTCAGATCACTGTAGTTTGTTCAGTCAAAAATGTTATGGCATACTAATTAGTTATCTTACCATGTATATCATAAATTCCCAGTTTATCTCTTGCTGTACATCGCAACCAAAACGATTTCTAAAATTAACCAAATCATTACTGTAAACAGCTCCATGAATGCTCCTATCTCCGAGACTTCATAAAAAATAATTCTTGCACGCCTTGTGTGCCTATGTTTATTTTTTGTTACAAAGGTAACTTGATATTTTTGTTTTTCACAAGGAGTAAATTCAATTAGACGTCACGCATCGTTGCTTCTAGTTCTTACGAAATGTTTTAGAGGAGACGAGACTATTTTGATTTGAAAGAGTTCGAACGTTTACAATAGGTACAGGTAACGATTGTTGTGTTCTTGTTGCGTGCAAATATAACGAGATATTTTTATTTTTTAGTTACAAAGGGTAATTTGACACTTGTTTTTCACAAGGAAGTAAATTCAATTAGAGCTGGCAAATCATCACCACTTGTTCCCACGAGATGCTTGCTATTTTTAGTTACAAATGGTAACTTGACACATGTTTTTCATATGGGACCAAATCGTTCCCACGAGATGCTTGCTATTTTTAGTTACAAATGGTCATTTGACACTTTTTTTCATATAAGAGCAAAGCGTTCGCACAAGATGTTTGCTATTTGTAGTTAAATGTTAACTTGACACTTTTGTTTTTCATATGGGAATAAATTAAATTAGACTGTCAACGTGTCGGAGGGTTTTTTCTCTCTTTCTATTTTCGGTGAACTAGTGTTGTTGTGTAAAAAGGGTAAATTTAGGACTCGTATAAAATACGAAACTTTCTCTTAACTTGAGTATTTTTGAGCACAAATTCCTCTTGGGGGTTGAAAGGGCTATGAGATTGGCGAGTGACAGGGAGTTATGCATGTGTGCGTGTCACCCCAATCACAAAGTGGGTTGCATCAAAGAACGAATCAAATTGCCTGTTAGAAAATAAGATGGTATCTATATTAATCTGGAGACGCGTCAGATCACTGTAGTTTGTTCAGTCAAAAATGTTATGGCATACTAATTAGTTATCTTACCATGTATATCATAAATTCCCAGTTTATCTCTTGCTGTACATCGCAACCAAAAAGATTTCTAAAATTAACCAAATCATTACTGTAAACAGCTCCATGAATGCTCCTATCTCCAAGACTTCATAAAAAATAACTCTTGCACGCCTTGCGTGCCTATGTTTAGTGGAGTCAAATTCCATGTAGCCTAAACTTAAAGCCCTGGGCTTCGTAACAGAAGTCCTTAAATCTCCGATTTCTTAATAACTCTTGCACGGATTTAACCTATTAACACGCTATCGTCTTCGTCGAAGATATGCCTTTACGGAATCCGGTCGTTTCGATCAAAGGTTGTTTCGATCGAAACTAAAGGTCACTTCGATCGAAGACACGAGTCAGTTCGATCGAAGAGTAAATGAAGATAAAAACTACAGTTTTTCAAGCGTATAAATAAAAATTGATCCGCCCCTATTAATGAAGGTGCTACTTGCTTCAAGATTAAGCCACCAGGGATCCTTAATTATCAGGTTTATTGCACTTGAATGACCACGGCTCGTTGCGTCCGTCGGTGGTTACATCGTATATAGTCAACTGAAATTAAAATTAATTGCTAGATTACTATTTACAACATTCTTATTTGAATCTACAGCAGGGTTTCGCTACTTAAAATTTGTGTTTCTGAGTCGGATCCCTTGATTGCTATGGTTTCGCTTATGATCGATGGTTGACTTCGAATGTCGTTACGGAATAAATTGTTTCCTTTTAAATCATTTGTCACATGACGTATTTTTCCCGCCTCACCCAGTCGAGGCGATTTCGCAAGTACTTACTAAACATGATTTCTAGAATGTTCGCTACACGTGATTAAACATGCAAATCACTCCGCCCCAGTGCGGAAATTAGGCATAACTAATTAGTTCTAATTGAGCAACGACTACAACGCGATAGTCTTCAGTGATAACTGACATAAGAAATAGCATTAGTGTTCACTATTTCTCCGTCTAGACTTAATTAAGAATTCAGTTCTCTTTGGTTGGTATGAGACACAACTTGTGGATCGGTCTGTCATATTCACCACACTGGGTCTTGATTTTCGCCTTCCTGACCAGGTCATCGTTTCCTGGATACGTGGCAACAACACGAGCCAGTTTCCATCGTGATCGTTTCTGATTCGGGGCCAACTCCAAAACTAAATAATCAACTTCAAGATTTGGTGCGAAGTACCTCATCCAGCATTTACAGAATTCATTCACCCGATCTTGGGTACTTCTTAGAAGATGTCTGGGGTTGATCCTTTCTTCAGGCTCTGGTTGAGGTAATGGAAGATGATGACCCATAAGAAGATCGTTTGGTGTGATGGGTGGACCTTCCCAGATGTCGTTAGAACTTGGATACAAAGGACGTCCGTTGATGATGTAGGTTGTCTCCGACAGAAATGTTCTCCATTGCTCTTCGGTAAAGGCTCGATTCTTGCAGGTAGCATCGAGACTTTGTCTAACGGACTTGATGAGAGTTTCCACGACACCATTTTGATGGCTCGCGTGAGGTATATTCCATAGCCATTTGAAATCACAGCAGAAATCTTCGGATAGAACACTTTGAATCTTAGGAATGTTCCAGTTCCGCATGATTTCCTTTAAGTAAGCTTGTGCGCCTACGAAGTTTGTACCACAGTCAGACCAACAAACACTCGGGTGACTGCGCAAGCTTGCTAAACGACGGAACGCCATCAGGAATGCATCAGATGTTTTGTCATTGG
>OZ026597.1:31755604-31775604 GCA_964020085.1 Micromussa lordhowensis
ATAATGACTTAGAGGGCTACCATAATGCCCTCAACAGAAGAGCAGATGGCCGCCAGAACCTACCCTTCTACATGCTGGTCGAGCTTCTTCATAGGGAAGCTGGACTTAGTCTACTCCAAATCCGTCTCGTTTCCCAAAAGAAACTAAAGCGCCATCAGCGCACAACATATCGGCGACTGCAAGGAAGGATCATGGGTGCATGGGAAGAGTAATCAAATTCCAAGCTAACTGCGAGACAGCTCCTTCAGACCTTCAGCTACATTAATGGACCCACTCGTATGGAGTAGTAAGTTAGTTAAGTGATAGGCAGAAAATTTCAAATCACAAAAATTCCAAAATGGATTAATAATTAATAAATAAAGAAAAACGATCATCAGACAAAATACCAACACATAGTTCTAAGTGGAGAATTAGAAAACACCTCCCTTGTGAATTAATTAATAGGAATTAAATATTCTTTGTAGCGAAGTTGGCTTAGTGATAGGCAGTTTCATGTGATATAGAGGAAAAATGTTTTTTTTTAAATAAACAAATTGAAAAGAATGAAAGCTGTCTTGTGTTTTTATGGTTTTAATAAAATTTTCAGTTGGTTGTTGAAATCAAATTCAGGGTCGGAGGGCTACTACTTCAACCTAAATCCGAAAGCAAAATGAGGTTGCCTTTAAAAAAAGTACAACACTTACCTTGCAGGAGTTCAATCTTGTTAAATAGGATAATTTTCGGTTGGTTTTGACCGCAAAAAAAACATCAAGAATAGTTGAAAAATAAACACGAAATTATCCAGTGTGCCTAGAAGGAGACTGGAGTCTACCCTAGCGCCTAGGCCTTTAGCGAAAATAAAGGTATACCAAATATGTAAACAGACAGCTGGTGGCCAGACCAGGTCCAAGAATGTGTTCTGCACAACTCCGAAGTTAACTGTATCAGGAAATATTTTTAAACAGATTTGATAAATTGTAAGTTCAATACACTTGAGCAATAGTTACAATCTTCGATCGAACTGACACTTGTCTTCGATCGAATCGACTTTTATCGATCGAAACGACTCGTATTCGCCTTTACAACTCATTTGTAATGTCTTATTTGAGTTATTGTTCTGTGATTTGGCATAATTGTTTCGAGTCTGACAAGCAGAGGCTGGAAAGGCTTAATGTGAGAGCTCTAAGGTGTGTCTGGTGACGATGACTACGGCTTAACTTTATGCAATCGTCGCCTGCAGGACATTGCTATTTTAGTTTTTAAAGCTGTAAACGGTATGCTATGGAACGCCAACACTGTCTTATGTCAACCTCTTTAATTATACGCGGTGCATTTTTCGTTATATGCGGTGCATTTTACCTTATATGCGGTGCATTTTGCATTATATGCGGTGCCTTTCATATTATATGCACTGCTTCTCTTACTATATGCCGTTCTTTCGTCATTATATGCGGTGCTTTTGTCATTATATGCGGTGCTTTCGTCTTTATATGCGGTGCTTTCGTCATTATATGCGGTGCTTTCGTCATTATATGCAGTGCTTTCGTCATTATATGCGGTACTTTCGTCATTATATGCGGTGCTTTCGTCATTATATGCGGTGCTTTTGTCATTATATGCGGTACTTTCGTCATTATATGCGGTGCTTTCGTCATTATATGCGGTGCTTTCGTCATTATATGCGGTACTTTCGTCTTTATATGCGGTGCTTTCGTCATTATATGCGGTACTTTCGTCATTATATGCGGTACTTTCGTCATTATATGCGGTGATTTCGTCATTATATGCGGTCCTTTTGTAGTTATATGCAGTGCTTTTGTCTTTATATGCGGTGCTTTCGTCGTTGTATGTGGTGGTTTAGTCATTATATGAAGTAATTTTTACGTTATATGCGGTGCTTTGTTTGTCATCATTTATACGAGGTGCTTTTGTCGTTATATGCGGTGCGTTCTTCATTATGATGAGGTGATAATTTTCTGGGGTCTGGGTAAGAGCTTTTGAAAAATCCACAATGCAATGGGCGCTAATATCGAGGATCCGCCATTTTGGCGCAAATTTTAATACGCTCTCGGACATGGATTCAGTTTTACACCAGTTAAGCTTGGGAACCCTCTCAGATAGCTTTTTAAATGGAAGGATAGACCCAGGAGTAGCATTGTCTATGTCAGATAGTGCTTTGGCCGACCTAGGAGTGAACACGATTGGCGATCGTATTCGACTCGGAGAACTGTGCACAAAATGTCACTAAGGCAAACAGATGAGGATGACGAAAACGCAGCTGCCTCAGGCACCACTTTGAGTTGCAGAGATTCTGTCAGGCAAGAAAGGAGCCTTTTATTCCAACCAAGCAGCACTGCTGGGAGAAGTGGTAGCTCTGGAAGGGGGAAAAAGAGGAAGAACCTCTCTTCCCAGTGAAGCAGAGCTTTTTCAGACATTTGATGTTGCCTTTGGGTGTGCATATTTTGGAAATGTGTAGTGCTTCTAAACTGTTGCAATTTTTTCTTGCTTGTTCATGTTTTACATAAAGTTTTATCTTGTTAAATTGGTTTGACCCTTTCACTGATTGGTCTGATGTGATTTTAAAGTGCTTACATCAATATCGAGAAAGTTAAAAGCTAATAGTAAGCTGAAAGAATCATTTACATACCTGTCAATGTCTTCCCACAGTATAAATTGTCAGCAAAAGAGGGGACAATCACTGTTTGCTATGTTTAACATTACACAAGTGTTTTAAAGTTTGGAATAATCGTTTTCAATAAAGCCGGGACACCTGAAATAAACCCATTTTCTCCATGTGTTTGGGAATGCATACATGTAGGTGTATGTCCCATAATTGTGATGTGATTATTGATTACCACATCCTTCTCATATACTATGAAGCTCAAAGTTAATCATCTTTCTTTATTTTATCATCACAAATAAATTTTTGCTGTTGTTGTTATTGTTGTCATTATGCTAACCCCTTTTGGGAAGTTCCCTAAGAGTTGAGTTTGTTAATGACTTAGTTTTGCAGAAGCACAAAGGAACTGGGGTCACTGACTGTATTGACTGAGGCTAAATAAAGATTTCTCTTGGACGATTGCCTTGTTGAATAGGAATGAACAGAGGATGTAAATTTAAAATATTCACTGAAACAGAGGGGTAACAGTCGATGTGACCATTGATAGACAAAAGAGAGAATTTGTAGTTCAATAACATCATTGAGCTTAAGTAGATTTGCTAGAAAAATAAATATTAGTGTCATCAGCAAAGAGATGAAATGTTAGTAAGCTTGAAGTATTGGGCAAATCATTTACATATAACAAAAATAAAAGGGGCCCTAGAATAGATCCTTGAGGAACACCACAAGTCACTGGTAATGAAAGTGAGTTATGACCATTAACATTTACAAATTGTTCTCTTTGGGATAAATAAGATTTAAACCAATCAAGCACAACACCTCTTATTCCGTAATGGTTAAGCTTCGTTAATAGGATTGTATGATTAACAGTATCAAATGCTTTTTTCAAATCTATAAATATACCACAACCAAATTCATTGTTATCAATGGACTGGCGAATGGATTCAGTGATAGAAACAAGAGCATGGGTAGTCGAACATTTTTCTCTGAAACCAAATTGAAGTGGATAAAGTATTTTGAATTCTTCCAAATAATTGTAGAGGCGATGGTACATAGCTTTTTCAAATAATTTACTAAAGTTAGAAAGAGATTGGTCTATAATTATCTATATCAGATCTTGAGCCCTTCTTAAAAACAGGAGTAATCCTTGCTAATTTTAATTTCTCAGGAAAATTACCACTAGCAAAAGAATAATTGACTAAAAATGCAAGAGGCTCAGATATATAGTCCCTAATAATTTTCAAAATAGTAACAGGTACACTGTATGGGCCAGAAGACTTACTAGCATCCATCTTACCAATGAGAGCCCAAATTTCATTTGAAGTGACAGGGGATAAGAAAATTGAGCCTGAGTAGTTACCCCTAAGGTAGAATAAGGGGTTATGACTTCCCCGAGGGATTCCCTTCTCCGTAGTCTTACCAATATTAGCAAAAAAGTTATTAAAGATGTCAGCAATGTCATTTGGGTTATCAACAGACTTGTTCTTATTGAGAATGGAAGTTATGTAACTGTTTTTACATTTACCAATATTTATAATTGACCTAATACCAGACCACAACTTTTGCATGTTATACTTATTTAAAATATTGATTAAAATATGTTGATTTACTATCTTTCAGATCTTTAACAACTTTATTTCTAAATTTTTTATAGAGATAACGAAGATTAGGATCCGGTTGTTTACATTTAAGCAATTTGGAATATAGTTTGTCTCTATAATTCATTTTAGCAAGGATTTCTCTATTAATCCAAGGTTTGGAGGATATTTTAACCTCCTTCTTGGAAAGCCTCTTATAAGGTACATGTTTCTTGCAGACAGAGTCGATTTGGTTATAGAAGAGATCAAACTTAATAAATACACATCTATCCCATAGTTGGTAGAGCTCCAAGGTACACGACAGCAGCACAGCAAGAACGGAAACAAAATGGCGGATCTTCAATATTGCAATATTGGCGCCCATTCCATCGTGGATTTTTCAAAAGCTCCTACCCAGACCCCAGAAATCATCACCTCATCACGCACCGCACATAACGACAAAAGCACCTCGTATAATGATGTCAAACAAAGCACCGCATATAACGTAAAAATGACTTCATATAATGACAAAACCACCACATACAACGACGAAAGCACCGCATATAAAGACAAAAGCACTGCATATAACTACAAAAGTACCGCATATAATGACGAAAGCACCGCATATAATGACGAAAGTACCGCATATAAAGACGAAAGCACCGCATATAATGACGAAAGTACCACATATAATAAGAAAAGCAGTGCATATAATATGAAAGGCACCGCATATAATGCAAAATGCACCGCATATAAGGTAAAATACACCGCATATAACGAAAAATGCACCGCGTATAATTAAAGAGGTTGACATAAGACAGTGTTGGCGTTCCATAGTATGCTATCGGAATTTATTATTCAACAAATTGTAACACTATCCAAATATGGTCATGATGCTCTCGATATCTGTCATCCGTAGGTAACAGATATCCGGCGGTATGCGTAGCTTCGTACGTGGGAAGAAAAAGTGAAGTGAGAAAATGTCGACAGAAAGATTTACAAGGATTTAGGCTGTTTTGTTGTCAATTTGTTGAATAATAAAACAATTATCCTACTCAATCTCGCGGAATATCGTCTGATTTTAGCCGACTCGGCCTACGGCCTCGTCGCCTAAGTATCAGACGATATTCCGCGCGATTTCGCAGGATAATTGTTAAATATATGTGACTTGTTCGTCGTACGTAATAATGCGAAGTGCTTGAGAGGCACCACAAGCTTGTAGTCCCGCGTAGGACACTACAAACTTTGGCTTGAAATCTACGACTTTTATTGGGGCCAAAGCGTGGAATTCTTTACCGGATGGTCTGCGTTCATTGACACGGCTTAAGGAATTTGTGACTTCTGTGAGAAAGCTCAATTTTCTATGATTTACTGTAATAATTTTAAGTTTTAGATCTGTTTATTGTATATTTATTGACATAGTTAGAATGATAGTTAGTTAGTTAGTTTATTATTGTTATTTTTATTTTCTCTTATATTTTTCTCGGCGCATTAGCATGGATGTTTTGCTAGGGGCCTAATCAGCCTCATCAACCCGAGTTGAAATAACGTTACACACATAGTTACATACATACCTACTTTAAACTTCGTTTCTTATGTTGGTAGTTCATTTTTCGGTCGATTATACGGATGTGGCTTTGTAGAGCCAATGGAACACCCTCCAGTATTGCAAGTACTACTAGTTAACCAAACAAACATTTGACTTTCATGATATGCAAAATTTGTTTGCTTGTTATAAATGTTGTTTATAGTAAAATGATTTTTCGAGGGTATTTATGCTTTTGGCTTCAGATGGCCTGCATGAAGGCGGGTTTTCGAAGACGAAATCAGTTTTACAAAAAAATCCCACCTCGCTCAACATCGAATCTCTTGTCGATTTAGATGAAAGTCGGCTTTATTTGAAAGGAATATAACTCAGTAACATATCGGTTTTCATCCTTTACGTATACTGCCGTTGGTTCCATAGAAATTATTGTCAGAAATGCAGTAAAGAGTTCGAACCCAGTCCGATTTAGAAACAATCGAGTCTCGTTCCCAGAGCCCAATCTTTTGTTTGATACCGCGTAATGGGGACAAGGCAGTGACATGGATATTTTCCGCTTTCTTTCGAGATTAGTTTCTCTCTTTCTGTTTGTTTGTTTATTATATCAGAATCACGATCATGAACCGTTCCCCACGTTCAACTCTAGAGTTATTTAAAATTGCTTTCGAAGAATCCAAATGCGGCTTGAAGAGAGTCAAATTCAGGAAACTAGAAACATTTGATATTGTATGCAAGCTTTAATGGAAGTTGAATAAATTTCAGTTTCATTAGCCATCCTTTATCAGCTAGATTCTTTTAATCTGCCGTCAAGTTATCCTGTGGCGAATCTGGAGTTCCTGTGGCGACAGCTACACTTGAAATATGAACGATGTTTTGGAACACGCGTTAAAAGTGTCGCGTATTATTTGAGAGAAAAGTAACATTGAAATAACTTAATTGTTATTTTTGAAAACCCCATCTGCATCAACACGTAAACGTTGTTGTCTCGACTTCTATTGACTAGCTTTCGATTCAGTTTCACATTGTGAAAATTAAACAAAAAAAAATTGCCAGTGAAAACAAGGCCAGGCATATATACAGCTTTTTTATTTTGTTTTCTTTGGTTTTTCAAGTCTGAACAATATAATGCTACATCCTTCAACATTTATTTTCTGTTGACCAAAGCACTTAGATACATTCAAATTTGCAAAATCGAAAAGAATGTCCATTCTGAGATTCGGGCGGAAATGTGATTTGAAAACCAAGTCTATTATGATAATGTTTCGTGGTTCCCTACAGCGCAGTTCTTTCCCAAGACGATTTAAACAGTATTTTTGAAGTGGAAAACCTTATCACTAATGCGTAGATAAATATATTTACCGCAAGAAACCGACAAATCGCCACACTTTAATAATTCTCGTAATGCCATTCTTTTTCTGTCGTTAAAAAACACAAACATATAGAACTGAAACAATTCTGGCAATAACCTAGCAAGTGCAAATTAATTCCAACAAAAAAATCCTTTCTCATCTTTATCTGAAGACCAAACGATAACAGAATTTCAATTAATATAGATAACAGGAGTCAGAGCCAACCCTAGTTTCATTCATCACAAGGGCGTTAATTGGTTTCTGCCTCGGAGAAAATAGTTTCACGGTAAATCGACTAAAATTTCTACATGTTTGGCAGGAACCCGTCCAAATTTCCCATCCAAAGTTCCTTCAAACCAATTTTCGTCGATCTTTCCCGTCAGAATAATCATCTGGCCTCCAGAGAACGAAAGCTCGCCATCCTTTTCCGCCTTGTAATCGCTTTTTGCACGACAGCACGGCTTACTGGTCGCTGTTTCCTCCTTCGGATTGGCGGTGGAATCCGATTCTCCTGCCAAAGGATTCGTGCCTTTGGCGGAAGTTTCCGCCTTTCCCTGGTTCGCTTGGCTTTCTTCGGTGGCTGCAGATTTGGGCAGTGCGCTGGCATTTTCGTTGCGACTTGAAGCTTGCACCCTCTTGTTGAGCAACAGCAGCAATCGCTCAAGGGTGTCGGCTGATTTCTTATGGTGCTCCAACATTGCACAAACAAGTTGGCTAAGCTGATGAATTCGCTCTACTTCGTTGCCCATAAGCAGCGTCATCTCCTGTTGGCAAATCGCTTTTGATTCTTCAAATTTGTACTGCGCCATTTTGACTTCTTCCACAGCAATCTTATTCCCCTTGCGTTTCTTGCAATCAAAATCAAGCCTGCGTCCTTGGAGCTTCTTTCGGTGCTGAGCTATTTCTTTTAGTTGCTTTTCGTCTAATTCATTCAGTGGCATCAGGAAGTTCTCGTGCACCTGCGCGTCCAAAGCATCTCGAGTGTCCGCGACTTCGATTAGAGCGCTGCCGACATCGAGAAGAGCGGATCCGTAATCGGAAAGCTGCGGATCCAGATCGTGCCCTGCCTTCAGCATGATATCACCAAGGGCTCCTTCGGGCTGAGGATATTTCGCTCCTTGCGCCGCCATGTGCATGTAGATCTTGGCGCGGACGGTGGGGTTAGGTTGAAGATATTCCTTCGTTTTACTCAGCAGTTGAGTCACCAGGTTTGTCATCACGTCCGTTTTTCGCTCTAGATCGACAAACTCCTCCTCCATCTTGGTTCCTTCGGCCGATCCCATCTTCTCACTTACGAACTGATTCGCTTTGTTAATTTGTTTCTTAAACCCTGCTAACGACATCGTGAATTTTCTTTACGAAGAAACGAGGCCCGCGTTGAAACCAGAGTAGATTGTATTCAGTACAAAATAAAAACACGCGTGAACGAACTTTGATCGGGGACCGGCTAACCAAGGTACTACAGCTCCACTGAAACTCTTACCACATAGGCAGATGGTAGCGAATCACTCTACTGCAATACTGTGAACGAATTCATAATTTATCCCCGCAGATTCAATCGATAACTTTGGCCAATTTCATTTTAGCGACTAATAACTTAGTTTAATGCAAACCAATGAAAAGATTTCCACGGCGGTTTTTGAACCAGGTGTATTTTCAGTACTTCACCAGGTGCCCATCACAATCACAGCTTAATCGAATCGCGTCTATCCCAGCCTTTCTATTGTACAGTTGAAACAAAATCTATGCAAATAAACTCACGGTGTTTGTTTCCGCTACGTATGAAAAACAAAATCAAATCTGAAGAAACCCGTTGAAAATTAACTCACTTATAAACTTCGCCAATGAACCGTCATTTGTAACTCGCAATTTTCTTTCGCTTAATTTCAAGGTTCAAGTTCTTAAATTGCAATTTCCATTGTGCGTAGTTCATTAAAATTTTTAGTTGCTTTTCGAAAATTAAGAGATAGCCAAATAAATCGACTTACTCACTAAAAATCGACTAAAACTATTGGGAAATTCGAATATGATAATTGGGTTATCGCGGAAGACTTTTACTGTAGCGATGAAGAATAATTTTAATACTTCTTAAAGCTGAACTTTGCACGGCCGATCCTATAGAACATAACGATTTGGTGCCGATTAGGTTACCTTGAATAAAATATATTGAACAGAAAATGTCAACTAAAAATGTAAATTTGGAAATCCTCGACAATAAGCTACAATAAGGTCTCCGACACAGACTTGAAAGTGATTGTTTAGATTTCTATCATTCCCACGGTTTTCGTAAGTTTTTATTACTTTTTTACGCCTTCGTATTTACCACAATGAATACAACAGAAATTATTCCTCATATAAACAAGTCAAGCAAATAATTTCCTGTTTTTGATTTTCCCCTCTGTTGGAGCATATGAAATCGTTCAAACAACCAAATACTCTTCCCTTCTGATCACGCATGTTTTTAAAGTAAAGATTGTGAGCAAGCAGGTCGGCTTCAAATATGAACATGTTTGCTTATCCTGTACCACTTGGTCGATTTTGTGATCTGATATAAAAGAGACTATCACGTGGTAGCGTGCCGCGTGTTACATTTTGATCTCACACTCAACCTCATTCCCAGGGTTTCTCTTCTTGTGAGAAGAAGAGAGACCCAGGGAACTAGTCAACAATGGCACGCTTTCACTTGGTAACAATCTTTGACCACTATGTCACGGAAAAACCGTATCCTGGACATTTGCTGATATTTTAGCGACAATTCCTAAACGAAGTCTCGGCAAATAGTGTCAAAGGTGGGACCCAAAAACAACCCACATCTCGAATCTCTTTACGGTGTCCAATTCACATTATCAACTCAGTTGATAAAACCAAATTATCTTGCAATATTCCCCATCGACGCAGCACCACAGTTTCTTTAGAAACTTACCCCCTTCCACATCTCAGTAGTTCACTCGTTAGAAATAAATGCAAGACAAAGAAAATTTTACACGGTGGTTATCTCCTGTGAGCCATACCGTACCGGGAGTTGTTACTGTCTGAACCCTAGTATAATGCGCTAAGCATTATAAAATTGTCGGTAGCTTGTCGGTAACCTGTCGGCCGACAGCTTACCGACAGTCGGTTTCGGGGCTAATTCCCGGCATCCCCCGGCACTCCCCCCGGCACTCCCCCCGGCATCCTAGCCTGCGAACGCAGACGTATTTTTTCGCAGGCTACCGGCATCCCTTGTACATGTATCTTTTCAAAGGAAAATAGGTCAGCGGTGTATAAAGTGAAATCAAGATGGCGGCTGAAGTGAAGGTAAAACATGTGCAGATGTTTATTCTGTATAGAGAAATTTAATCATTTAGTTAAATCGTTCAAACAGGAAATAACAGTACTAAGGAAAGGCAAGGATGAAGAATCAGTGGACAAAACTGTGCTTCAGAAATATCATCGAGGTAGAAAAAATAGGTTTAAGGTAAGCCCTGCATGCTTTCTGAAATTCAACAGCAATTGTGATTGTTTAACATACGTGTCGATTCCTCGCATGTTTTAATCGCGGGATATATGATTTCTCGTCCATCAGAATTTAAGAGACAAGAAACTGCGAGGGAAACTAAGGTCGTATGAGTCACAGTATCAACAAGCTGCGGTACAGGCTGCCAAATCCGAACTTCTTCTTACAGAGGAACCGGGGTAAAGAACTATCAGAGTAGAGGATATTTTTAACTTCCACATCGCTTAAATGAACTTTATAGAGTCAGGGAAGAGTTCAAATGAACTTGTGTTGATTTACTTTGCGTGAAATAGAAAGGAGCGAGGACACGGAAATCCATGAACTGCAGCCCACTACGAAATGGTTTCCTTGTTACTTGCTTGTAAGAAATGCAAAGTGCAGCTGAAGTGATTTCTGTTCTAGCACTCAAATAACCTTTACTTGTGGTTAACCCCTAACTTCCCTGACATTTCCAAGATGGTGGATGAGTTGCAGATTTCTGACTCTCTTCTCCTTCGATCGTACATGTAAGTGCAGGTTTTTTTTTTACAGAAAACCGGGCACAGAAGTAGTTGGAATATCATCAAGTATAGTATTCGTACCCATTAGAAAATTAAGTAATGAAAGTAACGAAGAAATGCTGACAAATAAATACCGCGAGTGACCATGGGTCACACAATACATCAACTTGAAATCACATACATGTTAGTGATTATAGGAAAGAGTTTCACAACAAAAAGCTTGCTAATATTTAATAGTTACTGAACCGACTCTTTACCACCACCCAATGAAAACTATCATCAACCTCTGTATAATCAAATGAAATAGTAACTGCTAAGTTGCTTTAAACTTTGGGAATATAGGCTTGTCCTCGATGAAGCTCAATCAGTTCCTTCAGTTGTTTGTTTGAGGTGGTAGATGATTGTGTTGTTCACCATCATGACAAAGCCATTATTTACATGTGTCTATTAAACGAGATTGAGTTACTTGAGAATTTGTGGACTTTTAGACGACCACATATATATCAAGGAGAAAATCATTTTCTCCTTGATATATGTGGTCATAGATAATTATTATCCAAAACCACTTTTAAATTTGAATACTGGCCTGGGGAAAATTGGCGACCTACCTGGAACTACAGTACCATGCAAAAATCAATTTCTGGTTAATGTTTACGTATCGCGTGTGGCCCATTGTCAATCGTGAGGGTGTTAATACTGCCAGCGTTTCTTTGTTACTTTCATTGCTGGTTTTCAGATTGATACGAATACCATACTTGATAATATTTCAACTTACATTGTATTCTGTACTTGGTTTCTGTCAACAAAACCTTCACTTAGTACCATCAAAGGAGAAGAGAATCGGAAGTTTGCAATTGCAAATTTCAGGTAGATTTATTACCGAACTTGAAGTGGTCCCATTGATAGTTCTGGGCTTGTTTAAAGTTTACTTTCCCATTGATTTTGTAGGGGGGTCAGTAGAGGGTCAGCTGACCAGGAGTATCAGTATGTCATGCATGAGCTAAATGCAATTTTTTGCAATGTTATGTTTTATTTGGCAGGCATTTAGAAGCTGAAGGTCTAGAGAAAACTTTTAAATTCAAGCAAAAGGACATTGCAGAAGTTGCTGATGTTACAAGTGCTAGAAAGGTTATTGTGCTGTATGTCATAACCTGGGATAGGGAGGTGGTATGGGGGAGGGGAGGGGGAGATTCCCAAAGAAAAATGCAGTTGCACAGGAAGGGGTACAGGGTTTGTTTGGGATGGTACACATTAGGAGAAATATAATTACATATTGTTGCGATGTACTAGCAGGTGAAATTGTCCACATAATGCCCATTGAGTTATGGTAGGTATTTGTAACTATTTGTTGGCAAGGTTTATACTTTGCTTAAACCTGATTTGTTCCTAGGTACTAAATATTGTCTGTTGGGTTAGGGTTAGGGTTAGGGCAATTATGTGCTCAAACTGTTAATTACTATCATATTGTCTTAGCTAAAAAGTTGTTCTAATTTTCTTGCTTTCAGTATTTTGAGCTAAAGCTTGACAAGTTTGGACCCTATCGGATAAATTACACACGCAATGGAAGGTAAGCCAAACTGTCTTGTTTTAAGTTGTTATCGAGTGGTATCTTGAACTTGGGTAGTAGCAATACATCTAGTCAATTCATGCTTCAGAAATTGTGATAAGCGTTGGTGATGAAGGCCACTTTATTCCAAGGGAAGACTTTGCTATCATACTCTCCATTATAAAATATATGTATGTGTATGTATATTTGTATGTGAATTGGTTTTACTATGCTGCTTAGTGACTGGTTCAAGAAAAAAATGCAACACTGTCTCAATGAGATATAAAACCAAAGCAAGCATGATGTGTTTGCACACAATTTCCTGCACTTCTTGACAGCTACATCTATTTGTTTCAAGTTTTGATTAGTTTTCTGGGTTCTCTTTGTCCTTTGCAGTGGGCGAGAGTAATTACCTATTAATTCATTAGTTTTGGTTTTAAGATACCCTGTCCGAAATGAACACCGCTGTAGCTCAGGTGATCAATACTACTTGCATAGCAAAAGAATGATGTAACTAGATGAATGTAGCATTTGATTTTCATATGATGAAGCACATTTTTTTGGACAGATTTCTTCTTATTGGTGGGAAAAAGGGTCATCTGGCTACAATGGACTGGCAAAATAAGAAACTGGGCTGTGAAGTTCATGTACAGGAGACAGTCAGAGATGTTAGGTACAGGTTATGTTTGTTGTAAGATTGTGTTGTCAGATGTGGCATTACTACATAGTGATGTTCAAGCCTCATGGATGTGTAAAACATAAATCAGTTATTATCAAAAGGAATTGATTTCTTTTCAACAAGTGATTATACATGTACACCTGTTGCCATTTTTCAATAAAACCGTGGTATGTTCAAACATGTCAAGGTAATAGTCTCTGGGTTTGTGTGAAAAAAGGCTGAGTTTAAAAAAATGCACAACCAGACCTCTGCTTTTGGATGTCTCAGCACATCACTTGAATTCTACTAACTGCCAATGGTATTGGTCCCTGCTGCACACCAGGTGCTACAACTTCACCTTCCTATAAGGGTACACTTCTCCTAAGCAGACTCTTAATTCCGAACATGACGGTGTCTGCTTTTTTGCAATCTATGATTTTCATGTCATCAGATCAAAATGTAAAATGATTAAACAAATCCCTTAATGAAGATAATAAAGATCTGTCTGAAACTGGATTGTTTAATTTATGAAATGCTCTTCATCAAAGACAAAAAACCTACCCTTCACACTCAATCTGACTCCATTAAAGCAAAACTTTTTATTTGACAGTTTAAGCACTGAAAATTATGGCATGGAAGTTTTGAAACATCATTCTTTAATATCACTGCTTTTTATTCTCAGTAATTTGACTTCACAAATTATCCCCTTTAACATTTTTTTTATTGCTGGCATAAGTGTAACTTTGGGGGTCAATAAAATTTATCATTAATTTATCAATTTCCCCTTGCAGATGGTTACATATTGAGACCATGTTTGCAGTTGCCCAAAAGAAGTGTGTCTTCATTTACGATAACAATGGCATTGAACTTCACTGCCTTAAAAACCACAGACAAGTGAACAGATTAGAGTTTTTACCTTACCATTTCCTTCTCGCTTCTGTGGTAAGTGCCTGTTGATAACCTAACTCTCTTGTCAGATTAAGAGCATTGTCTGCTTGTGGTAGATGTCTCTATACACACGCACACCATGTGATGACATTAAATTAAGCTAACCTGAGATCAGGTATTTTTAGTTTGATTCTTTTCTTAATATTAATTGTTATTTAAAAGCACTACATTGAGGCTTAGTATCTTTTTTCATGAGATTCATCATCGTTATTTTTATCATCAACATTATCATCATCATCATTGTCATTATCCCCTTCTCTGCTCGTGGAGAATAAGGCTGTTGACCCTTCCTTCTCCTTTAAGGCACCCTGTCTCCTGAACCAACCTCTTCTTCTCTCCATCAAGGGTGGTAACTGGTAAATTGCATGATTGTATAATACGCTCACAAATACATTTGCATAATTGAGAAAAACATGGGCTGTAAAGTATGTCTGGAGAGACATCTATACATTAGGGGATCTTACGTTTTCTTACTCTAACCATACCCCTAAACCCATTAATCATTATTTTTGATTTTCTTTGCAGGGGGATTATGGGATTCTCAAGTATCAAGACACGTCAACAGGCAAACCAGTAGCTGAATTGTTTACAAAGCTTGGGAAGTGTGACTGTATGACTCAAAATCCTTATAATGCTGTCATTCACCTGGGACACTATAACGGTAAAGACATTTTTAATAATTATAATTTTTACTCGGGCTTTCCAAAGGAAACGCCCGAGTTGAAATTTCGGCTTCGTTTTTTTTTTTTTTCGTTCAGCCACAGTTTGCAATTCTGTAATTAATACGCATGCGCGAAGATTTTATTGATGAGCACATGGCATGGTGTAATGGCGGATGGAGAAGAGTTTATGCGGAGGAAGATCAGCACAAATACTGTGTACGGATACAAAACGGATACAAAATGTGCACACAGCGTTCGCGGTAGACCCACACTAAAAGATGAGGAGCGCTTTCGGAACGGGTTGGTCAGCAAACCTTACGAGAGTTCTCTTTATGAGCGAACATTTATGAGTGAACCTTTCATCGAGAAACATGCTATATCAACTGAGTTACGTAATGTTAACGAAAGAAAATAGAAAAACTTAACGATACATAAATATACCTCCGATTCCCTCAAAATTTGGTAATCGAAAGGATTGATGTATAAAATCTTGCAGTCTTTATCAAAAATTGTTCGTATAAATTCTCTTTGAAAAGGTAGAACTCATTCGTTTTGTCGATGTTTGTTCCGAAATGAATATTTAATCACAGGAGTGAAACTTGAAACTCCGAAAAATGCCTCCCACGTAGACGAATGATTATGTAAGCAGTAACTCCGCGCTTAGGTTTGCTTCTGATAAACACTCCACTTTGCTTTAAGTTAACTTCACTTACTTTACCTTCCGGTTACCTTTAAGTTGTATGTTAGATTAATTCTATATTAATCACAGGCGGCCGAATGCAACACCTCCATATGCTGCAAGCAAGAATCACGTTTTCGCGTAGATGCAACAATATATGCAACACTATGTCACGCTACGCTGAACTTTCGCATAAAAATGAAAAAAGAGATAACTCCTAACATTTTGACCAAGCCCAGGAACATGTCTTCAGCCTACATAACAACTATGTTTTCAAACTTCTGCTTGTATACATAAGTAATAACCCTGCATTTTCAACATACCGATACAGAAACAATTACAAGATAAATCCTTGCGAAACTACGTCCAAAAAAACCAGAGTTTCTCCCAAACATAAAGCCCGAGTGAACGCAAATATGCGTCTAGTTAATTATTAAAACACAGGGCTGAAAGTAATTTCTCTTAGTCAGCGATCTGTATTTCCCCTCTATGTTTTTGTCATGTCTCTTTAAATTGTGCTTGCCAGTATTAAATGACAGACTGCAGTACTGTTTAGTGGCAGTGACAGGACTGGGATGTTGATCTATTAATGCATTCTTTTATAAATACTGTAATGGTTCAATTTAGTTCCCTCCTTCCAATAAGCGTGCCCTTTCAAATAAGTGCTCCCCCCCTTCGAATGTGTTTTTATTAATAAGCGCCCCTATTCCAATAAGTGCCCCCATTCTAATTAGCGCCCCTATTCTAATACTTTTTATAACATTACAGTGCAATCAGAGTACATATCAACGGAGATTCATCTTTCTTAATAATGTCGCATTACAAGTTTCCCAACTATTAAATGCCCTTGTGAATGCATAATTCCTTCGAATGAATGATCTCTTATTCAAGTTTTGTTTTGAACATTCGGTAGTTTCTCAAGAAAAGAAATAAGTGCCCTGTCCTGAATAAGCAGTGTGTCTTGAATAAATGCCCTCCCTTGAGGTACCAAAAGTAAATACATATAAGCACCCTGGGTGCTAAATCAAATCATTATGGTAAAATATGTCACTATCAACAGAATGTGCCACAGCATTACTATACCCTAGTTATGGTATTTATTATTAAATGCTGTTGTGGTGGATTTTAGGTACAGTAACACTTTGGGCCCCCAACATGAAAGACCCACTTGTAAAGATGTTATGCCACAGAGGACCTGTACAGGCAATTGCCATTGACAACAAAGGACAGTAAGTGTTATGTTGACCATAGATTTGGGAAAATACATGCTTATTATTGCGACTCTAACAGAGAAAAAATCAGTTGTAGAAGAGTCTTGCTGGCTAGCCGTTTGAAGTGAATTATTATAATGTTACAATATTTAGAGAGGAGGCCAAAACATTCAGCCTTAATTGACTGGTTTTTATGCGGGTCCTCTATCCTGGTCAAAATTGAATTTGGAGCCTGGGTTGGTTTTTGCTGAGGGAGGAAAACTGGAGAACCCCAAGAAAAACCCTCAGAGTAAGACAAGAGCCAACAATAAACTGAAAATATTTGTTCACTATTTGTTTTAATCATTTACCTAACCTATATTTCACTTGAACATTGCAGCTTTGGAAAGATTGAATGTGACATGTGTAGTAACACATGATTACAGTTCAACTTACATGCATGTATATGTAATAAGGAAACTGTAGAAATACGTTATTGTACTTGTGGTGTATGCTGTTGTGGACAGTCAAATTTTACAAAATTGAATACTAATTATGTTGTGGTTCAATATTACCCTTGGTACAATTTTTTATTTTCCTTTGTTTCATATATGGTACATTTATTTTGACCATACACCAGAAAAAGGAAAAAAATTGTCCCAAGGGTAACATTGATTACACTATAATTATTTGCATTCATTTAAACTGGTAATGTGCTTTGAAACTTGATAATATTTTTAACATTCTAAAATATTTTTTTGTCAACTTTCCTTTTGTATATTATAGTTACATGGCAACATCAGGCCTAGACGGACAAATGAAGATATGGGATGTCAGAACATACAAGCAACTTCAAGCCTATTATACTCCAACACCAGCAAGCTGTCTTGCCATCAGTCAGCGAGGACTGCTTGCTGTGGGCCATGGACCACATGTCCAGGTGCGATATTGTGCTGTGTGCCCTATTTGTCACCATGGTGGTTACACAAGACCTAGATAACTTCACACAGAAGACAGTTTGTTGACAGCAGTCAGTAGTCAGTAGCCAGAGATAAGTTTTAAGACTGCTATAAGAAATATTGTTATTCCATTCACATGCAACCAGTCCCAGTATATTCTTGGAAATTCAATGGTCGCACTAGCTTTCAATTGTCAGTTTACAGAGTTAAGTCTTTGTTCTTTTAGCAAACTGTTTCAATCAATATTTTGAGAATTTACAATAATATTAAGAGTAAAAACTCTTCACTAGACCCTCCCAAAAATAATTAATAAAGTTTGTGGGAGGCATAGTAGTCTACTTGTTTTCCAGATCACTAGGAAATGTTTTACCATTCGTATTTAATTTTAATACAATGTACTCAAGTGTTAATAATTTCTGACTGTCATTGATGCAAACAGATCTGGCAAGATGCTTTCACTCAGAAGCAAAAGTCACCCTACATGTCTCACCTGTTTCCATCGTGCACGGTACATGGAATGCAGTTCTGTCCATTTGAAGATGTGCTGGGTGTGGGTCACTCACAAGGATTTGGCAGTTTACTTATACCTGGTAAGAATACTTCTAATTAATTTTGTCATGAATTTTTCTACATGTGATTGGTGTACCCCCCTCTTCCAACCTCCATGTTTACCATATGTTGGAGTACACTTTCTGGTTTGTTAATACCTGGTCCAATTCCACACGCAGCAACATGCATGTATTTTAACTTAGGGAAGTGGACGTGAAAGCCAGCGAGTAATTATTACATGTGAAAATATTCTCTTTTTAGGTGCTGGTGAACCTAACTTTGATGCACTGGAAGCTAATCCTTACCAGACCAAAAAGCAAAGACAAGAGTTTGAAGTAAAGGCCTTGTTAGAAAAGGTACATGTACAAAATGCATATAGCATAATCACAGATGTAAATATTTGGATGTTTCAAGCACATCAGATCTGTGTTGGACCAGATCAACTCTAGAGCTGAATATCAAAATAACTCCAGGCTTGTTGTAGCAAGGTACATAGTTAACATCAGTGTGTTTTACTTTATTAAAATCGCTTTTGCAGATTCAACCAGAGCTAATAACATTAAACCCAATGGACATTGTACACGTGAATCACCCATCAAAAAAAGGTGCTAGCAAACAAGGCCAGAATGACGATGACGACGAGGTAAGGCCAATCATTTAGCCAACAAGACAAGTATTTCTTTGTCCATTATGTGCAAGAGTATTGGCATAGATACCCCATGGAGTGCACAATACTAGTAATATTGCAGTAGTGTGGTACTCTGTCTGTTAGTAAAAGACGGTTGCTTGGAAATTTAGACCTTTCTGTATAAATATTGAAAATTTAGTATTTTTACTTTTCAGTGTTGAGTTGATCACTTATAGTGGGTACTCATGTAGCATTGTACTGTTGTTGCAAATTGTAGAAAAAAATGGAATGGTGCAAAACTTACAAGAGAAATAAGATGTGTATGGCTGAATGTAGCCAATGTTTGCTTGCATGTATCAATAGTTTTCCACTAGTAGCAATGGAAACTTTGTTGAGGATAATAACAATGATCCTGTGTTTCTTTTTCTATCCCCCAGCAAACAAATTCTAAGGAGAAATTTGAACCAAAATACAAAACAAAAGGCCGTAGTTCTTCAAAGAAACAACACCTTAGAAAAAAGGGTCAGGAACAACAAGAAAAAAAGGTAAGTGTACGATGCTCATAAAATGGTTTCGGTGGAATTTAGACCATTTCAGAGTTTTTGTTAACTGCTTTAAAACAAGTGTTGGTGAAAACCTTCCAGCTGATCTTGCTTGTTAATTTTCACATCAGTTGAAAACCAGAGAAATGGCCAACTTCTGCTGTTTAACATCCACAAATGTGTCCAAGCATAAATAGTTTCAGAATTGTGATAGTTTGTTAACAGTTTTTGAGAGAAAAGCTTTCTAAAAAATTTGCTTGTTTTCAAAATTAAATCTGCCAATCAAACTGCTGGAAAAGTTTCACATCTGCCTTACTCTGTTTCCATGTTATTGTACTTAGATACTTTTTTCTCACTACCTTTTTCTCTTTTAATTTGGAAGAATGAAAACCACTATGACCTAGGGGTTTATCAAGATTTAATCAGAAAGATAGAGAAAGAGGGTCCAAGGAAAATGACTTGACACTAATGGTGTAATAGTACTGATGAGAAGTAGTTGTAATTGTTTATTTAACAAGTATTCACCAAAGTGATGAATATTATTGAGCCACAAAATTCCACCACATTCACTATGC
>OZ026597.1:31785604-31818104 GCA_964020085.1 Micromussa lordhowensis
TTCTGAAAGTGATGACTCTCGTTACTTTGAGAATTAACAGCCTTACGGGCTCGTTACTTTAGGGGGGGCTGGTGGTGGTTATTTTCGAGGGGTAGTTACTTTCGGGGAGCAAAAAACATTATATAAAGATGGTACGACTCTGCTCTTTTTTACGAAATAAAAAATCGGAATAAAAAAGCCAGTTCTTAAAACATGGGATACGATTCTTCGTTCCAGTATTAATCTGTGTACGTTAGTAAATGCCATATGGGTGAGCTCTTCATGTCTATTGCCAGATTTCATACCGTGAGGGCCTGGGTACGAGTCCGTGTATTATGGGATAAACAACACAAGACCCATATATTCAGAAAGAGCACATTGAGCTTTACAAAATCCTTTAGTTTCGTGTTAATTGGGCCAATATCGAACAAGATACAGCCATTCAAAAACTTAAAAATTTAGTAACAAATGTATGGATTGCCGGACACTTTTTCGGAATATATGGGTCTTGTGTTGTTAATCCCATAATACAAGGACTTGTACCCAGGCCCCCACCGTATAAAATTGTCAGTGGTCGACAGGAAAGCCAATCAAATACTGTGAACTGTTTCTACTTCATGACGCACTCTGCTACGTTAGTCTGCTGTGGCAATATCTTAGTGCGCTAGTCGAGTCGGTTTTCAATTTTTCATTTAAAACCGAAAAAAAAATTGAAAAAAGAATTGAAGAAACGTTCCTTTTAATATGGTACTGTTGAAAATGATTATAATTTCAATCAAAAATTTCAATATTACGTGAAGAAAATTCTAGGGTTTTGTTTTAACACGGCGCAACTTAACTGGTAAAGCAATCAAGTTACCGTACCTAACTATCACCTGACTATTGACTGGAATGAACCTTGATTTCACTATTTTCGAGAAGGAGGGGGGGGGGGGGGTTGGGGTGGGCTCGCCACTTTCGGGGAGGGGGGCGCTACTTTCGGGTTTTTTTAGCTGCCACAATTTTATGATGTTATTTTCGGGGGATCACTACTTTAGGACGTGAGTTTACGGTAGTATTCTATAGGAAAATTCCTTACCTGACGAGGGAATTCCGCGTTAAATTGCACGCGAAAACCGATATCGCACGAATCGCGAAGCGATGAGTGCGATATCGGTTTTCAACTGCAATTTAACGCGGAATTCACGAGTCAGGTAATGAATTTTCCTTGAATCGCATAATTGAATAAAATGAGAAAAAAAGAAAACAGCAGTTTGGTTTTATCCTGAGATAGATGAGATAGATGACGTAGATGCGAAACAATATCACCGAGCCTCGTTTTCAACTCGCAATTCCGCGCTAAATACCTCGCTTCGTAAACCAATCAGAATGCAAGATTTTATTCAATTATGCGATTCTACACGTAATTCGGTGTGTTATGTTCTGAGCTTTGGGGTCTGGACGTTTTGGTGTCCTTTAGGGACCAGATGTGTTTGCTCAACTCGGTTGCGTTCCTTTTATTCTCGTTTCTAAATGAAGCCGTGTGATTTCGGAATCTTGTTTTAAATTGAATCCAAAACAGAATTTGCTGTGACCTGGAAAATAATGGCTCGTGCCAGACCGTATTCACTAAATAAGACAAATAGATGCAACCTGTGCATAACAGAAAAACTGTTCATCATATGCAAACCGGGCGCGGGCACCCTAAATAAAAGGAACAAACTGGCGAGTGTGTGCCGGTATACAACCAAATACTTGACAAAGCATGCTTGAACCATCAGCCTATAAAAGGAACCGTATAGTTGGTCAGTGTTTCATGCACCTGACAAGACAGGATCACCAGGCCCTTTCGAAACAGTTCTGTAGTGTATGTTTTAATTTTTCCTTTCATATAGCTCCATAACTAAAGAGACTCAAAGATAAGGTTTTTACGTTTCTATATATACATGTATATAACTAGGATAAGGGTGTTGTGAAGCCGGCTGCACACCCCCACCCAATTTTTCTGGGCATACCCCCCTTGGACATTACAATTTTGTTTAGAAATTACTTTTTTAATAGGGGATGTACATTGCTTTACAATTTATTGGAATTAATAGAAAACGTTAAATAAATGTGTTTAATTTAGCATTCTCTCCTTTTAATTTTTTTTAACAAGCACTAACGTAGTTGAACGTTGAAAGGCTCGAGTCATTTTAACCGAGACTGGCTTGAAAAGTGCACTTTTCTGGGAAACTTAACAAGACAGTCCTAAACCTTGGGTTATTCTGGTCCATTTTTTTCGTCTTTAAAAGTGGATATGAATTGACAAAAAGTGTAAAACACAAAGTTTTTTTCTGATGAGACAATGTGGGTAGAAGTAGCTATTTCATAAAGTTTTGTTTTGAAAGCTTACAACGTATTACAGTACTTCTCTTTGGGACACTCAAGTTTGTTATATATTGACATTTTGGGTATGACAACGTAAATTACAATAAAAACAACAATGAAATCACTCAAAATAATAAAAAGGTCCTGAAACATTCCAATTTCACCTAGCCTGAAATGTCAGTTATCTCCTTGGACTGACATACATGTATGTCAAGGTGACTGACATTTGAAACTAGATTTCAGCTGACAAATTTTGGGTTTCTTTTAGGGATAATCACCTTTCAAGTTTAACCTAACTATTTAAGAGAGAACTTAGTTGCATTAAAGTTAAGCATCAAATTTACAGATATTAACTAAAGGTAAATATAAATCGAAGAAGACAAAATGATTACTGCAACAAATTTAAACTGAAAATATTGGATCTTCCCAGGGTTCCCAGGCTACTTATAAGAACAACATACTAATTCTTATTAACCGAGCAGGATGTCTGTATGCGAGAATCTTGACCAAGGCTGTGAGTACAGACAGAATCAGTGAGGTCTGTGCACATGACCGAGGTCAAGATTCTCCCATACAGAGAGACAGACTAAGATCAGTTAATAAGATGTTTACTACATGGCAAACAAGACAAAATTAATTTGTTTAATGTCACTGGCTTGCACTAGTGACATTTTGCTTGCGAACAACAATGAGTTGAACTTAGATCTGCAAAAGTTTGTGTATCCTCTTTAGTTTTTTTCTCATCAGGCTGGTGCTTCCATGGAACTAATACTTTTAGACGGAAATAGTCAATAGTTTTGTATTTTAGTTTGCAACCTTCAAACTTCCGTAACCGGTCTAGATGCCGTTCTAGATAGGAAAATCTAGACCGTGGTCAATATCGATTTCAGCCGATCAAATTTGTGAATTCGGTAAATCCCAGTCCTTGTGAGACACAGCCATATAATAAATAATATTATTATTACTAATATGTTCAGTTACTGTTAATTTCTTCAGTCCAGATCAATGTAAGTGACAAAATCTCCACACTGGTCCAGCAACAACACTTTCAGTATTGTTGGGAGAGTTTGAACATTGATACCACTTCATTATAATAACAAGCAAAAATTGAATGGTTCTAACAGCTCATGGGATGCCAAACCAAACATATTCTGTACTTTCATCTTGAACATCACAACTCAGCCTTTTATCAAAATACAGTCTAACATCCAAATGCATCACTCAGTGGCAGTTTCACAACTCCTACTCCACCACCAAGTCTGCGATAGTTCATTCCTCCATAAAGCTTCCACTGGTTAGACATTGGATCAAACACTTCAATAGTCTTAAGATAAGTGGTGCCGTCAAATCCACCAACAGCAAGAAGCTGCCCATTCACTACTGCCAGTCCCACTCCACTACGGCGAGAATTCATTGCGACTACTGGAAACCACTGGTTTGTTTTGGGATCATAGAATTCTGCACTGCTTAGTTCTGTTGCATCATCTCTCCCCCCAACTAAGGAAACAGAAAAAATACCTTATTTGTACAACATATTCAGTTGACAATGTTGTAAATGACTGAATTCCTGAATATTTTAAATGGATGTGTTGCTATTGTTGTGTTTTATGGGTAAAGTCTGCATAAAGGCCAAGTGGCCCATATTTCTACCCCATCATGATCTGGATGGGATGCTAGTCCATGACAGAGCTACCCTGAGTGGACAGAGGCACTGTGTTAGTAAAGGGTCTTCCCCTGACATGGTTAAGACCCGGACTGCTTCATCGAGAATCACACTAACCATGAGGACACGGCACATCTCCACATGATGTGTTTAAGTCAATGTAAAACACTTTTAAAATGCTCAGACAAGTGACAATTGTGATATTCAAATGGAAAACCAAGTCCACTTTGCCTGGGCAATTACTGGACAGTACAATGAAAATGTACAGTGTCAAGGAAATTTGGGTTTTACATGTAACATGCAACATTGAGACATCAACGTACATTCAAGAATCTTACCAACATAAAGTTTATCTTGGAACAAAGCTGCTCCAAGATGCTTCCTTCGTGTACCCATGGGAGCCACTGGACTCCACCGATTTGTTTTAGGATCATATTTCTCCACTGTGTTTAAAGGTGAAGTACCATCTGATCCACCAATGGCATAGAGATATCCGTCAAGCACTGCAACACCCACACCCAGTCGACGAGAACTCATAGATGCCACTCGGAACCATCTGTTTTCTTGAGGGTCATACTTTTCAACAATGTACAGACATGAAACACCATCTTGCCCTCCAACAGCATACATGTACCTAGAAGAGTTGTTTTGAAAATTGATTTTTATTTGTTTACAATGATATTTATTTTAACCAACATTAAGATTTCACAGGAAAATCCGACAAGCCAATCAGAGAAGAAAAAGCCAAAGGATGTAGCCTCAATTCAAAAGGCTCCATTTGCTTCATTTGAGCCCCCAGGGGGGGGGATACTTCCTTATAAGAGGTTAATGGGGATGTGCCGCTGGATGGGGTCGCATTTCTACAACTGGATCGACTATAATGGGGTTACATTTTTAGCATGGTTACTAGAAAGGGGTCGCACATTTTCGGGATTTCTGGGATAAGAAAATTCTGGTGAGCAGGGATTTAAAAATAGGAAGATTCGCGGTAAAAAAATGGTTTGTGCTGTTTTTTAATAATTAACAGTCGTCTCACATTGAATTCCGTTCGTGAAATCACAACTTAAATATTAACGACTCGCACAATAGTGCAGAACCCCTGGGTCCAGAACAAAGCCAACAAATCATCCGGCATAAACAAAGGGTGACTAAGTTGGGATAGAGAAAATTACATTTGCCAAAAAGTGACTTGGCCACAGAATAGACTATAATGGTGTAGAGGTTCTGAGAGGCCAGCGGCACATACCCAGCAAAAATTGACCCAAGTACTCCCCCCTGGGATTTGAGCCTATGACACATGATTTGAGCCTATGAAGCAATTTCCTTCACATTAAAAGACCAAAAGTATTGCTACGCCACCTGAATGGGATGCATAATAAACGGTTGCAGATGGTACCCCCCACCACCCCACCTAAATATTTTGTCAGGTTACCCTAGGCAATTAATTTACCAGTTCATGTTTCATGCCTGGATAGAGAGAAGCACTGTGAGAGTATGGCACCTCTCCCAGGAACAGGATGCAATGATCCCAGCCATGTATCAAACCGGACCTCTTGAACAGAGTTCAGTAACCAAGCCATTTGGCTACTAACCACACTTCCCACAAGACCACATGATCAGCAGTTATAAATGATATCTTAACTTACCCATCAAGTACAGCGACACCAACACTGGTCCGGCAAGTGCAAGTAGGTGAAACATCACTGCTCCATTGGTTTGTCTTTGGGTCATACCTCTCAACACTGTTGAGGTAGCTACTGCCATCATGACCCCCAACGGCATACAGTAAATTGTCCAAAACTGCGACACCAACACCACAGCGTCGCTTACTCATAGTGGCAACCATTTTCCAATCACTTGTCTGAGGCTCATAGCGTTCGACGCTGCTGATAGCATCCCCACTACACCACCCACCCACTGCAAACAGTACCTCTGTACATTTCGTTGGTTTTCGTGGTCGGGTTCGTGGTCCCTGCATAAGCAACCTTTGCTCCGGAAGTAAAAGATAGTTCTTTGCTTCATCGACTAAGTCCCTACATGATTCATCACTTTTGACCAAAGGATCAGTGCCAACAACACCAACTAAGAATTTGGGCAACAACAACGGTAGACGGACGTGTTGTAAAATCTGCGAAAGATGGCATCGCCTCTCTGAAACGCTATATTTGACCCAGTTTATAACCGCTGTGAAGACTTGCTCCTCCGAGCGAATGTTAAGCTCGTCGCTTGAGAGAATGTCGAGTAATTGTGTCACCGGTAGAAGCAGGAATTCCTCACTTTCCATTACTTCTTGGAAATTGTGCTGAGTGAAAATGTCAGCGATACGTAATAGATCCCGACAGGCGTGAGTATCAGCGAAGGCCCTAATACCAAGACAGTTCGAAGGGTCGAGTTGGCGTTTTAGAAATTCGCAGCATATTTCTTGAATTTCTGAGATCTGAAGAAGGCAAGCGGCAGGAAGAAGCACTTGAACATTGTTCTCTTCCACAGTAATCGACGCTGTGTAAGCGAAATCGACCAGCAATTGCATCGCTGTTTCATCGACATCTTGGATTGTTATTTCCATTTGTCTGCTCTCTGCCATCTCTCCGGTAAACATGGCCCGAAAATACGGGCTACACGCCGCCAAAATCACCCGATGTGCAAACATAGTTTTGCTACCAGCCTTTATGACAACGTCACACAGTTCCTTGCATTGTCGTAAAGCTTCTAAAGTGTCCAGGAGTTGCTTGGGGTGGCGATCCGAGATGTGCCTCATCCTCGGTTTGCTGAGTTGAGAAGTGGACTTCAAAGGGCTGCCACCAAAGAAACCGAAGTCAATCGCCGAACTTTTCTCCATTTTACCGACAGCGAAGATATCTATATTGCCAGTCTTGAATGTTTGCTGTGTAATTTAAATCATTTTGTTTTTAATTTGTGACATTTTGATGTGAATTCTAACCTCTTTTCGCCACAACAAACGAAACAATAAGACCAGACTGTGTAACCTGGCATCGAAAAGTGTGAAATCATGGGATTTGAAAAAAACGAAGGAATGGGAAGGAGTTTGAAGTCTGGTTTTTATTTGATATACTTTTTATTTTTTTTAAATCTTTCATTTTCTTCAGGTTTCTAACTTATAGACTATAGCTAAATCACTGCACATGTAGTATCGACTAACATCCCATTCAGTTGGCCGAGTAGAGAAGTAGTCACTCTCTCTTGGAGTTTAAACAGCTGGAAATGTGGGTCAGATACCTTTTTATAAAATGTTTGCTTGTTTGTTTGTGTATAGTTTCTGCTTTTACATTCTCCGTTCTTGGAGGCATTCCAGATCTTGATAATTTATGAAAATAGACCTTTTTACCGATACGGCGGCCATCTTGAATTCTATTGTTTTGACTGAGAAATTATGGGCTGCCGAGGGGGCAATCGCTGGAAAATTTATCGTATACACAGCTTTCAGGATAAATTTTTACTGCTTGTCTCTCATATTCCATAACAAATATTACAAGCGTTACATCTTTCCGTCACGATATTTGGCAGTTGTTCCTATGGTTATCGAAAAATTATTGTTAAAAGTTATCACGCCACAGTATCCTTTTTAATTATTTCTCATCTGCCCCCTGGGCATCCCATAATTTCCTCGGAATTCAAGATGGCCGCCGTATCGGTAAAAAGGTCTATTCCAAACTACGTTAAGCTTAAATGTAGCCTGTGAACAGGCTCAGGCTGGAAGGACCGAGAAGGAACTGGCTGAGAGTGAAGTTGCCAGGGGCCCGTTTCTCGAAAGCCCCGGAAACTTTTCGGGCCCGTAAAGTCATTTTTTGTTCATCTGTATCTGAAAACGGAGAAGTGTATACGCCTGAAACTTCTTGTGTGAAGATAACCTCTGTTTATATTATTTTATAAGAATATGTGAATAAAACAGCTCTGTAATCATAAGCTTTGAGATTTTGCTATGGCTTTCCGGATGCGAAAACTTTTCGGGACCTTCGAGAAACGGGCCTCAAGCCCGAAACGTCTGCTAAATAGTTGACTTTTTCTACATTGTTCAATTGCCAACTATGATTTAATACTGTCGAGTTTCTCGGTGCAAGAAAGAGGCATGAGAAGCCAATCTCGCGCTGGGACAGATCCAAGAACGGTGACTGGTAATATACAGGTACAGGGGTGTGTCCTTAAAAATATCTAGTTTTTCTGACCTGCTATTTCCTGCTTTATGAGATTTTTTGATGGGGGAAAATTGAGAATAACAAGAATAACAGATTCTTAAAAATTTCTTAAACGAACGGGAGGGGCTGAGGGTAGGGAGGGGGGCATAGCCTCTCTCTAATTCAGCCCCTGTTGTCCCTGGCTTAACGTACTTGTATTCACTACCCTGGGAACTGGAGAGAATGGCTTACAACTGTCAAAGAAAATTTAGATCAAAGAAAAAGCACATCGGAAAAGCAGTGGGCTAGGGGAAGCGAACACTAACTAATGGCTGTTTATTACAAGAGTGTTCTATACCACGTCCTTTGACATGCATCACTTCCTTATGGTATTGTAATAGACCATTTTACAGTTGCGTGCTTAGCTACCTGGCAAATGAATGCAAGCGAGGCGCGGAGGTGACATTGCTCTGATACAAACCTCCCTGTTTTTCTTTTTCTAACTAGTTAGCATAAGGACAACTTGATTAACACAACAAAAGCAGTGAGGTCTGTATAAAAACAAGGTCACCTGCAGCCTCACTGCCACTTACAGGTCAGGTCACTGAACAGAAAACTGTAAAATGGTTTATTCTTTACTTAACAAATTGAATTAAACTTAAGTCTGCTATTCGATTCTGCTATTTCATGATCATAATCCCATGTTTCATACCGCAGCACTGAGTTTGAAGACGCGAAAGTGAGTCCCGCCGTGCTTTTAACATTGTTGACTGTCTCACTATTCAGCCCTGCTGGAGTGAAAGGAAACTTATCCACAAAATAATTAGCGAACGTTTCATGACTGCCATTTTTCCTTTCGAACTTTTGAGCGTTTCTTCTCCTGTTTGCCCGATAAGAGGCCACCGCACGTTCGAAGCCTAAGAATAGAATTGAGACAAAAATTCCAGCAGCGACAAGAACGAAAACGCCGTTGTAGTTATGTACGGACAGTCTGTCTGGCGTTTTCTCAAAATCTTCTTTTTTCAAGCATTTCCGCACCAGCCACTTGCTCCATAGCTCTGCCAGCACGTTGTTGTCGCTAAATTGTAGAATACTGTTCGAGAAGGGTTGGGTCCAAGAGGATTGTTTTCTAAGGACCAGTCCGTAGCCCGAGATGCCAAACGGCTCTCCCACAATTCTCAGGGAACAGTTGTGCTGCGAAGAGACCATGTGTTCTAGGTAAGGTTGGTCATCTATGTAAACTGAAATCTCCCTAAAGACAAAAGTAAACACAATATCAGGATGCCCTGAATACATGCCAACGAAAGCCAAAAACCAAAATCTGAATTCGATGACATATATCTATTTATTATATGGAGGAGAGTGTTTTACTGGGAACTAAACCACTCGTAGATTCCATACGCTACTTCATCCGGGACCCGAGTGGCGTATTTTCCGAATGTCACCTTTGTGAGTGTCGTATCGTTAAATGACGTCACGATTCCCGCCTTTTGTTTTATATTTATGCTTTTGTTTTATGTTTTATATTTAGTCTCCATATAATAAAAAGAACATTACACGTTGGCTCGAAGATATGAATTTTATGTTCTCGTGTGCAAGAACAATATCTCACTCGTTCGCTTCGCTCACTCGTGAGATATTGTTCTTGCCACTCGAACATAAAATTCATATCTTCTCGCCACCGTGTAATATCCTCTATTTACTGAACGGTATTTTTATTCGTCTGTTCTGTTATCGATGATTATTGCGTCATAACACTGTGAACTACGAAGCTAGGTTTTCTGCCTAGAAATCTCTGAGAAAGGAAGGCTCACGAATTGGCACATGATAAAAGCTGCCAAAGATTGATAGAAGTAGTCTTCTTCAGTTAAGTATAAAAACAAATGAGATAGTGGATTTTTAGCCTGGTAAATGCATCAGAAGATTATTTTTCTGTTAGTGACAGGCAATCTCAGAAAAGAAATCAATTTATTAATGAATTGAACGTCTCCTAACAAGAACTCTCCCTGTCAATGAACATTGCAACCTCTTTCCCAGGGCCTTTTCCTGCCCTCAAGCAAGGGAAAAGGCCCTTGTAACGAGGTTGTGAACACTGAGTGTACGGGTAAGGATAGTCTTATACTGTAATCGTTAGTAATTGAGACACGCTGAGGCTTCCACCTTAACTTAAACTTTACCCTGATTTTACTTTCTTTACACCATCATATACATTTTCCACGCTATGGTCTTTCATGTTCTGATAGATTTTACGCATGCGCGGGTCACGATTAAACTTGAAGTAGGCCTCAGTGCTGCTCGACTTGAGTGTTCCGAAGCGAAAGCCTGGGGGAGGGTTTAACATCTGTTGAAAATAATATGACAATATGATCAACAAATCAGGTATACGTAAGCCATAAATACTACAATTTATGCTACATGAATGCATGTGAACAACAGAAACAAAAAAAAGAGCAAACAAATAAAACAGAAAGTATTCAACTCTAAGGACTTTCGGGTTATCAAAAAGCTAGAGGTTATTGGCTTGTGGCATTAACAGTTTAATACCCATGAATTGACAGACTCCGTTTGCCGGGGACAGAGTTTAAAGGGAAAGTGTATAGACAAAGAATTTGTATGTTTTTTTGGAATATGGAGAACTGAATAAAAACGTTGTCGAGTCACAATGTGAAATTTTCAAGATCTAGGGAAGGATAGCTGTGGTGCAGGACTACACTTGGTGCAGGACTACACTAGGAGAATCATTGAGGATAAAGCGTCATGAATTCCGTTCAGTTTCAGACAGAAAGACACGAAAGAAAGAAGTTGTTTTAACACATGTCTTAAAGAGCAAGCCTTTTGCGACAGGCCCAAAGAGACCTCAGTAAGTTAGTACTGAGACAAAACTGTAGTTGTATGGCAGTTTACCTTTTCATCATGTATCCCTGTAATGGGGGGTTCCGCTTCATCTTTCACCTTGTTGGCAGCAAGATTAGCTGTATAAGTGCTACTGAGAATTATCATGGCGAACGCGAAGAAAATAGCGACAAAGCGCGCACTTAAGCTTCTTGGAAAACCACTTCCAGCCGGCACGTGCACAAACGTGCTCCAAGTGTAGGACATGCTTTCAAGCAGTGTCACTCTCTGTCTTCTTTTAAAGAACTTCTTTTCTCTTTCCAAGAAAGGGCGTTTGCTCTTAGAATAAAACTCCCCCGTTTTTCGGTCCAGGAACCACAGCGCAAGGAGCATTGTAAGAATTGTTGTCACAATAGCAAGCCACAAGCTTGTGCCAAATGGTTCGAGGAATTCCATGGTTATCAAAGGTCTAGCAGTATTACCATTCGATATCATCATTCCTATGCCAACCTCGCCGTAAGGAGAAGTGAAGTCTACCACCTGGCTGCGTTGCGCGTTGATGGTGATGGAGCCAAGTGCCATGTCTGCGTGTCCATACAACACCTCTCCTATCATTCCATTCCAGCGCCCTGTGGCATCGTCTATGGCGCCATACTTTCCATCTGGGACAAGGTAAAGCTCGTAATTGAAGCCGAGCTTGTTCTGTATCAAGCCCAGAAGGTCTACCATTAAACCAGATACGCAGAAAACATACAGCTCTTCCGTGTTGTTTCGTGTCGTGTCGTTTCGTTTCGTGTCATTCGTGATCCTTGAGTGCGCGTGCTCATAACAAGGCACACCCACTTCGCAACTCGGTTGAAGCGATCTTCGTTGCAATCTTTGCTTTGTACAAAGCTCTCCGCCTTCACAACCAAGCACACCACCAACCTTGTAAAGGTACTGACCATGCACTATGGTGACAATTCTAAGAGCCTTTGCGATGCTGTGAGGAATGCGGCGGAGTTGTTCGAGAATGCTGCCTTCAATTTGAATACTTTCCTTGTACCGATATGTTCCAATTTGCATCCAAGATTGCGCCTTCACAGAATTGTTGTTTTCATGCTTTAAAATAGCGTAGGCATCACTTAGAAATTTCTGATTGAACGAAGAACTTGCATTTGCGTGCTCAAGAGGACTGTGAAAAGAACGGGAAATTAAGAAATCAATGTAAGTTCATCATTACCAAGGCGCCGTCCACCCTACGCTGGAGAAATTGCAATTGTGAAAACAAAGCTTTTTGTAAATGATGACTCTTCGATAATCATGATATTCCCTTGTCCGAGTTTAACTCAAACACAAATTCGATCGAGAGCGGGCTGGTTTTCACTAGCGACGGAGTCGGAGTCGTAAGAGCGCTCACGACCTAGTGAAAACCGAAATCGTAGTCGTAAGCGGAGTCATAAGCTCGACGGAATCGGAGTTGGAAGAATGAGAACGTTTCCATTTCTTCCGATTCCGTTTACAACTCCGTCGCTTACGATCTCGTGAAAACTAGAATGTCGAAGTCGGAAGTAGAAGCGGTAGAACCAAGCAATCCGGCCCGAAATCGAGCATTGTGACTGTTTTATTCTTCCGCTTCTGCTTCCGATTCCGACACCAGTTTTCACGAGATCGTAAGCGACGGAGTCACAAGCAGAACCGTTGTTCTACTTCCGATTCCGTCGGTTTGATTTTCCACTAGATCGTATCACTCTACGCTCCGACAATCTAGTACTCACGAGATCGTAAGCGACGGAGTCGTAAACGGAATCGGAAGAAATGGAAACGTTCTGATTCTTCCGACTCCGATTCCGTCGAGCTTATGACTCCGCTTGCGACTCCAATTTTCACTAGGTCGTAAGCGCTGTTACGACTCCGATTACGATTCCGACTCCGACTCCGTCGCTAGTGAAAACCAGCCTTAATTAGAATCTAAAGAAATTTTTGCACCATTTCTGAGCGCTGGTCCAGGCTGAATACTGAACAACATATTTGAAGACAAGACTGTGAAAGACTGTGTTAGATAAAAACCAAATCTATGTACCAAATCTATGTATGCATCTATGTATACTAGGTCTTACCTTAGAAACGATTTACGCGGAATCCATCGAAACTGGTCACCAAAACAAGACTCGTTTATTGAAGGTAAAACGGTTGTAAATGAGTCCACAAAATCAGCTCTCGCTGAAGAAGAAAGAATCTGTAGTGCGTTCATTGCTGCAATAATCACCAAAGAAAAGCAAACATTAATAATAATACACTTTCACATACACCTTCATACAACATCCACGTAACTAGATCGTAACTGGCCAAACCAAAGTAATCACTCTGGCCAATCACAAAGGACATATGATCCATACAATCCAATGAGTCAATCAAAACTCGTAGTAAATCCCTGCAGCTGATGCGAAACGCGGGAAAACCGTGTGCTCTAATCTCTCGGCCTCGTGTATAGCTATCATGTAGATAGCGGAGCGCCGAAAAGCTAAAGCCAACGACGTGATCTTAGTCTCTCATTACCTTACGCTTGCAAATTAATCTGGTGACAGGCGAAGGAAAAACTAGGTAATATAATTATAAGCCAGTTTACCTTTGTCTGCACTTTTGCACCTAATGGCTGGCAACTCATAGAACGCTATAGCTGACAAGAACACATCACCAAGATAGCCTGATGTCGCAGTTTTTAAACTATTTCTTACCTATTGTTTCCTCTGAAGTATTAAGTCTGATTCCAATAAAGTTTGAAACAGTTCTTCCTACAGAAGTGTTGCTTGTGGCGCGAACAATATCTTCTGTTCCAAGCCACAGGAAATGCTCAGAAACCATCCCCAGGTCCCTCGCAACTTCTAACACAGTCTTCACCGCTTGCTCCCGGCAAGCTAAAACCATTACTTTGACCTCTTGGATTTTTATTTTGACCAATTTTTCCGCTACAAGAACCTTGGTCGCGCCATCATGTAAATCCTTGGCGGGGAGTAAAGCCTCGAAGACATAACCAGTGCTTGTTTTGCCTCCTGAAATAATCTCTTTCGTTAGCTTATCATTTCCTTCGTGCATATCATATAAAATTGCGTACTTGTCAACTTGTAGAAAGTCAAGAACTCCTTGAATCACTTCAGATTGGCGAGATGAGGGAGGTCGAAGAAATTTGTAGTTCTTAAACACTTCCTAATAAATGAAAGGAAATACATCAATTAATTAATTAATGATCCGACTCATTCCTAGTTTTCCAAACTAAGTATGAGTTAAAACTGTTTACATATATTTTAAATTAAATATTCATTACCTTCGGGAATGTCTGCCTGGTTAGATAAAAGACTAGAGCTGTGACGCTGCGAAATGTGGTCTGTTTACCTGTGCGATGATATACTATCGCCGTCGGCCAGGAGCCGATCGGCTCCTGCGTCGGCATACTATAGATGTTTTGCTTCCAAAATAAATACTAAGTATGTAAAAGAAGTTCACTGAACCACTGGAGTGAAAAATAAAAAATAAAATGGTACCGTTTTCCTCAGATGCGATGTAAAAGTTTATCGACTTATTAATTTTTACCATTTATTATTTCATCAAAGAACGTACCTGATTTTCAAAAGCTGAATCTCTTGTTGTCCCCAAAATAACCACTGGAATAATTCCGATGAACTGAATAAAATCTTTTGGAAATGAATTCTCATATGGCAAGAAAACTGCATGAACTTGTCGAGGGAGCAACTCGTGACACACCATATCAAGAAGGTCTCCAAATGACCATAACTCTTTCTTAGAAACAGTAAGAAATTCAAACTTAACTTCGTGTTGCAGATGCTGACGCTTGTCGAGAAGTTCAAGAGCTCTTTCAAAAGTTCCAGTCCAATTTGTACTTGAATGTGTGTCCGTAATGAGTGCTAAGCGAATTCTTGACAGTGATGGCACGTCGGAACATCGTGTTAGGCATATGATTACATGGAGAATAGCGAAGTATTTGTAGAACATATCCAAACTTTTGTGTCATATGTGAGTTGGTTCAAGCAGTTCCACTGTTAAATTTGTACGCGGCACAAATTCAGTCCTAACGTTTGTTCTTGAGCATGATTTGGCACGCAACGCGCAATCCTCCCTGAAAAATCTGAAATAGTTTATATTCCAAAAGATTGCATAAGTTTTCCCCCCGTAGGCTTGAAAATTGCGTCGTTAAAAAACCTGCTGTTGGTCGTTTAATTAAACAGTCGTGAAATTAGGAAGGTGGCTAACCAATGATACTTTGCGGTATTCAAGTCCCACAAACTTACTCGGTCCTAACGGTTCTCCAAAACCTTTTTCTGACCATCCTTTACAATGTTATAAATAAATGACATGCTTTTTTACCAAGTGAATTAATATTTGTCTGTACTTATTTATTGGCAGGTGCTTAGTTTGTCCGGCTCCCGTCGAGATTGATTAATTTTAGTAGTAGGGTGTTTAGAAATACCGATGATTTATATGATTATGCACAGATATCTTGGTGTTGAATGGTGTCCCTAATCCTTTATATGGGATGCAGGTTGAAGGTACAAATCTTCTGTAAAAAAACAAACAAACAAGGAAACAAACGCTCCACCATTTATCTGGCGTATCCAACGATATCGGAATAAGGGTTTTCCGAGGTTGCGGAGCACACGGGCCTCTCAACTTGATGTCTGCCGGAGTTTACTGTGACTTCCGAATGTAACTAATTAGATAAAAAGACGAATAAACAAACTACTTGGGGCAAAGGAAAATTGTTTGCGTCTGGTCTTGTTTTAATTTGTTTTGTTTATTTTTCTTCAATGCACTTCTGAAAGAGGTAATATATGTGTCGATCTGTGAAAGCGAGTGATAGCAGCGTTTGTCTAAATTACAATTTTTTCTTCCATCCATCCATAGGCACTTCCACAGCAAACCGTTTGCAAACCAAACGATGACAACAATCAACGAAGAGAGAATTGTTGAAAGGTCAGTCAATAACGTCATTTAGAATAAAGCTGCTGCATACCTCAGCGTACATTAAAGTAATAAGTTATGATAGGTTGTAAATGCACCACTAGAAATTATAGAGCACGTATTTCGTGTACAGCCGAACCTCTCCACAACGGCCATGTTCTTGGGGCAGAGCAAAGTGGCAGTTGGGGAGGGGTGATCGTTATGGGGAGGAAGGGGTGTAATATGACACCTGTTTTTTTTCGGGGGGTCAGTTGCAGCATTTTTATTGTGGCCGTTTAATAGTGGAAGTTTGACTGTGTAACTTTGAGGTCTATAAAAACTGCTGACTTCCAATGGTGCGTCCATTAGTAGTTTCTCTAGACCTCAAGCATACATGATTTTCTTAGAGAACATCAAACACCATCTGATAACTAAAAAATTATGATATGTAGAAACGAGCCCGCGATATTCTACGGCAGCAGTCTGTTGTCAAACAAAAATGGCGGAGGACGTAAACAACGAGTCGCCTCCTTCAAAAGTGGAAGAACGAAAAATCGTGGTTGAGTTTTGTCAACTGCAGGAGAAATCACGGCAGCTTTTTAACGCACTGAGGTACTGTTCTTTTTCTGATGTTGCCCCTGTGGTATATCATCTGTAAGCTAGGTTTTTGTGCACAACAAGTCTGCATCAAGGAGGGTGTGTATCGGGATGCATGTCTATTGTTAAACCGTCGACGCCTGTTTTGGTAAACCTCATATAATTTTTTTTAGAATCGCTTTAGATGCAGAATTAATTTATTCGAAGTCGAGCATTTCGTGCTATATATAGCTAATGTTTTTTTTTTATAAATTAATTGCTCAGTGCTTCACTTGTTCGAGTTTGGGACAATGCGTTCTTGTAAGTATTTTTCAACTCAACTCAACAGCCCAGGGGTGGGAGAGGTCTTTGTTATGATTGACTGATATATTGTAAGGAAACACGTTTTGCAAGCTCTCTGTTGCTTACCCTGTGTTCAATGACTACCCGTATTCAAGAGAGTGGTTATTATTATTAGGTGTAGAGAATTTAGTTGAGGGACTGACTACATAGATTACATACAATGCAATGTAAATTTTCTATGTGCGTAAAGGCAAAGTCTGTTCCAGTCCTGGGGATCAGAGGAGGTTTCCAGTTTCTGCTTTGTGTTGCATTTAAGATGATTTCCAGTCGGTACTGCACACTCTTGAGAGTTTGTTTGCATTTTTTGTTTTGCTTCACAAAATGTAAACATTTCACAACTACTCACATGAAGTAAATTCAAAGTTTCAAAACAACTGCCATTATGGATGTGAAGCAGTCAAAGCTTTGCTCTTTCTCATATCACTTGATGAAACAACTTTGAAGCTGTAAAAGTGAATAAAGCTGTTGGAAAAACAATTTGAAATGTCTCAAAGATAAGGTATGTGGTTCATAACAAATATCATTGATTCGAATTCCATCAAGTGGGAACTTGGGTGCTGAGACTACGCAGTACGGACTGGAAATCAACTTTAATTTATTATGTGCATTTGCAACTCCTCCTGCAGAATGAGTGTCAAGAAAATGAGCTCAGTCATAAATTATGCATGGCTTAATAAATTAAGTGTGGCGGTGAATTGAGCTAATAGTTAGCATTCTAAAGTCTGGATCAGGCAGTCTAGGTTCTCGTCCATACTAGTGTCCTTGTATTGTTTTCTTGCATATATTGCTTCTCTCCATTTGTGGAGAGATTAGTGCTGACAAACTTATACTGGCAGGAAAACATGTGATTTACTAACATCCTGTCAAAGGTAGCTTCATGCCACAGGAATATAAACTTGGAATTAGGTTAATCTCTGATGGGCCTCTTGGCCTAAGAGGGTTGTCCAATACTCCGACAAATTTATGCACACCATTGTATTGTATTATATCCACATAACAATAGATTAACAATACAATACAATTGAGAACGACGCAATACAATAGAATACAATACAATGCTATGCATAAATTTGTCGGAGTATTGGACAAGTATGTGGCCTAATCCAGACTTTACTTCAATAAGTTATTATAAATTCTATTTTCAAGGTATTATAAAATTATTACAAAAGTAATAATTTTATAATAATTATTAATAATCTTGTAATAATAATCACAAAGGTAATAATGTCAGTGTTTCAAAGACTGCTGTGAATTTCTATAATTAAAAGTAGTAAAGTCTGCATAGTCAAGCCAAGTGGCCCATCAGGCCAGTGGTTATGTCTGGTTTCTTTAGCTTGAAACAACTAGGACTATTTCTACTTCCCGCTAGATGAGATGCTAGTCCATCGCAGGGATACCCCCAGCATTAAATTCGCTGGTACCGATTTATACATCTGGGTGGGTGTCTTGCCCAACACAACATAATGTCCCCAGGCAGGGCTCTAACATGGACTGCTCGATCCAGAGTCAAGTGCACTGATCATGAGGCCACCATGCCTAGTAGTACAAAGTGCAAATTAATTTCTTTTTGTATGATTTATGCTTAACACAGAGACTTGCCACAGTTTGGGCACAAGCACTGGCAGACTCATTTTGGAAAAACGTTTGATGTCTACACTAGGGTAAATATGATATTTTTAGAAAAGGTGTAAGTTTTAAGTTTGTCTGTGTCTTATAGCTTGCTTTTTTGGTTTCCTGTGAATTAAAGTGCCTATGACATGAAAAATAATTGCTGTGTATTTGAAGTAATATATCAAATATGAAAGACAGTGTTTCATCAGGATATCCAAACACTGATAAGAGAGTTGAAAATACGATGCGCAGCAGAGTATTTTTGACAAAATTTGAGGTGTTTGGATAGCCTATGAAACACTGCCTTGAGTGTTTGATATATCTTCTTAATCAAAGCAAAAACTAAGGAGTAAACTGAGAAATAAAATCTTCAAAATCTATTCTAATTAAGACCTGGTGTCCAAACCTCCTTCATGGCTGTGATTTCCTTTGCTTTAAGTTGATGAATTATTAATGAGTTTGAGAAAGGCTTTTCAAAATACAGAAAAGGAAAACGCCATTCTTCTGTATTTTGAAAAGCCTTTCAAATACGCAGCAATTATTTTTCATGTCATAGGCACTTTTAATGCTGAAATATTAAACTTGTTTTTCTTCTCTCAGCTGTGGAAATTTCAGCAGAAGTACAGGTACATTAATTGTATAAATAATTATTAAAGATGTGTTAGAAGTAGATAGGATTGATTCATTTCTTGTTATAGTCAGAGATTAATATTATTGGAAATGTGTAGCCATGGTGACTTAATATAGAGTTTATAGTACTGTTTAAAACACGAGCAGCAGTGTTTTATCGGGTTTAAAAACACGAGGCGTAGCCGAGTGTTTTTAAGCCCGATAAAACACGTGCTGCGAGTGTTTTGAACAGCTTCAAAAATAACTTCAAAAATCCGCGATAACACCTACCTGCGAATTTTTCTATTGTTTCAAAACCCGAGAAAACACGTGCATGCGAATTCTTCTGCGGCTTCGAAAACCCGAGAAAACGCGTGCATTGAGAACAATTGATTGAGATCTTTATATAAAGATCACACGGAGATCTTTATATAAAGATTACGTGTGATCTTTATGTAAAGATCATGGTAGTCGTTCTCATTTTTACCAGGTATGAAGGTTCATGCACGTGATCAATTTGACGTCTCTGATAGGCTCATGTGCTTATGAATTATTAATGAGTTTTTGAATGACTTATAAACCTTCTTAGGACTCTTGTTTGGTTAAGAACGTCAGAACAAGATAGATGTCTCACTAGATCAACAGGATTTTAGCCATTTAAAGTGACTCCTCAGTATTGCATTGCGCATCCCTACTGCGCATGATTTTTGCGTCATTAGCGCGTGCAAATGAGTGCGTACACATACACAATGTAAGAGATTTCCCTCAAGCTAAGCTCAACAGCGAAATAAAAGCTTGTTTTCTCTTAAACAAGCACCGTAAGGTACCTTTTTTATTGCATTAAATAAGTCTATAATTCACTGCCTTTCCACTGAATGAGTAAGAAAAAACAAAGATGAAGACGCAGCTAGAAAGATTTTTTGTCAACTCTGATCCAAGATTTACATTTTTGCCAAGAAACATGTTCCTTTAAGACAATGCAATGTATGGATTAAGACTTCTTAATATTAACTCCAAGTGGTTTGCCACTGATACCCTGAAATGTAGCAGAACTCAGAAAAAGAACAATGCATTTAATGGTTAACGTTACACAGATTTTTGATGCACCTTTGATGAGTTATAACTCTTAAATGAGCACCATACCATATGTTTTTATTGCACATTTCGAATAACTGCATTATTAGGAACAACCACAAAAGGGTTGAAAAATTCTAATGTCAAGTGTTATTTCTAGGGAATCACCTTAAGGTAGGTAAAGGTAAAGTCTACATATGAGCTCATAGTGGCTCATAACGCCGGAGCTTATCCCGGTTTCAGTAGCATGAAGCCACTAGGAGTATTTCTACTCCCCCCTGGATGGGATGCTAGTCCATCGCAGGGTTACCCCCAACACTTATACACCTGGGTGGAGAGACGCACAGTGAGAGCAAAGTGTCTTGCCCAAGAACACAACACAATGTCCCCGGCTAGGGCTCGAACCTGGAGCGTTCGCTCTGGAGTCGAGCACACTAACCATGAGGTCATGTTCTGAATAGTCTCTAGTTTGATAAAAAAAAACTTGATTCTCTATAGCGACTGGACTGCCTAAACCATAAAATTTATTTAATGCTCTCTTATTACTTTATGTGTTAATTTTTCTAGGTCTATTTTGGATGCTAAATATAACCTGAAAAGATGGCAAATAGGAGAAATTGCATCCAAAATTGGACAACTTTACTATCATTACTAGTAAGAGATTCTGTTATTGTTCTAGGTATACTGTATTGTATATAATGGTACTGATAAATGGAGAAGGTTAGTTGTAGTAAAGAGAGGGATGACAGGGTTAAATAGCACCTGGGATGCTCCAAAAGTGGTAGCCAGGAACAGGGAGGCATGGCTGAGACAGAATGTTGAAGTCTTAGGCACCAACTGGCACAAGAGCCATGATGAAACAACTATACATCCATGATAATGAACGTTATAACAACAACTGGCTTAGGCACCTGCGACCATGATGATAACAATGACAGTAGTGGCAGCAGCCATGGTGGCAGCGGCGGCAGTCGAGATGGTAATGGTGGTCATCAAGATGATGATGATCGCCAGTGGTTGGGCTTTGGTGATGGTAGTGATGAACTTTTTTTATGAGAAAATTTGGGATGAGAAATAGGTATTTTTTTGACAAGCCTATAAGATTAACGGTTGGAAATATAAACTTTGGGAAAAAGAAATAAGTTAAAAACAGTTTTAGGGTAGGTGTACATAAATTACAGTATTTTACAACTGATCGGGGTGACCTGTGCTCACTTAATACTCTCTGTGTTGCTTTCAATTTTTATAGATGGTTATCTTATTTATTTATTTATTTGTTTTTATTTTCTTACTAATTACTTTTCAGCCTTAGGACAAGCGAAGCAAACTACCTTCATGAGTCCTTTGGGTTTTATTCTGCCATCCGATCCAGGGCGTATTATAGTCAAGCAAGCAAGGAAGAAAAGTAAGAATACAGTATTGTTTTATTTGGCGTAGTCTCTGAAAAGAAACGACACCTTTTGAAGTCAAATATGGCACCCTTTAATATCTGTGAAATTTCTCGTGAACTTATTGCTAGGCAATGTTTTCGATAATTCTCCGCGGTCAATCCGTTTTGAGTCACGTGGTCTCGTCTCGGTTAGGTCACCGAAATGAATTGACCCCGAAGGAGATGAAAAAGCGGCACTGGAGCTAGGCAATGATTTATCCTCAATGCAGACACATTACAACAACTGACGCTATCGCAAGTCGATCTGAGAGATTTCTCTTCAGACTGTTGATTTACGTTTCAGAGATGTGCACTTGTTTCTTGAAATGTTTGATACACTTATGAATGTTGTACCAATCAACTTTTCAGGCCAGATTTGATGGTGAAAAAGCTGCGTTACTACGCACGCTTCATTGTTGTCAGTCTTCTCCTTAATAAGGTGGTTCTTGTCAAGGAATTGATACAGGTGATTATTTCTTTAGCTGTAGTTCACACATAACAAGCTGCGCATTGTACGCAACCATTTTTTTATTACGAAAAGAAACTTGGCAGTAGAACATCGGTTGCTGGTAAAAAACTACAGAAGACGATTTCACCAAGGAACACCCGTACAGTACACCGAAATATAACGATATGTGGGTTAAATATCAAACCGTTTTCATCTCTGTAGTCTTAATGTCTTAGTCCATTACAAGTTGGAATTTTTCTTTCTTTCTTCCAGGAACTCCATCACTATGTAGAGGAATACGTGAATGTGTACGAAGCTGACGACGATGAAGAGTGGAGGCTGGTGATAAGTGAAGTCACGGCTTTTATGGAGGTACATGTAGGGATGAAAAAGAATGAATTCCGTTTCAATCAGTCAAGACTGTGAGCAGTTTTTCTTTCGTTCGAAAATCCGCGGGGAAGAACGCATAGCACTCAGCGAACGAGCAGAGGCTAGTGGCGAAGCTCTCCTCTGCTCTTTCGCTCATTTCCCGCGGAATTCCAGCAAAAGATAGCCTGCGTAGCAAGCGTTCCCGTACGAGCCGAGTAAATCGGACCGCGCGAAAGAGCTTTTCGCATTCGGGCCGCGCGAAAAATAGGACGAGAGCAAAAAGGTCGAAGGAGCGGGACGGGGGAGGCTAATGTGAAAATTCTGTCAGACCTGTTTTGTGTTTTGTTTTGTTTGTTTCCTGATATACAGGCGGACTCGCTGGTGACAGTTATGACCCCGGATGTAGTTCCCGTAACTCTATCACACAGGATGGGAGAAAACGTGAGTTATCTTAAACGCTTAAGGTGAAGACACGAATAGGAACTATACTTATATACACCCAGATGATTTTGGACACTAAAACATTGTCAAGCAGTCCTGGCTTTGGACATTGTAGATAGACGATTCATTTTCTCGATATTTTATTTAGTTGCTTATCTGTTTATATATTTTTATTTTTATTCTTTTCTCAGGACATTCCACCACAAAGACCGGTCAGTGGTACGTCGTTATCTTTGCAGGAGATCATTATCGTGGGAAACTGTGAAAAGCAGGTATGAGATAAATACTCATTTAGCCATTATTTCGTTAGTATGTGAGCATGCGCCGTTCTATCGCACACTGACAGTTATTAGCTTCAATCTACAAGCGTTCCGCCATTAATTAGATAAGATTATTCCTTCTCCATTTCTAACCTCGTCAGCCATCACGCGTCATAGTTCACCACTAAATTTTCTCCCATTCTTATTGGTTTAAATTGACCACGTGACGCGATAGTGTTCATCGGCGGAGAGATACTCTGCCCAGAGTGCCCGTCCGAAGAAAATACCCGGAAGAAGACTAATTGTCCGTGAAAATTGTCGTCTAAACAAGCGGGCTTATAGAGAAAACTAAAATATGCCATTTGTCTGTTTTCTTTTTCAAATTTTGCATTTGGCTTTTACGCCTTTCATCTAAAAGGTTACAAAGAATTCAGTATGATTTTTAAACTGGCGCGCGGTAGAAAATTTAGTGGTGACCAATAAAGACAAAAGAGTGTTTATGTCTTGGAACTATCAGTCTAATAGTTGCCCCTTGGAAATTTGATGTTCTTAAAACTAGCATTTTTGCCCTCGAAGCTTCTCTTCTTGGGCAAATATTGGTTTTTGGAACATCAAATTTCCGCGGGACAACTATCACCGGGTAGCTCCTTGACAGAACCATTCTATTGTTTGAATAGAAATTTCGAGCTCATAATCTAATTGCTCAGTATGTCTATCCCGCTCTGTGACGTAATTAAAAGTTTTGTTTCTTGATCACTTCCATCCATGATTCATTTTCTGTTTCAATTATCTTTTTTGTAACTAAGATTTTCTAATTTGGTAATGAAGTGTGTGTTGTTGTTGCTCATTGCCAGGTCAAATTCAGCGAGTTGACACTGGACATGTTTCGAATGCTGCAGGCCCTGGAGAGAGAACCCGAGGACGCCCCGTCACGTACCTTGGCCACTTCTACTGATGTATCCGACGATGACAGGGTGAGCCAGAACTTCCAGTCCGTTTGAAAACGAAACTAAAAACAGCTGAGCTGACTTCTAGACATTCCTGCTCATATTTCTTGACGGCCGACTGAAACAAGCACAAGAGTGGCTTTTCATTTGTGCAAATCTTCGTTGTAGTACTCGATAGGCTTCCGTTTCTTGATCTTTCTTGTCAGCCAATCAAAAAATAGCACAAACACTCGCGAGTGTTCCAAACCATTATACCACGACAGGACGCTATGTTCATTAGCAACCACTTTGTCGTAAACCGCGCGCTCATTGAATCTTGAGGACATGATTCCGACACTTAGAAATATTGTTGTTCTTATAGAGCGGTTTACATTTGAGTGCCGAAAAGTAATTGGCTTTGTATCACTGCGCTACTCGATTGGCTTAAACACTCGCGCCACTTTTTCATGCAATCACAAGTGAAACCACAACCAATCGTAACTCGTTCGCACGCGTTTTCCCGCGCTTTGCGTCACCAGCATGTAATAGACCATTTCCAAGTTACCTAAAGCCTCTCTCAAAGCGAGGCCTGGTGCACAACCATTCATATGAAAATGACTTTAATTTGCATGTGAATGAAATCTCATTTTCATATGAAAGGATGAGCACCAAAACTCGCTTTGAGAAAGAGGCTAAAGGTAATTCGGAAATGGTCTATTACTTCAAGTTTTGATTGGTTCACCGTTTTGTCTGGGTTCTTGGTGATTGGCTAGAGTGTGTTACATTGGTTTTACGACTCTCAATTGGAAACCGCTCAGCTCTGATAGTTCTCTCTCTTATTTTTTTCAGGAGACCAACGATATCGAGCGGGCGTCATCCAAGAGACCGAATCCTCATAAATATCTTCTGTATAAGCCAACGTTATCCCAGCTGCACGTATTTCTGGCCTGCGGTGTTAAGGTTTGCATTCTTTTCACTTAATTGCGAGCAAAATACGTGTCGTGGTCTCGTTATCTCGTTATTTATTTGTTAGATGACTTCAGCCTAGTAAACGATTTTCACTGAGTCGTTATTCTTTGTCAATTAAGCTTTTAACTGAATATGCCAAAGTTAGGTCTGGATTATGTACATGTTTACCGAGGACTGGTTAGGCTTTACTCCTTAAATCGTCATCTCACATGTTGGTGTCGCGGAAAACCTTGGTCTTAAATAAGTTAATGCGTCTAGTTATCTGACGCAAATCTCGTTCACTTCTTCATGTTCACAAAAAAGAAATTGTCAAAAAAATGTCCATATGTTGTTTTTTATAGTGGTCAATGCGTTTAGCTACACCTTAGCTAGTTCATAGGCATGCCATGTAAAGTGAAAGACTCAAATATACTATCAGCTGAACATAATACAGTCGAAGCTCACCTTGTGACCACTTTCGTAAACGACCCGTTTGAACTGTGACTTAAATTTTGTAATGAAATGCTCTCGTAAGCGACGGCTCCCGTAAGCGAGCGCGATCACTTTTGGGATTACCCAACTGGACTTTTCCTTTGTTTTTAAGCTCTTATATGTCAATCAACACTTAAATGAAACTGCAGACTGCGCTAATGGTTCTTGACCAATTAAAAACTTGAACGTCAAATTGAGCTCATCGTTGCCTATATCAAATATAAAAACACTCATTAAACATTAAGTTATTTTGTTTTGTGAATCATTAATGAGTTTCTGAAGCTCTCGCAAGCGACCACCCTCAAGTGTTTTACCATACGGTCGCTTACGAGAGCTCATTCTTGTAAGCGACCAGCTCTAGTTACGACCACTTTTTCGAATTTCCGAGGTGGTCGCTTACGAGAGCTTCGACTGTAGGCTTAAGAATCCCAACTGGCGGGAGGGAGACCAGTTGGATATTTAAACTAGGATTCACCAAGAAACAACTCCAGCTTAGTGGTCAGAGCGGGACTTGAACCCGGGAGCTCCGGATTTCAAGTCCGGACCCCTAACCACTCGACCACGCTGCGTCCTAGTCGATGTTCATTCTGGATTACAGTTGTATTTACAGTCACGAGAAGGAATAAAAAAGGTGTGTGTTGTAAACTGCGGTTCTTGTTTCAGGAACTTCCTAACAATAGCGTAATGTTGGTGTATGTGTCTGGTGATGGTTGTGCTGGAAACGCAAAGGCTGGAGAGGAAGGTATATTAGCACAGAAGAACAATAATTACTGACAATTGCGCCGCATGGTAATCTCTGTAATTTGTTTATTTAACAATGCTATGTTTATCTCCGTAGGTCCGTACGACCTAGGAGGAGTTGCCATGAGTCATAAAAAGGCGGGAAATGAAGAGGCCGCGAGGCGCCTGAGGACTAACCTGAAGGATGTTCATTGGTGCGTTACTTTTGTACTGTGTCAAAATTGTTCTCGATCAGTGTAAAACCAAGACTACGGACTGCAGACTATGGATATCAGCCTTTAATAGTTAAAGTATCGCTTTCATACCGGAGGAGAAGCGACAGGACTCTTAAAATGTTCCAGAAATCCGATACGCATATTCCAGAAATTCTGATGCTGCCATCTTTGAGCTCTTGATCCTTACATCTTGTATCTGTACCCCACAGCAAAGCAATTTATAAACTGAAAACTGCTGTCGGTGTAATTTCTTCTGAGATTGTAGTGTTGTAGTTAGTGCAAGCTAATTTGGTTATCTCCTTGTTTTAGTCTGTACCCAGAAGACCTTGTGCCCTTCAGTAGGAAGCCTCTCATGGTGATAGTGGATAGTTCAAACAGTCACGCTTTTAAGGTGAGTTTTTCTCATTTTTTTAAATTATATTTTTCATTATTGGCTGAGAGAACTTGGTCAGGGAATTAATCATTTTTTTATGTATGGTTTGACTCTCAAACCCACGCTGTAAAAATTTCGCGTCTCTCTTTTGTTCGAAAATCCGTGGGGACGAACGTAAAACACTTCAAGTGAGCATGTGAGCGTGACTGTGAGCGTGACAGGCGAGTAGCCCGGGGGTCGGAAGGCTCGCGGCTTCGCACGTCACGCTCGTACGCTCAAGACTGCTCGCTTGTGTTGCGTTTTTCTTTGCGTTCTTACCCACGGATTTTCGAGCAATAGAGAGACTGCTCGCAGTCTGTTTCGCGCCATTTTAGTGACACTTTCATAATGAAAATAATTTCTTGGTTCTGGTCTGTTATCGTTACCACCTTTTTTGTGATCAAGAACTTCATTTTCCTTTCCAGTACTTTCCAAGTTTGTTTGGGCAACCTCTAGTCTGTTTGATGTCACCTATCACAGTTCCTACCACCATGCAAGGTAAATAAAATTCTCATGCGACTCAACCACAGTAAATATCACGCAATATTCCTTACTAATACTAGAAAAAGGTACAAAGTAACTGCTACCATAGGGGCTAGACTTTTCTTATAGTTTTAGTAAGGCCTCGTTATCAGGCTTAGAATTCGATTTAGTGACATCATCGAGACGAAAGACACTACGCCAATCAAGGGAGAAGACTGAAGACGCCATTTGTTGTAACTCAAGTTTATGTTGAAAGTACATTTTGGAAAATATTGAACAATATTAAAAAGCCCCCAGGAAGGTACTGCTCAATTGCTTTCATTTAAATGGTCACACACTGGGGTTTAATCCACAGACTTTAAAGTTCCATCTAAGATAACCGTGTACAAGATAACTAACAGTACTACACGAAAGTATTGCTCAATAGCTTTCATTTGAGTGGTCACTTTGGAGGGTTCATCCACAGACATTTTAGCTGATTTCGACGAGTACTTTTGATGAGGGCTTCGACCTCTCTAGCTTAGGGCATGAAGCTTGCTTTGGGGGGGTTGGGAGTTTCAGCAAGGAATTAGTTGAAGTAAGAAAATCTCGATCTGCCTTTGTTAAGGCCTTTGGCTACCGTAGATTATCTCTCGCATTCCAATCTTGCAGAACAAAGTCGAAAGGGAAGTCTCTTCTCGTTATTTCTCTTCAATCCACTGGTGGCCTTCTGTTACGTTTGCAGTATTGCCGACCTTCGTAGCGACTTGTGGGATAGCTGTCAACGACAAGTTCGACGAATAATGAACGACAGTCTCCGAGTATTTTACGACTGGTCTCGATATGTTGGTGAGTCGTGTGACACTTCTGCTATCACTTGTAACTAGTTTAGAGTTTTGGGTCGAGGAAGTCCGCACTGAACAAAAGATCTCAGCGTATCCTTTCTTCTGGATTATAAAGAACATCGTTTGCTCTTAATCTTCTTATGTCGATAGCGTTAAGAGAACATTTGGAAAGTAGAGCAGGAAATTATAGAAATAAGTAACCGCGTGGTAAAAAATCCCACCAGCGAAGCATTCCATTGTGAGTGAGGCATCTTTATTACTATTTTTCTACCACCCGAAACTGTATTGTGTCGTTATTGCATGTCGTATATTAGGTAAACCTTTTCTTGTTGTTTTCTTTTGGCAGATGTTGTTTTTATCCAGCTTCTCGATGACGAGTTTCTTCGTCTGATGATTCTACGTTATATCTTCTGTTTCTACACAATGCATCTTCATCGAGCCTTCAAGGTACTGTCAAACAGCTTGGGGCAGGAAACGTGTTACTTAGTTGCTATAGGTGGAATCCTTGTTTACAATATTTGCCTCATTAGCATAAGCAATTCAGTTTTCGATGGAGTTACAAATAAATCAGTTCTGAATATTGAAAGGTCATAGTACGATTAACTCTGCCAGTGAATACGAGCCTGATGTATTGAATACTATTTGTGCAACAGGTGTTTAAAAACTCAAAATTTAACAAAGAATGTATGAGCTCATTAGCGCTTTTGCCTCCCAGAAATTTTGCAGTTTTTGAAAGACTATTTCTCCTTGAATATTACACCCAAAGAGCTAAAAATTTCACCATACACTAAGTTTCACTATCTCTTTAGCGGCATGAAGTCAATTCATATCTAACATGTTGCCTTCTGTACGCGAAGTCGTATGCAAATGAGCAAAAATGTAAACAATGACGTCAGCATGAATTCGCCTATTAAGGTGATACATTTATACCGAAACGCACTTCGTTAACAAGGGATGTAGATTATCCGCCTCTCCCGGAATTAGGTGATAGCTTTTAAGTGGGTCTGACGAGTAGCATTTCGAGTAATATTACTAGATGTAGCTCTCGCTAAGTGCCAACGAGCAACCATTCAAAACAAATACTAATTTGGAGCTGAACAGGGTCATGCTTTGTGCACGTCACTTTTTTGTAGTCAAGTATTCACGTCAAATATCTTAAATTGTGATGTAAATATTTCTTTGATCGCTTTTTGCTGCGGTGACAAAGTTGGCTCACTAGCCGATGTCGAGTTTACGCTCGTGTGGTGTGGGTGACTCTCTGGCCGATAGTTTGTTACAGTTGTCGTTTGTTTTAGCTTTGGTTTGATTTAATTCAGTCTGGTTCTTTGATTGCTTGATGTCTGCTGCCTTGTCTAGATTTGGCACACTGGCCGAGTTTGGCACGGTGGCCGAGTACTCTTTTGCCAGTTTTGGCTCGCTGGCCGATTGTTGAGCTTGCTAGCTCGATGAATATACCACTGACAATGCCACTTAACTAAAATACCCTCACTTAGAATTGGAAATAAAAACAATTAAACCTTACAAAAGCAGGTAAAAATTAGGGTGTCACGCAAACCTAACGCCCCTCGAATTATTTTTTTAAGAAAATATCTATATTGTAAACTCGTCTCCCTGCTCGTATCACGTTTTGTTTTATGGTCACGCAATGTTCATAGGCAGCAGCCAGAAAGAAGCGAGATATTTATCTTCTCCGGTTTATCGCTGTCCGGTTTATCGCTTGCAAGGTTTAAAATAACAGCCGATATTTTGACGGCATTTGCCGGCGAATTTTTTACCGAAGAAATAAAAGACACAGAGTCGCTATAATGTTGTTCAAATTGAAGTCAGTTTTGTATCCACCAGACGCGACAGCGATAAACCGAAGAAGATAAATTTCTGGCTGTTGCCTTTGAACATCGTGTTACCATAAAACACTTTCGATTCGGTGATAAGATCGAGACGAGTTTAAACCTTTTTTTTTTAATTCTTCGCCGGGTAAAAAATTCGCCGGCAAATGTCCGTCAAACTTGATTTCAACTCCGCTCGATGAATGTCAAAGCTTGTGAGCATCGACGCTCAGAGCTATATGCGGCCTTGACGTCACAATCTCTGCGCGCTACGATTGGCCCGTTGCATGTCTTTTCCACTACGTCATTGGAATCTCAGGAATCTAACCTTACAACAGGAATGTTACCTTACAAACATTTCTCTCGATCACTCGAGATTTTTTCCGCCTAGACAATACTCTCGCACGGCTCTATAATGCTGCCGCCTCGCCAGCCTCGCGTCTTCGCTCGGCTGGCTCGTTGGCAATTAGAGAATTAGAGAGAAAATAGGGCTTTGATTGGTCAAACTAGAGTGACATTCATCGGACCAATCAGTCACTGCATAGGTCTGTGGTGTACGCTATGGTCGGTTCGAATGTTGGACGTTTCTGAAAGAATCAGAAGAGCGTTAGAAGAGATCCGTTTCTATTTAAAGGCCTAAAGGCAAGCAAAGAGTGTTGACACAGTTAGTACTCCTTCTTTTCATTCCAATATGCACAATTGGCAACGCAATTGCATGGACATCGATATCGTTTTTCATGGTTTTCTAGATCTCTAATTTTCTTTCAGGGCTCCGACTACTACCCGAAAAGCTTCCCTAAACTTCCAGCCGCAGAAATTCTTCTCAACGGCAGCGTAGAAAAGCAAGTTCTTGAACTGGCCTCCATGTTGGACGTGCGAAGTCTGTTTTACGAGATTGGTGAAGGACCTCCTACTGATTAAGAATCGCTGTGCATGAACAAGCGTGTTGCCAAACGCTAGGGAGGAGGGAATGATTCACAATGCGCTCAATGTTGGCAACGAACTTCTCCTGCATTGGGAGAGCAGATGTAACAAGGCGTATGTGACGTGTTTGGAGACGAGTGATGTTGCTGTGAACTATGGCTCGGTATCATTCAGGGGGAGAAGGCTTTTCTAGGGAGTGCGTCGTGGGCAGGAGTGTTAGAGCAAACAGAAACAGACTGCTTATTTCCCCAAATCTCAATGAAACAATTTTTTGTACAAAAAGTAGACTGATTAGCGGGAAAAATCGCCAGGGACTTCACATCATCTACTAAGCCAAAGAAACAGAGCCTGTAGTGATTTGGTTATTTGGGGTTTAACAGGATTCATATGCAGTTAGCCTTTATCATCTTTTTGTCATCACCTCAGATGCAGATGTGGACATTTTTGTAGTCAGTGGTCATGATGTTTTTTTTTATATATGTCAGTCTTGAATAGGAGCTGGGCTTCTACAAAAAGATAATTTGTATATTACGAAGTAAATATTTGAAAGATAATCATGCTTACTGCAAACACGTGAAATTAGTGAAATGATGATCTTTGTAGTTTGCAAGCATTTTAAGCAATTGCTTTTTTGGCCAGAAAAAGAATCAAAACATTGTAGCCTTGTAATTCCGCCAGGCTATTAAACCTATGATCACTCTTTGGGTTCGTCACAAATTCGTCGCAACAGCGTCCGCTTATGTAGGCAACTTAAAAAGCTTATCAGTAATAAGTTGCTTTCGTTCATTTCAATTTTGTATATTCGCATACGCAATACGCAACTGAGTCTGAGAAAACGTTTTATTTGTGATTATTCACTCTTGCTGTGTTTGCTCTTGTCTTGCTCTTTAACTCGGTTGCAGGTGTTCAGATCTATAGAGTAACCTCCGGTCCAAATTGCCAACGGAAATAGGCTTGCGTTCAGGAGTCTTGCTAGACTGACCGGTTTCCAGTGTGAATGGCAACCAACCAATGACGTGAAGCTTGAGTATCCGGTCAAACAAGTCCATTTGAGGCCAGAACCGCAAAATCTACTCGTAATGGCGTTTCACCATAATACCAGCTACTAAAACTATCTTTTTCTTTGGTATTTTAACTTTTTCTACAATAGTGACTTGATTTATGTTTCAGCGATCCATTGCAAGCTAGTTCCAGTCCAATAGCGAGAATACGAACATGGCCTATTGGGGACACCTGAATCTACTTGCAAAAAATATATCTGTCATTCCATAAATTTTTACCAGGCGGTTGTTTGTGTTATGACGTCAATTGTTAGAGTTCTTTTATTTGTAATATACATATTTAATTACTATGGTACTATAATGACACTCGCCCTAATTGCAGGCGCGGATCCAGGGGAGGTGAAATGGCACCCCCCCCCCTTTTTCCTGAGCCCCCTTCTTTCTTTTTTTTTCTTATCCCTCGAATATTGAAATAATATTTGATTTCTCTGACATTATTACAAAAATTCATCCCCCCATTTCAAAATCCTAGATCCGCGCCTGAATTGGCTATTAACATGATGGCGTCATTGACTACAATTACCAGAATCCTTCACTTTTATTCTTATGCTAGTTAGGGGAATTGTTATTTAAACCC
>OZ026597.1:31823104-31851546 GCA_964020085.1 Micromussa lordhowensis
GTCCTTACTAGTAGTCAGAACATTTCATAATGATAGTAATTATATATCAGAATTGCACACTGTAGTTTAGTAGCTGAGATGAAACCTTCATCTAAAAGAACAAGTGATAAATTAATAAAATGGAGGGTGTTTTTTTATGTCACCAGGGACGTTTAGATGCTGTAAACCTACAGAAGGCTGTGGAATATGTATTGTTGTGTATGAATTTTGATGGTGGCTTTGGATGCAGGCCAGGATCTGAATCACATGCAGGGCAGGTCAGTAGTACTGGATTGCTCTCTTTAAATTCATTTTCATTATTTGCCAAATTGTGGTATTATTAGTCAATGCTTGGTAGGTTTAGAGGAGAGGCCAGGGGTGGAGACCTTGTGCCTGTTCTGAAGAGCAAATAAGGCAAACCCCCCTCCCTCCTTTTTGGAACTAAAGAGTGTACCTCACCCAGGCCTGCCTGTTTGCAGTAAGAAGAGACTTAAAATCAGTTCAAGGATCTGTTATTCATCTTCTCGTGATCATACAGCTGTTATGAGAAACTAGGTTTTTGTACAAATTAGGGAATGTCAAAAGTTATCATGGGTAATGGTGGTTTTACGGTTGTTTGATTGAAGCTCAAGGTGTTGTTAAATCGTATCAAACATCTACTGCCTTTGGATGCGCGAGTCGCAATATACAATGCTCTAATAAGACCTCTCTTCGACTTTGCTGATACCATCTGGGGAGACAGAGACAATATTACACTAATGCATGATTTACAGGTCTTGCAAAATAAGGCTGCCAAAGTTATCCTAGACTTGCCCAACTATGCTTCATCTACCGACGCTCTCAAAACACTCGGATGGCCTACCTTATTTCAAGAGCGCCTTGTACATAGATACATTATCACTTTTAAGTACATCCACGGGCTTGTAGATCACAATTTTAATATTTTGAGAAACTTAGACATCCATAGTTATAACACTAGAAGAAGAAACGATTTCCGTCTTCCTCTCGCTAAAAGGAATTACGGAAAGCAGAGACTTTTTTATCAATGCGCTAAGGAATGGAACACTTTAGACGCATCTTTGAAAGAAATTAATTCTCTTCTTATTTTTAAACAGAACATTAAAAGTTATATATTTTAGATATTTTAAAGTTTTAACATATTAATCTATCTTGCATTTTGACATTTTTAACCTTATTATATTTTTATTGCTATCACGCGTTTATTTATTTAAGATCTTTTATTTTTTCTATTGTTTTTCTATTGTTTTACAGGGCCTCACTGAATATCACTCTTTGTGAAGTGAGCTCCCTGTATAAAGATTGTTATTATTATTATTATGTTTTAGCGTGATAGAAGGAAACATCCATGGCTTCTCCTTCCTTCTTTTTAAACACCATGAACATCAAGCAACGCCAATCAACTCTGACTACCCTTAACACCAATCAGTGTTGTCGCATACGCTTTTATACTCATGAGGGACAACCTTTGTCCAAACTGGTGTATTCAGAGTGTACTTAGCAGCGCCAGCACAGCAAATCTGAAATGCTGTGTGAAATGTGGGACATTCACTTTTCATATTTTTTCCCTGCAGATCTATTGTTGTCTTGGTGCGTTAGCAATAGCAGACTCTCTCCAACATGTGAATGCCGACATGTTAGGTTGGTGGCTCTGTGAGAGACAGCTTCCATCTGGTGGATTAAATGGTGAGTTAGAGCGTTGAGAATCCCAAAAGGTCAATTTTAAAAGGGTTTTGTGATGAAGGAGGCACAATGTCCTAATGCAAGTGCTTAGTCCATTGGACATTTATTTAAACTTGTAAGATCTGGGGAGGGAGAGGCTGAGAACTAGAGGAGAACTGGGAAAGTTGAGAACTTGACTGTGAAAGAAGCGAGTGTCCTCATGTTAGGATTATTGCTTGCAAAGTACAAAATGCACTTCAGATAGGTGAAAACCTCAAGGTGGAAGAAATACACTGGGAACACGATTAATGATAAAGCGAAACGAAGAATGGTTGAGGCTGGGGATTCCCTGACTTATTGGGGGAAGCACAAAAGGCATATATTAGAAAATAATGCACTTTTTTTTTTATTAACGTCTGAGCAGCCCTGGGTACCAGAGGGTTTTTTTTCGTTCCTGGCGAAGCTGCGATTGTGAGCGGCGAAGCCGCGTTCAAAACGATCGCGATCGCAAAATTAAAGCCAAAAGAAAAACGTTGGACTAAAAATAAAAGGCAAAAGTCTGGGGCATAATCGAAGATTGAATAACTCCCCCCAAAGAAATGTCAACCAGCTGCCGCCTGATAGTCGTTGAAGGAAGCATTTCTTCACAGTTATCAAGAAGAAAGAACAGCAAGGATTATCTGTTCTCGATATGAAACGTTTTTTCAGTAATGTTTACTGGTTTCTACTCTCTGTAAATAAATGGAAACTATGGTTGGGTGGTAGAGGTGCGATGGCTTCATGGTTAATGCGCTTGCCTGCGGATCAAGCGGTCTGGGTTTGAGCCCTGAGCGGAGGCATAATCCTTTGTTCTTGGGCAAGGCACTTAAATCTCATAATGCCTCTCTCTACCCATGTGTATAAATGGGTACTGGCGAATTTAATGCTGGAAGTAACCCTGCGATGGACTAGCATCCCATCCAGGAGGGAGTACAAATACTCCTAGTTGCTTGATGATACAGAAACCGGAGATAAGTGTCAATCTGATGGGCCACTTGGCTCATATGTAGACTTCACCCATTGTTGGGTGAACCGCCATCAGATATACAGAAGACTGTAGCGTGGAATTTACTGCGCATTGTTCCCAGATTTAGGGGACCGTTCATTTTTTATGAGATAGGGGGGGAGGGGGGCTGGTGGGATTGAGGGGGGCATGAAAAAAACTGGCCTTAAAGGGGGGCCCAGCCAAAAAAATATTGTCTGTAAGGGGGGGTCACTCAAAAAATTACCCTAAAATGTTGTAATAACAGCGTCTATGATGGTGCAAAATTTTCTACCAAAATGCCCTAAAATTGCATTTCTGAGGTTCTCAAAATCTAAAATTTCCCGGGGGAGCATGCCCCCTGACCCCCCCTAGTTTGTAATGGAGGAACAATATCAATTCAAAACTACTTGAGAATGTTCACTCCCAACAACAAACAGTACCTTGTTTATCAAAGGAAAAGACAGATTGCCATGGCCAGTGCACATGTAAATATTTAAAAAATTATTTCTACTATTTTCAATTTAAACTGCAGTAAATGAATCTACAAAAAATCTACCAAATCCCACCGGCCCCCCCTACCCCATAAAAAATGAACGGTCCCTTGAAGTGATATTTTAAGCGATCTCTGCTTCAAAGGTATATTCCCCATGGACGATTTTAAATCTTTCAAGATACTGCGGGTAGTAAATCAGGTCATGTTCTTACGAATCCATTCCAGGCCGACCAGAGAAGCTTCCTGATGTTTGCTACTCGTGGTGGGTGTTGGCATCGCTCAAAATTATCGGCAAATTGCACTGGATCGACAAGGTAAACAACAACAAAAACAACAACAACCGCAGCTGTTACTTGGATCAACGAATGTTCGAGATGATTTAAAATTTGATTCGAAGTTTTGGGCTAAGTGCTTGGGTGAATAAAGTTGTTTTTTGTTGTCAATACAATGTTTTTAGCTTTAACTTCTGAGGAAGCTTGTCAGAAAACTTGTCGACGTTGTCACGAAGATGTGTCATAGCCCGTCTCTATCTTTCCCGCTCATAACAATCATCATTCGTTTATAGTTTATTATCATGTCTTTAATGTTTATCGCCTCAGTATACTTTTAATATGAGCTTTCCTTTGATCTGAAGGCTTTAAAATATTGTGCAAACCACTAGTATATATAAAGGGGAATTCCGATTCTCAAACTGTCGTTACCTTAAACGTTCGAGAGATCGAAAGTCCAATGTGTATATTTTCCTCGTTCCAGGACAAATTACGGAGTTACATTCTTGCCTGCCAAGATGAAGAAACAGGAGGATTTGCTGACAGACCTGGTGATATGGTAAGGCTGCGGAAATAATCCTCAAAATGTATGCAATGTAAAGAAGTTTGTAAACAATTAAAGATTTAAAAGGAACAGTTGCTTAGAAGTGATTTTTAGAGAACGTTACCGACAAAAAGCTACAGCATCCCATTAACAAGTAAGAATGGCCAGCAATGATTGCAATATGGGGCAACCTTTGGTTTTGTCTTGCTCTTCCTTGAAATTTAAAAGAATTCCTTTGTCTGTTTTGCTTCAAGTTCAAACAGTTGTTGTTTTGTCGTTGTCTTTATTACCCTGTCCAGTTTGTGGTAATGTCAGTCGGCCGGTAGTCGCACTGCTTTCTTGTCTGTCCAATTTGATCATCAACAGAATCGAAGCCACGACTCGGACTGAATTAAAAGAGACTTTGAAAAACAAAAATATTAAAATTTTAAATAAAAAAAATCACGAAGTTTGCCGTATTACTGCAGAACGATGCTGCCAAGCTCAGAAAGTGAAGTGCGAGTTGTAATGAACTAAATAATTTTTTTTTCATTGAAATGGTTTTTCCGTTTTGACTGCATGATGTTTTACTGTTGTCTGTTTTGTTTGGTAGGTCGACCCTTTCCATACGCTGTTCGGATTGGCTGGGCTAGCACTACTGGGATCATCCGAGGTTAAACCGGTTAATCCAGTTTACTGCTTGCCTGAAGAGACAATCGAAAGTTTAAAAATTCGACCTGAGTTGTTGGGTTGAGTGTTGTTAATTTTTCTGTCTGTAACTTGTCACTTAGAACAAGAATTAAGAATCAGTGAGAGATTCGAGAGAAATTTGCCACTGCAGCCAACGAAACAATGAATGACTGAGTTAATAACTCCACTCAAATGGTTTGGGACACTCTTATATTAGAACCTAACTTTCAATAAGAATGGCAAGGTTGAGAAAGCCTACAGATTTAAGAAGGTGTTACAAGACTGGAATTTGAGTGAGACAGACAATGTCCGCCAGACATTTTCTTCTCCCTTTTAGTTTAATAGACGCATTCTTGCTCCGTAATACATCATCACTAGGTTAGAAAGAGGACCGAAATGAGATTATGCCTGCCTTGGGTCAGCTGCTGTTTTCATGTCGGTAAGCTTTGGAACAAAAGGTGTTCAGAAACCCTGAACATCTCCCGACATGTACCTTACGTCACGTTTGCTTTCTCGCAACTTCTGTCGATCGTTGAGGAGATCTCTTCGTCGACGTGTCGGAAACACTTCTTTGAGGCTAAAATTTCCTCATACTCTTCTCTCTCCTGCCGAAAGAATCTCCTTCTCGTGACGGGCTTCTTCACTTTGTAAACAGTATAAACACTGTAAAACCTTGAACTACGAACGGCACAGTGGTACGTGATTAATACAAGCCATGGGTTATATAAACACGGACTAAGGTCTTATGTTAGACTCCAAGGTAGCTACAGATTGCTAATACCAGAAACGTGCCTTCAAACACGACAAACAAGCATGTAGAGTGCTTGCCATTTGCTCTGAGTAAATCGGCTTTCAGGGCAGCTAGGTGGGGCGACACAGTTAAATTGAATTAGCGGTTTTTTTGTGACTGGTTCTCATGATATCTTCTTGGCTTTCTATGCGAGTCTTTGGTGATGTAGGTAGATGTAGCGTAATGAATGACAGGGCAGGAAGGGAGAAGACGGGACACGAGTCGCACAGTTGAAATAAGTTCTGTCGACCATCAGTGGAAAAAAGCTTTAATTAGATCCAAATGCTGCTGCGCTGTGACATAACTTTCAATGGAGAGGTTTCTTCGTTACCTGCTGAGAGTTAAAAAGGATAGAGCTGAATCACGTTTATGGTTTCCCCACTTAGTACAAAACTCAACCCTCGTGAACCGTTCACTTTGAAAAATGCCAGTTTGACTGACCCAGTCTATGTCCTCGGCAAAGTTTCAATGAGCAACAGCGAAAGGGAACCCACCTTGACAATTAAGTTCCATAAATGTGCATTTTATATAACCGTAGAGAAGTACTGAATTGAAAAATTGATGATTGTTTAACATCCTAATGGAAATCATGTGATCGTTTTAGAACGATTGCGAATTGGTTATTTTACGAGTTGTGAAAGATATTTAATATTATTACAATTTTGCTCAAGAAAATGGCTTTCAAAGAATGGCTAGCTTTTTAAAACCCGAATCAAGAAGCAACAAGAAGCTATTTCTCGGAAGGAAATTGCGTTTCGTTTCCGGAGAACGCTGAGAAAGGCTGGGGTTTTGATATCTTGTGCATGAGAAATCTCGGGGTGAGGGGGGATTTGTGCTAACGCGTCGCTTTGCGCCGCACTGATCCTCTCAGTTGCCAGAGCCTGGAGTTTTTGATCCAGGCGAGGTGTATGAACCTATTGTAAAAGAGAAAGGGCTAATTAATTTAAATAAATGAAGAACCGCGTTCAAGTGAATTACTCGAGTTCCCCAACGAGAGTCGAACCCATGACCTTCCAGAATACCGGTTGGACTCCCGTTGGGGAACTCGGAAAATTTCTTTTTAGAAGTACGGTCACTCGAATTGTGGGCGGAAAATTTGACAAATTCACCTAAATCTGGAATATGTCGACACCTACCATATAAAGAAAACCTTATATGAAAGCCATATTGTACCTATTTTGCAATGTACCAGCGTTAATTGAAATACAATATATGATGAATTATCTTTCACAATATGTCATATGTGTAGTTTCGTCCAAGCGCTCCAAGTGCGTGTCCTTTTTCCTTAAACAGCCAAATGGGGTGGGATTGTTATTCCTTGCAAGTGTTCTGATTGATCAAAATTATGTCGCTATAGTCGTGATTTTAATCACATTTAATTCTAGCACGGAAACAGATATCTTCGTTTCTGAAGAATACATCGTTTCAGTCTGACTTAGAACCATTTTAGTCGCCAATTTTTTCTACCTCTATGACATTTTTTGTCTCCATGTCACGAAATTAAGTGTGGTCTCAACAAGTTAGTTTTGCTGAACATGTTTACCTTGTGAAAAACAATCGTTACCCTGATAACATTTATGCTATGTCAATAAATCACTGAAATTGAAAGCAGTACCATTTCTTTGTTGAAGTAAACAAAACCAACTGCTTCCATCGGCTTAAAATATCGCATTGGTGGACAAATCGCGTGTTGTGGTGATCTCTCTACCTCGATAATATATTTTCTTGTCATTATCACTAGCCGATTAGAAGTCCCCCGTAGTTCCTTGTCTAATACAACAACGAGAAACGAGAGTTTCAATCGTAATTCCCCATTTTCGTCCGGGAGTAACTAGTGGTCGTGGGTCTGGGTCGTGGGTGTCAATTATGAATTATTAACTACAAGTATTATTAATCCCTGTTTTCCTGATGCAGGTAGGGATTCCATTACCTGGGGGATCAATGAGTCCAGGGGAAAAAAACCTGGCGACGCAGTACACACGCTGGTATAACCTTAAATCTTCGAATTAGCGTCCCCTTCACTTCGAATAAATGCCCCCTCCGAACAATGGCCCCTCCTATCGGCCGAAATTTAAAATACTCGCTCTCCCCCTCCCCCTCGAGTAAGCTCCCCCCATCTTGTGGACGAGTAATAAGACAACAAAGACTGTATAGTTTTCGTCATGAAGTCTTAGATTTGTACATTGTTTCAGTTAGCCTGCAGTACAGGCGTCTTATTGGGGTGAGTTAGCGTTACAACGGTACAAATCTAAGGCCCGGTCCAAACGCCGCTCCACTCATGTGCCGAACCAAACTCCCAAACTTGATTAAGTTCGAGTTTAGAGCGACTTTGGAGCGACGGCTGGTTCAGACGGCGTACTTGTGTCGAACTTAATTCGGGAAGCCGGTGATAAAAATTTTCGGCAAGAAAATATGCGCTCTAAATTCAAGGACTCTGTCCGAACAGGAAAGCTTTGACCAACATTTCGCTGTTATAGCAAAATTTAAGGTAGCAAATTCAAGGTTTAGTGTTTGTATTTAGACATGTTTCCTCCCGGTTAATTCGACCTGTTAAAGGGAAATCTCATAAGCTGGGATATTATCACGAAGAAAAAGCAAAAAATTGAATTTGCGCTAAAGAAACTCGCTTATACAGTCCCGTTTATTTCTTGTCTCTATTTTTAGTTAGCGACGACTTCGAGCTTCATGCATGACTGGTCACGCCACTCAATATTGAGCCAATCACGAGTCTCGTTATATGAAAAATACAATACCGTAGTTCGGCACATGACAAGAGCGCCGTATGAATCAGCTGCCGCTGCAACGTCGCATGGTGCGACAGACCCTGCCGAATTTAATATCGTTTGCCGCTCCAAATCTAACCTGCCGAACCAAACTGATTCAAACGCCGCTCTTCTGCCGTACTTAACTCATCAGTTAGGTTCGGCGCATGAATGGAGCGGCGTCGGGCCTAAGACTTCATGGCGAAAACTATACAGCCTTTGTTGTCTTATTACTCGTCCACAAGATGGGGGGGAAGTGAAGGGGACGCTAATTCGAAGATTTAAGGTTATACCAGCGTGTGTACTGCGTCGCCAGGTTTTTGTTCCCTGGACTCATTGAACCCCCAGGTAATGCAATCCCTACCTGCATCAGGAAAACAGGGATTAATAATACTTATAGTTAATAATTCATAATTGATACCCACGACCCACGACCCACGACCCACGACCACTAGTTACTCCCTTTTCGTTCGAGGCAACAACTGAAATGCTGCCAATGCCACATTTTGTTGCGATGCACCAATCTACATTAGCAATTACGAACTTTACTCTGATTGGATATTACCTCCACTATGAAAATAGTTCACTCCTGAACTGAAAACAGTACCGTTTCGTTTCTGAGGAAACGAAACAAAAAGCTATATAAGATAAGATTTTACTACTTAACTTACTCGATCTAAAACTTGTTCTCTAGGAAGGGAATAAACATCCTATCCTTAAGCTGACTTAATTTAAAATGTTTATACCATGCATTCTCAAAAATATTCAGAGGTACGTAGCTTTGGGGAAGTTGGTGATTCCAACACTTTGGATTGGCTACATAGCGGAAAACGTGCCATCTTTCCCTTTTACTATACCTATTTAGTGATGTAAGTGATCTAAGTGAACGTAAGTGATGTTTGCGTTACCCGAAATCTCAAAGAACAGAGAGCCCCGATCTTCCCTTCCTCAGCCATTTAAACAGTTTTAATGCCTTAAACGATTTGTTTCGCCCCAGTTCTCCTCTGTATTAGAAAAAAGCATATAGTAATTTCCCATGCAGCCAAAAACGGCCTGCATCCGCAGGAAGTTTTCAAGGTGTTATCCGGGCTTTGTTTACATACATGTCCAGAAGAACAGATCATAATCAGGTTTTTAGTACTTTAATTAATTGTTAATCTTTTAATGAATGCCGGTGTTACGGAACAATATTACGTGGATAACTACACCAGCACTGAGTTTGTTTCTGTAATTCACTTTCTATACTCTTAAAAGCGTTAACAATACGGTGCAATCCATGAATAACCAGTGACCTGTGTTTAGAATGAAAAAATATATACCATAGTAACATTTAACAATTATTCCATGAGCGCGCGTTGGATATGAGATGATAGATAGCCAACGAGGCGCGTAGCGCCGAGTTGGCTATAATCATCTCATATCCAACAAGCGCGAGTGGAATAATTGTTTTATTAAAAACGCCTCCTAAAAATAGAAAACTAGGCTACAATAAAAACAAAAAGGCCCAAAAAATCTCGCATAGGCTCGCCATCTTTGTAGATCATGGTATAATGGCTCATATACCATGATGGCTAAGCCAATGAAAACTCTCGAATTGCATTATCCAATGATCCAGTTTTTAATAATTAACAATTATTCCATGAGCGCGCGTTGGATATGAGATGATAGATAGCCAACGAGGCGCGTAGCGCCGAGTTGGCTATAATCATCTCATATCCAACAAGCGCGAGTGGAATAATTGTTTTATTAAAAACGCCCCCCAAAAAATAAAGAACTAGACTACAATGAAAACAAAAAGGCCCAAAAAATCACGCATACGCACGCCATTTTTGTAGATCATGGTATAATGGCTCATATACCATGATGGCTAAGCCAATGAAAAGTCTCGAATTGCATTATCCAATGATCCAGTTTTTAATAATACATAATAGTATAATCGTATAATTATATTATATAATTACATTAGATAATTATGTAACTATATTATTATCTATGACACTCTCCAGGGTGTGGCAAGGTCGATGATGGTGGCACTGTCCAGCTTGTTGTTGTTTTCCCTCGGACAGCAGCTCGGATAGCCGCGAAACCACCCTACTAGTATTACAATGCATATATGGAATATAAACAAATCTGTTCTGTTCACCCATGTTATGTGGAAAACGCAAAGCATTTGCCCGGTTCCCACCTAACTCCGTGCACTAGATTTTGTTTCAGACTGCCCCGGAATTAGAATGCAGCTAATACTCTACCGTTTTATTAACCCTTTCTGTTCTCAGCTATCCTTTTGCAATTAACTCATCAGTCACGACTTTGTTGTTCTTGGCACGCGCATAACACTCGCGATTTCAAGCTCGGTAAAAGTGCGCCGATTTTGAGAGGATTATGAAACCCGTTTATCCGATATCGGTAGACCTTGACATGTGATAATGCTATTAACGTCTTTAAAATCACTTAAACGCACGGTTGAAAGGTCTGCAACCGCACGTCGTAACCGCATTTCGTATGATCATTATACCTCCCACATACTGCACGAATTAAACACAATCGCTAAAGAAACTATAGTAAGATTTGTGTTGAGTAAATTCCAATTGATTAGAGCAGGAAATGTCAGGTTCTTCAGTCATTTAACAAGTTAAATCCTAATATTCAAGTTTTACATCAGAAGACGGTCAGGCGTGCACCGTTTCCATGGATACCGTGCCTCTAGTCACACCTCGGGTTAGGTTTCCACCGTACATTTGGACCCAGTCCGCCCCAGTACGCATTACCAGCTGACAGTTTACTTGTCTTATCGTATTCAGGTCCATTTAGGGATTACCCAACCTTAAAGGTGCCATTCTTTCGCCATACTACAGAAGGTAAGTCGGCATACGTTTTAGTACATGTACTCCTCGTTTAACGATACAGCTTCCCTTTGAACCCTAAAATCTACTAGTCAATAGATATAGCCCATTATAGTCTTGTAGCTAGCGCTTGTAGTGCACTGCCGGTAAGAATACTATGTCACGTATGTTCAGTTATGTTCGGTATGTTATTTTTAGTTCTCATCCCGTTTATAGCTCTTCCACAAGGTAAATGAAACGTCGAACGACACTTGGGTGATCTCCAGTGGCATTTAGAGTTGAGTGAGCCCCATAAATAACTGAAACTTGACAGTCCTAAAAACCGTGACGGTTTGAAAAGTCACGAGTTAGTCTGGCCGAACGGCACTCTTCTCTGAGAGCTATTGTCCAACACTTAGCACGTTGCTTTTACTTGCCGAGAAAACAGTTTTACTGCCCTTGCGCGCGGTTAAGGCGCCTTACAATTGTAATCTCTTCAGTGAGAACACAAAAATAGTCACAATGCTGACTGCATTGTTATTTTAGCCACACAGCATGCGCAGCTCGTGTTTATTGATCTTTTATTGCACACAGCGTGGAATTTTGTATAAGCAGTTTCCGCAGCTAAGTCATCAGTCAAAGTTCGACCAGTGGGTGAAAAAAAAGAAGAAAAATACATTTTAGATGAAGTGTCGTTGAGGTTCCACAGCACTACTAGGCTTTACCACTTCCGTATCTTTGGCCGCATCCGACGCAACAGTTCACTGTTTGGATTTTAGATGCATTTTTTAAATCTTTGAAAATGAGACATGATATAACTTACGTGAATCACACGGCAGGAGAAGAGATTACTGGAATCGCATCCTAATAGCCTTGAACTTTCGTTTGTAAATGTATCGATCTAGACAGTTCTTGTAGCTTTTCAATGATCGCCGTTGTACAAGGACAGACCTGGTCATGTTTTAGCAAAAACAGGCTAGTTTTATGGAGACTAAAGTATGGCATAGTTAAAGTAGTACTGAAGAATCACTAGCAAGCCACGCGTTCGCGTTAATAAGACCTGCTTATTTATTTTTGCTAAGAGTATTTTCGTTAGCCGGCTTATTTCAATGGCACGTAGGAATTTCCTGTTGACTAAAAAAAAATGGTCGAGCTTATATTTGCAGCAGGAAAATTGCCCAGGATGACAAGTCGTTTGTAACTCTTCAAACGGTGATGCTGCCCATGAAATGCAAAGCAAGTTCTGAATCAAAAGTCGCGGAACATACTGTAGTGAAAAAAGAACTCTAAAATACTTCTACTGTAAGGGGAGTGATAATGGGAAAAAAGTAAATCTAAATATAGGCCCATGGGTTTTATTTCGGAGCTCTGATCATTGGAATAGTTCCAGTTTACATCTAAGGCTTTCCTTTGGTAGGAGAGAGGGCTTAATTTCTAAAAAGAGAGGTGAGGGATTATCATCGAAATTTTGCGATGTTCTATAACTGAGTACTAGTCGTTGACATACTTTTGGACAGTTAAAGCCTTAAACCGTTGATCCCACTATACGTTGATAAGTTATGCGCACTCGGAGTTGTACAGAAGCACGCAAAGTTTACGATGTGGCAATAAAACGGATCACATATCTTCAATAGCAGAAAACTGAGTCAGTTATCTCCATAATGAACTATTCTGTCTGTGAAATTAATATTTCTGTATTGACGCACTTTGTTATCCACAGAGCTAGCAGATGGGTTCTTTGTTTTGTTTCATCGATGGAGGAAAACGTTTCTACATGTGACCAAAAAAGCTCGCCAGATAAGATCTGATTTCTTTTCTCACGTTTCAAGAGGGCTACTTAAAATAGCCATCGCATGTGAGATATGTACAGATAAAAAGACCTCGCCCGTCTAACAAACCAGTCAGCAAGATCAGATTGTGTGATTTGATTCATCTAAACCGCGCACAGGGTAGAAAAGTAAATTAAAAGTAAAAAAATGATCCACTTCCTTGTTAAAACCAAACCGCCTTTACGTGTAACTGTAGATATACAACGCCCAAAACAACTTCTCGCTTTCATTTGCGGCAGATTATCACTAGCACGCGTCCGGAACCGCGCGTAATGTTTTCTTCGCTGTAGTTCTCAGTTGCTCCTTTTCATTTTCTTGAGAACGCGCTTCCTTTCACCTCATATCAAGGCTCTCAGTCTAACAGTGGGTTTGCATTCAATGCATGCATACACATGTATTTGCAGTTTTGAAATCTTCGCCGATGTTCTTCCCGTTTCGTTTTCCGCTCTGATGTGTAAAATAAAATCCGACTTCCCTTTAATTTAGTTTCGAGTCAGCTCAGTTAACCCCGACACGTCTGGGTCATCAGTCTTCTTTCCAATCGGAAGTGTCATCTTGAATATCTTCATCTCTAATGATAAGATAATTCTAGTGTCTATTGGCTCGTTAGATTGGTCCAGATTCCAACCAGAAATTCCCTTTTTCTCACGGTGCAGCGTTAGTGTGCACACTCTTCCAGCAGAAGAACGGCGCAATATATAGGGTGAGTTCAAGAAGCATGTGAAAACAAGGCGAATGAATATAACGCAATGACGTTGATCGTCAGTTACTCAGTAATTGTTCGCTGCGACGAACGCGCGTTTCGCTAACAACCCAACTGAGTTATTTGCGTTGCGCTGCGGTTAGGCGAGGGTTAGGGGGTATATTATAGTAAAAGTAAGATAGGAAGCCATATTTAAGCCCGGGGCTATAAGGTAAGCAAGACAACGCATAATGCGACGAAATTCCTCGGTGAGGAGATTCCAACATGGCACATGTATAGCACCTACCTAAGCTTATGATTTATGAAATGTCCGTTAGCAAATGCATCTAAGGGGATCAAAAACAACAGAAATGGCCGACTAGCATGACTACAGCACGGCTACGCTGAACGATTGCTGTGTCCAAAGAAAAAGTACAACCAGTTTAGCGGCTCTGAAAGATCAAGGTCACTGAATTTAATTACTGATTTGCGAACACAGTTACCGTATTACGAACATTATTTGATATCTGTCAACTCGAATTGTACGGTGCTCTAAATACATCCCACTCAGCTAAGACTAACAGTAGATTAACTTTACAAACAAGAACCGCACTACAAACTGTGGGGAAGGATAGCCAGCAAATTCCGTGATTGGGCATTAGCTTAAACAACGGTGACTTAATAACTAAAAAAAATCAGATGAAATCTACGTTTTGTAGTAAGACGTGTTACAGTAGTAACCACAAACTGAGTTTCTTGCGCACTTAAGTAGAGCGCGTTTAGCCGTATTTCTGCAAATAATACTGAGTGCTTTAAACGAGTAAGGCGATGATACAATTGCTTCCTGGTGAGCAAGACTGGCTGAAAATTCTCGCATCCGTGCAAGGAACACTCAGCCAGCAGAACTCGCCGATGGACTTTGACATTCATTTCTGAAAGGAATTCCACAACTGCAACACTAGCTGTCAATTTCTAGGTGCATGATGGAAAGCTTTTTTATCAACATTTTGCCTGCTTCAAAAGCTTCAACATCTACCTTTTTAGTTGCTAACTTAATCACTGTCTTGATGTTCCAAAGATCGCGGCGGTTATCTACTCAACTTGCAGTTGCGAAATAAAGCTCGGAAAAATTTGAAGCTTGAGCGGGATTGAGCACTATTAAATGTCCATATTATGAAAACATGGCTGTCAAAGAAAAAACGCCAGAACAACATTGGCTACGTGCCCTCAATATGTTACGGCTTAAAGCAAATCATGATAGCATGCATCAAATGGAGAAAATCTGGATCTGAATTGAAAGACAAGCATTTGTATATATACATTGAAATCATTTTAAAAGAGCTGAAACCATCTTTTGCCTGGTGTAAAATTTCAGCTCTACCTCATTCTGAAGTTGTTTTAAATTTGTCATGCCAAGATCAGCGTGCTGTTCTATTCCAGAAGAAGCGAGTTGACAGTAATCAGGTCCGGAGTAGATGATAATTTAGATAATGTTCAGCTATTTTGATGAAACGTCGGCTGGTCATGATCAGTGAAAGCGTCAGAGTAAGCTCACGCGACCGGACCGAAAGGTAGTGTGGGTATAGATAGATAGATAGCTGCAGCAGCTTTACGGCGAGCTGAATACTAATGAGAAAGAATAGCGACACGGGAAAAGAGTTTCCCCGCGCATTTTCTTTCCCTTCAGACCCGTGGAAACAGGGCTATATTTATAGCCACAGCAAATTTTAGTTGAATTCTTGAAACTCAAAGCCATGTAACAGATAAATCATAGGTTATAGGAAATATCTCTCATGACTGAGGAAAACAGACAATTCAAAAGTAAAAACTTGTAGACTTCCTTCCCAACGATGTGCGGTTTCAGCCAGGGCGGGGTTGTCTTGCCCAGTAAGCCTGACGCCTTCTTCAACCAACAACGTTATAGCTGTATGCGTCCTTTCAAGCGACAGGAAGTCCTAAACGTTGCTAAACTCTGGGTGTGTCGCAATGTTATTTCAACTTAAGGAGGTTCCCGCCTATTGTTTCTGCGCATCCTTACTGCGCACGTAATTCATGACGCAACATCACGCCGAGACGTACCATGGTTGCTAAGGAAGAAACATAAGCAATTATAGGTCTTGGTACCAGTTGCATTAACTTCGCCTGTAGTTTACTCTCTCTCTCTCTGAAATGTTCGCGTGACTCCCTCTTTGCTTTTCACATATCACTTCCTTTACTGGTTTTCTGGATTTTAACAAAAAACGGAGAATTGAGAAGTTACAAATTTTTGGTAAAAGTTGATCTTTATCTTACTTCAATCCTTTTGTGTATGGGCACAAAAGGAAACGTTCTATTCAAGTGAAGTGCGGTATCTTTAAAGTATCACTGATATGTATAATGTTCATTTTTAGTTCGGCATTTTATTGCACGGATTATCCGCGCGCAAATAGAGCAATTTCATCTTTGTATCGCGTGCCGTTTAGACATGGTTCGAGATAATGCCGGAATACCGGGAAAACGTTATGCGAACAATTTCACCTCACCGCGAGCTTTTGAACCTCCTGCATAGTAATCTCAAGCGATTCAGCTTGTAGCTGGTTTCCTTATGTTCTGCAAACTCGTAGAAATATAAACCTCAGTGTCCCGGCTTGGCCAGGATAATAGCATTATATAAAATGGCTATTTGGCATATTTCGAAATATCGCCTTAAGGTTTTTAAACAGGTCTTCAATCCCCTATCCTAGAAAATCTCGGGTTTTCTAATTTTGGAAATATTTAAAAGGTTTATTGGTAAATCGCTTCTCCTTCTGATCATCCTGAGAGTCGTTCGACTTAAACTGAATATAAAATCGGATGAAGCCAGGGATCTTCAGGATTGAGTTTTCAGTTTAAGTGTATCTGCAGCGGATAACACTCTCTGTAGGGAGTAGCGTTGTAAAAGATTTTGTTTCGTTTTCAGTCATGTTACAAGCAAAATGAAGTGTTAGCGGGACCATTTTCACTTTAATCTCCTCTACATTGCTGCGAGCTTATCATCTAGTTTTCGTATGACAACTGTCGTAGAACCTTATGTAGGGGCGATTAATAGTTTATCGGAATATCACTGCAGAATCTGATTTTTTTTGTGCATACGTGCACGTACATTGAAACCAGTTTTTTTTAACTGTTGGTGCATTTTTTACTAATCGGTTTATCCGTGATCAGTCACCCTCAGACAAACAGATTTTCTTCGCCACTCAATCTAACATTATTATTAGAGTTTTTTTTAAATCCAGGACATTGCATATGAGGCCAGCCAATGGCGAAGTGCCAAGCTATCTGATGCGCCTGTCATCCTCTTATCAAGTTATTCTAATTTAGGCCTAATTTTTCTGCTCTGTCAGAGACTTCAGGGCGAAACCTTTTCCCCTTTGGGTTAGCGCTTCGGGACACGCGATTGACAGCGATGCTCGATAGAAATTTTCAGCTAAAAAACCGCTTGAGGCTAAAGTGTCCCACAGTCCATGTTGGTGGGCCGATGACTATTGGCAATTTTTACTTCTAAGATGTTGCAAAGTAGACTCTCTTGTTGATGACTGATCAATGACAGAAGCTACGCAAGAGTCACGACTCTGAAGAAAGACATTATTAAATTGAAATTCAATTCTCGGCAACTTATTCCTGTTTATTTGCCCCCGCCCGCCTCAGAGTCAACCTTTTAGCTCCTCCTTTCATTTTTAGATACTGATCTCCTGCTCTCCAAAGTACTAACTGTCAAATTTTTAATGCCACACGACTCAGTACCAAAATCACAACTGATTATCAACCCTAACATGGTACCACGGCCATCGTCCTCACTTCCACCGCTCCCATCATCCCGCCCTTGCGAGTTCCGATCCTGCTTCCTACTCAAGAAAAGAAACCCGGATTTTTCAGTGATAGCACTGTTAAATGATCCAGCAATAGGCGCGAACTGTTTAGACAAGTTTGGAGCTGTTTTGTAAAATTAACCATCATCCTTGGCACCAAAGCAATCTTGTTCTAAAAAAAAGATGTTTTTCAGATAATCTTATCATAATCTAGATCGGCTGCACCTGCAAGGGGTGTAACTGAACTTCAGACCATATTAGGTGGTTTCAGGTTCTTATAAACCGCGGCGTTGCGGGTATATAAGTAAGGATGCAACACGAGGGAAAAAGTATATCTACAGTCTGCACTGTCAGTCCAGAATTCAAGCAGCGCTACTCCTGTAACGAGGCTCCAAGGGTATGTTATTTAAATATTTCAATTTACAAATTGCAAACTTATCCTTGAATGATACCATCAAAGTTTTACTATCGAGAGTACAGCATAGATGTTAAGGGTGTGGTTTTTTTTAAAGAAACGCGGAGGAGCTCGTGGCCAGCTGCAGGTCGACGGTCAGCATTTGTTCTGCATTCAAACGAGTCTTCGGTTACGCAATATATTGTAACTGACCTTCGCTTCGCCGAATTCACAAAGACATAGCCGAATGTAAACAGGAAATTTCACAGATTTCTTTGTAGTTCAAATCCAACTTTTCCTCACAGCCACATTTTTCAAGTTTCAAATTTTTCGCTAGCTGAAATGAAGAATACTACTGCTCCGTAAAATTCGTTTTTGTAACCACCGGATAATTGAGTTTAGACTGGGAAAAAGACTGTTTGGCGGGTTTTATTGCCTTAGAGACGTCAGATACTGAACTCAGGCTAGAGTCTCAGGAACGGAATAGTATTAAAATGTGGAAGTGATTTATCGGCCACTCTGTGAAAATCAGTGATAAATGATGTTTCATACTGTTTGCAGTATATTAATAGCAAGATATGCCAATTTATCGATAACGGCGTATGGTCAGTCTAGCCGCAGGGTTTTGCCTTTGTTAAGATCTGTGGGAGTGCTTAGATATGTTACAGTCTAGTCTACTTTTCTTCCTAAACATGAGGACCTTGAGGGCTTTTAATTACTGGCATAGAACAAATTTCTGCAGCCACTGAGGTAGCTTCTAAATCTTGTTACCAATGTGTTGCCTAAAGACACTCATATTATGAGATTGAAAGATTAGTTTGTCGATAATCAGCGATCTGGCTTTTTTTCCAGTTTTTGGACCGGTAATTTTTTTTTCTATCCGGTTATACATTTATCATTTGGAAAGCATCTTGCTGTAAATTTAAGTTTCACCACATGAATTTAGTTTCCTAAACAAGAGGACCTTGAGGGGTTTTAATTACAGGCGTAGGACAAATTCCCGCAACCACTGAGTTAGCTTCTAAATCTTTTTTACCAATATGTGCTGCCAAAAGACACTCGTATTATCAGACTGAAAGATTAGTTTGTCGATAATCAGCGATTTTCCACAAACCTTTAGGAATAAGCAGATATCCCTGGAGACCAAAGGGAAGATAATCGTCGCGATAAAATTGCAAATACTTTTCGAGGAAATTCTAATAAGGGAACAAATCACGTGTACTTGGAGCCAGTAAAACACCTGATTAGCATACCCAACACTCCACGCTTATAGTTTAAGGCAAGCAGGAAATCGTTAGCACCTCTTTTATAGTTATTAGATGCCTATTACTTACGTGTTCAAGTCCGTATTTAAGTTACGGACCGAGTTTCTTCCCCTTAATCAGTCGCGACCCATAACTCGAAGGGAAAAATACAAGGATCCGTAACTTGCTGACCAGACCGAAAAGACAAGTAAGATACACTACTGTATGTCAGACAAGGCGCGCCAGGGGACGATTTCTAGTCACGCGGTATGGCTTACAATTGACTTAGACACGTCGAGAGCAAAACAAACCTGTTCGAAACAATGTCAGTAAAAGATTGGACGATTCGGTCACGTTTGCAAAAAATGAGTGCAAAATACAAATTTAAACATAGTGGTTATATAGGACTCTGTAAGAGCTTTCGAGATATTAAGTATTCCGCAGAATGAATTTCCCATGTTTGAGGCCAGAACAGGTCATTGAAAATTGAAAAACGAACCAACAGAACAGGAACTGATCAAAAGCTCATTTCTCCTCCCACTATCAAAATAGTGTGAGGTAGACAGGTGTTGAGAAGAAAACAAAACTAGGCGGTGTGCATTGTGGCTAATGATGAACAGTGGAAGAAAGTTATAGTAATAATTTTACAGAGCTGTTAATTGTAAGTAGATGAACCATCTATTACACAAGATTATGAGCTCGAGATTTCTATTGCGCGATAGTTGACGAGAGCGCAGCTCGAGTCAACTATCACACATAGAAATCAAGAGCGAATAATCGAACAGTTAAAGAAGCGGCTTTTTTCTGTTATCAACTGCACCTGACTATTTTGCTCCCCTACTTGCATGCTTTTCGATATTTTGCCGCAGTGGCGGTTTCTAGTGTGATGCACGCCAGTTGTACGTGACGGATAGATGTTAGCAGATTTTTCCAGGACATGTTGCCGGAAAATGTAAAATGTCGACAGGAGTGTTACCTCTTGAACTTTATACCTTAGTGGTGTTTGTGGTCTTCTGTGTTGTTTACCTTCTTCGCAACTTAGCTAGGTGCGGCCAGTGTCACCGTTTCATCTGTGAGCAGCTCACAGCAGCCCTTGCCTTCAAAGTGTCGCTAATTTACGCGCCCAAGACGAAATATGAAAAAAGCTGATGTCCAAAGGTAAAGACTTTCCGTTCATGAGAATTAGTAGCAATCAATTCAATTTTTATTGGAGGAATGTGGCAATAATGACAAGAAATAATAATGTTTTTGGCATCGGAGTTATAAAATCAATTGAAAGGGTCTTTTTTGTTCTGAATCTCTTCGCATTCAGACCCGTTAAAGTTCAAATACTCGTGACTCGGTTATTTTGCTGTCACTGAAGACCGATTAAGGTGATATTGCTTTTACATTTTCATCCTCGTGTGAGCTTTTCCTCCCTGATGGTTTATTCATAGACCACGTCACCGCCAAGAAAAAACGTTTACGATAAAAGACATGATTAAAACAACTTCCGTGGGTGGTTGTTTTTCGCTACACATGCAGTTTAGCTCTGAAAGTAGCGGTCACGCGTTTTGTTCTTATCAACTTCCTTATCACGCGAACAAACTTTTGAGCACGTGTTGTCAGCAATCAAGTTATTTGGCAATGTGAAATATCCGCTTTTTATCGAGAAAGGCGTTGAACTTTTGCAATGTCTTTGATCTGTCATCTTTCGGTTTCTATAGGTTTGGCATTAAGCCTACAATATCCTAATCTACAAGGTCACAAGTTCGTGTATGTTCTAATCTGCAAGGAGGCAGAATCTTTCAGCACCTAAAGTACAGCCTAAATAGTTTTCTTCAGTTTTATATACAATAATGCAGAAACAGCACGGAAAATTATTCTCTGCAATGTCTTTTTCAGTTTCTCAAAGCGCTTAGCGGTGTGCATAGGGACAATAAAATGATAAACTTTTCGCAGTGTCCTTTTCACAACACGAAAACATGACTATTGCCTTGTGTTTTAGCACTCTACTGATCTGTGGTAATGACCTTGATATTATGAAAATACCCCAAGGTGGCGCTTGTTGAATCACATTTGTCGATTTTTTTTAATCAACGCGTAACTACCTAATTATTATATCCTGTCTGCCGCCAAGGTGGCAAGCAATGATGAACCTTGTTTGTTGCGATGTGATCGCTTTAAAGTCGTTTATTCCACATACATGAAATATGTGAACAACTTCATTTCACTCTCGAACGTTAATCAACGGCAATCACGTAAAAAATGCTTAGGAAATCGGTCTTTCAAGGACAATAAATAAAATTCCCGAGATGTCTGTTCGCATTCGACTTATAGGTTTATAAATATATTTTTTTGCGCGCGCCGATGTCATGTCAGTGAGAAATTCTTAGCTTTTAAGTGTTGCTCTGGCTCAAAACGATGGAGGTCTCTCTATTCTGTTGATCACAAGGGAAGCCTGGTGAATGTTTGACAGACTCTTTTAGTAAGTCTAAGAAAGTCGTTTTGGGAGATTGTTGAAGATAAGGCATTGTCTAGACATTCAGATAAAACTAGTCAAGTGACTTGAGCCGTCTGTTCTCTATACTGCCGGCCGGTAAAGGCAAGACGCCAGTGAGCTTTATACTTTGTCTTGTTTTCTTCACACCGACGTTCTTAGCGCTGTAGTGGGAGGTATTACGAAACAATAGGCAATTCTCTCGGCGGTAAAAATCAGCAAACAATCTGTTTTTATAAAGCATTTCAACTGGCAAACAAAAATGTGTTAAATTACAAAATGACGCCCCGATACTACGTGAAGGATTTCCGTTACCTGTGGGTTAGCTAGTGTCAATCAAAATACCAACTGCATTCTCTCAAACGCCCTGCCTAAAACGCTGACCGGCCTAAAAACGCATTCGAAGCATAACGTTTCAGTGATCGAAGTTCTTTCAGTTTCGTCCAGAAAGCGCTCAATTTCGCTGTGTCATCGCGGTTTAAAAGAACGTTTACGCGTCTGGCTATTAATAATTGGCAGAGAAAATCATTTGTGATACGATCTGACAAATGGTTTAATTTACAATCAACAGAAACAATATCTATCTGTTTACTTCATCGCTTACAGAGAGCTACGGGGCATAAAGGTCGTGTTTAGTCATCTTGAAAGTTTATCCAGTGGAGACACAGAGAAAAGGAGACAACTGACCTGCAACAAGCGTGCAGATTTGTTCGACGTCAAATGAGGTTCAAAATGACAGAATGCGGTACGAGTGTTTTGCGGTTGCTCTCGCTGGCGTTCTTTCTACATTTACTATTGCGAGTGGAGATGGTAATTGGTAACAGCGCAATTCTAAACGCCATGAAAGCCGCTGAAGCACTAGAGGAAAAGCACAGCTTAAATTGCGCTTTGACTCGTCGTGTAAAACGCCACGATCATGCTCGCTTTCCACAATCGACACCAATCGGATCTAAATTCGGAAAGGCTCTGCGTTTCTTCGGCGGCGAAGTGGTCCGATTTACTGGAGCTGTCACCATACCATCGCACCAGTTCACCATAGACTTTTGGATGAAGCCGGAAGGTGGCCAGGCATCCCCCGTCACTGTGATCGGTCTTTTTGACGACTGCTCGCCGGACTCAAAAGAAGGAGGCTGGGAAATAGGACTTCAAGAGGCGAGCGCCGAGCGAAGCTTGAGAGTTTTCTTCCGACTACAAACGCAGCGATCATATCACGACACGAAACTGCTTTCTCCGCGCAGCGTGGAACCAAATGTATGGGTTCATGTTGCCGCTACATTTAGCGGCAAGGAAATGAAATTATATATCAATCAAGCCAAAGTGGGGGTTTCTTCCGAGCAAAAAGGGCACATTTTCGCCGATGGCTTCGACGTGTGTGAGCATTTAGAAGCGGGGGGAGATCGCTCGTCCGAAGTGTTTTATCGCGGCCTGATCGACGAGGTGCGATTGTGGTCAGTTGCGAAATCGCATAAAGAAATCAGCAGGAATGTTTTCGCCCCCATCACTGGTGTTGAGCCATACCTTGATGTCCACCTTGAAATGTACGAAAGTTTCACGGGAACAGAAGAACTCAATCGCAATCCGAAGACCACATGGGTTGTAGTCACTGCAAATAAAGAAAAAAGACCGGAAATCACTAAGTCAACAATTCCAGGCGATGCCCACGATCTTTCGATCGTGAAGCCCCCCTGTGGTAGTACAGTTTGCGATAATCCAGAGATCATTCGAAGTTATGTGAAAAATACTCACTTGAGAGGCAAAAAGGTCGTGCATTATCGTGTTGTCAACATTTGGGATGACGACGGCACCAACCCTATGGTGACCAAGAAACAAATGAAAACCCAACATGATCAGCTCAACGCAGCATTCAAACGCTACAACATAACATTTGAGCTGAAAGAACTGAATATACGAAACACTTCCTTGAGGCGACGCACTGTCACCTACATGTGCGAGGCAGGAAAAATCGGTGACGGAATGTGTAATAGCGAACATTGCAGGCACGACATTACAGGAAATGATGGAGGCGACTGCGATGAGTACCAAACCAGCTGTGACCCGAAAAAGCGCGGGAACGGAAAGTGCGACCCAGAATGCAACAGGCATTACAATGCGTGGGATCTTGGCGACTGTTGCAACAAGAGCGTCACAGACATATATAAGACCTGTTTTGATCCTAAATCTCCAAACAGAGCTTACATGAGCGACAGAGAATACAAGACTCTGGTGAATTTGAACAATCAAGATTTCTTGAACGTTTATTTAGCTCAGTGGAGTAACGATAACCTGCTGGGCGTCGCAACGTTTCCCTGGGAGAAGTCCGTGCATAGCATTTACGGTGGGACCATCTTGGGTCTGAAAAATTTTGGACGGAAACTACACTCGAACGCGCTGGTTCACGAATTTGGTCACGTACTAGGCTTGTGGCACGTACATCACGGTGTGACAGAAATGGATTGCTCAGACGACTGCTTAGAAACTTTCCCGTCACTTGAGTTAGGTGACCTGTGCTCTGACACAAATCCGACCCCAGCTAACAACATGTGCAGGGATCCCACTGTCAATAAGGCTATGATGACTTGCGGAGTTAAGAAATTTATGAACACGCCTTTCAGGAACTACATGAGCTACGCTAACGACTCTTGCACAGACACTTTCACAGAACAACAGGCCGCGAGAATGCACTGCTATGTTGATCTGATGTACCAGTCATGGCAGGGGACAAAAACACCACCCTCCTTCATTCCGCTTCCACCTCGCGTGACTTCAAAAGCGGAGAATACCGTCAAACTGGCTTGGATTCCACCTCTGGGTACCGGAGGAGGAAACGCGATGAACGGCTGCCACGAGTGCCGCGAAGACAGAGTGTTTCAGCAGTACGCCATTACAGCGGAATCTCCCAATCCTATCAAGCCCAACGGCTACTGGGCTCCTCACCAGGCCATTGGAGCCCCAGACGCGGAGCCTTGTAACATGACACCCATAGGCTGGACCCCGTTCACGCCTTACACGATGGATCACTGCGAGGACTGTTACATCGAGTTTGGTTTCAAGGAGGCTGTTATTCCAAGTAGTCTAACCTTGTGGGTGATATGGGCCTCCAAAGATGGAATTAGCAACATCCAGCTCATCTTCACCGATGGATCAGAGCAGTCGCTAGGCAACGCTACAGCTCAGTGCGACGCCCCCCTGACCATGACGTTGAGAGTCAGAAAGAAGGTCTCCAAGGTTCGAGTTCGCGTCAGGAACCCTTCAACAGTGATTGATGCTATCCAGCTAACCTCCTCTGTCAACCATCCTAACTGCCTCATGTGTGAACCTGTGGAATACCTCGTGACTCGAGAGCCAGCCTTTCCTACTGGAAAGTCAGAGCGTGTAAAGACGACCCGATTTGAAGACAGGTATGCTTCCAATTTTGTATCTAATCAGTAATCGATTTTCGTGTAAGTAACATCTTTATTGTTGCTGCTTGCTGATTTAATCTCGGCGAGTAGCATGTCAACTTTCCGGTGTTGTGTTAGAGTTCCTTATTCTCGGCTATGATGTGATAAGTTCTCATTTTCTACGTACCCCTGGATTTTCGTTTTGGTCCAATACAACAGCAACAGTAATGTGCACTTCAGTCGAACACTGTGACTAGAATAATCTAAGATCCTCAGATCCTTGCTCAAGAAGACTTCTTTCAGTGTATATAGCACAGAATCTCTTCAAGTCCATGGAAATGTCAAATTTATCATGCTAGACAATGAAGAAGACGTGATAGTAGAGCAAAAAGATGGATGAGGATTGAGACAAGATTCAACGGCTGTGCATTAAAGAAGCTCAGTCACGGGATTACGAGTTATTTTGGCCTGGTACAAAATTATCTTTAAATTGAAGGAAACCTGAAAATAGTAGTTTACTAAGATAGAGAAACACCAAAGGGATAATAATGAACCATAAAGAAACAAGGTTGGTTGAGGATGGAAAAGAATAACACGGATATACAAACGACGAACTTGTAAAATGTAAGCTTAACTTTTCCAAGATGCGCAAATCGTGACGTAGCTCATGTAAGTTGTCACCAACTGTCTCCTTGCAGGTACTTGGAACCTGGCAAGCCATACACCTACACAGTCCAAGCTGTAACAAGTCTGGGAGTGAAGGGTCCTCCTTCACCTCCGCTGCACTACTCACCGGAACAAGGTTTCTGTGGTGACGGCATAGTGGAATACAGTACTGGAGAAGAGTGTGACGACGGTAATGTACGAGATAGTGACGGCTGCAACATGCAATGCAAGAAAGAGGACGTGTTTCATTGTACAGGTGGGTCTGGTGATCGGCGTAGAATTTCTCCTAACTGTGTTTGATGCCAGTTGTCTTGTGATGAAGACACAAATTCTCATAAGCAGTGCAGGTGAAACAATTTGGCGATTAGTAAAGAGAATTTAGAGACTGAATATTTCCACGGGTCCTAATTCAATTGGTCGGGGAAGCATTTTCATGTGTTACAAAATCAAACCATTAGATGGTCTTGGGCTTTCGTATTTTCGTATTTGTTTTTTTTTTTTGAGAGGCTCAAGCACGCCCTTAAATAGCCGCCCGTGGGTCGTAAAGTAAAGAGTTGAAGTATTTCCGGAAATGAAGAGATATTCTGGGTTAGAATCCGAGGAATGATTACAAAGTGGCTAAAATCTCTAAAACAGGAAACGGGGAATGAAGGAATGGGGAATGGGGAAGGAGAATCTCTAAAATACGGAATCTCTAAAAGGAGAATCTTTAAAATAGGTAATCTCTAAAAGGGGTAATCTCTAAAAGAAAGAATCTCTAAATGGGGGAATGTCTAAAAGGAGGAATGTCTAAAAGGAGGAATCTCTAAAAGGGGTAATCTCTAAAAGAAAGAATCTCTAAATGGGGGAATGTCTAAAAGGAGGAATGTCTAAAAGGAGGAATCTCTAAAAGGGGGAATCTCTAAAAGGGGGAATCTCTAACAGGGGGATTCTCTAAAAGGGGAACCTCTAAAAGGGGGAAACTTGGCCTCCTTTCTTTAACAAAGCAGACGCTAACCTTATATTCTCATTACTTGTCTAGTTAATTATGCCGTTAAACGTAACCAACCGGACACAATGAAAACATATTGAGAATTTGGGTAGTTTACGGTTTTACACCAAAGACATACCACGTTGTCGATCTAGATCAGAGCGTGGAAACCATCCTCTGGAACCAGGGTGATAACATCACAGATAAAGTGGATTTTTGATTGACATTTTTTCTCTTGCTAAACATTCATGACCTTTCTTGCATCCGAAACGGCTACTAGACAAGGCCATCAGGGCGGAGAGATCGATTGTGATAAAAACAATGCCAATTTTAGCCTTTCCATTTGTAAATTGATCTCCAGATAAGCTTTTTGCAGGCGCCCAGACGTTCGTCAGCTCCAGTAATCGACGTGTGTTACAAATTCCAGGTCAGGGTCCATTTTAGCTGTTATTACTGGACGAGACAAACACGTCTACGGATGCAGCAAAAATGGAAGATTAACAAAAAATGTTGCTTATTTGCCGTCATTATCGCTTTTCCGAATTCTGTTTCATTCACGAATAATAAACGACTTGTAAACGCAGGCATATCGGTCGGATGGCTTTCACTTGTACTCGCGGTAATTTATGGTTATAAATCGCGAATTAAGTGTCCTGCGATTAATAATCGTGTACTTAACAGTTGATAATCGTAAAATTCACGATTATTAAGCGTGTGTGACAGATTCTACAGTTCTTGGAACGTGGAATTATATTGTGCCGGCTTATTGTTTTCACATTAAAGCAGGCTTTCTTGAAAATACCTTGCAAAGTAAGCCGGTAGTCGGGATGTTTTTTAGAGATTCTCCCTTAAAGAGATTCCCTATTTTAGAGATTCCCTATTTTAGAGATTCCCTATTTTAGAGGGCGTTTTCCATTTACCAAGAGATTCCGAAAATTCCGGTTGGGATGTAAATGGAACATGATTTTTCGGTTTGTTCCACTGGAAAATTTCCGGAAAAAGAGGAACTTCTGAAAAGGTAGTCCCGTTTTCCCGGTGGAAATTTTCCGATGGAAATCTGTGTTCCATTTACGGGTTTCGCAAAGGTTTACCAGTTCCAGGCCGCTCACAACCATTGTTTTTCATACCTTCGGAAAATATGGCGAGAAATATGGCGGCTACTTCGTCGGCTTCCCTCTCAGCTTTCTACGAATGTTCAGTGTGTCATGGGCTGGCTCCTGACTTAGAAACATTACTACATCACAACTGTGCCATGTATGCCAATAGCCCGGCAAATGGTAAGTAGTATTCATCGAAAAACAAAATTTTGTATATGTAAATAAACAAGGTCATGTACGATCTTCTGTCATTCATCCTTTCACAGTGAAGGGACGGTGAAGGGAGCCTGGGAATGAATGGGACGAGTGTGTCAAATGGAACACGTTCTTCACCGATAAACATTTCCCACTGAACTTTCCGAAATTTTCCGGAATTTTTTGGTAAATGGAAAACACCCAGAGATTCCCCCTTTTAGAGATTCCCCCATTTAGAGATTCTCCCTTTTAGAGATTCCCTATTTTAGAGATTCCCCATCTTTGAGATTCTCCCTTTTACATATTCCCCCTTCTAAAGATTAATTATTTGGAGATTCCCCATTTTAGAGATTCCCCTTTTAGAGATTCCTCCTTTTATAGATTCAACCTTTTAAAGATTCCTCCTTTTAGAGATTCCCCTTTTCCCGTTTCCCGTTCCCCGTTCTGTCTTTCCCGTTCCTTCATTCCCTGTTCCCTGTTTTATGGCCCTTAATTGGGAGCTGCCTAGTTCATAAACTACAATATTTGAACAATTTGCCGGCGGGTTGTATGGCGAGAGACTATCTAAACATACGGAACATGTTGAATGGGTGGCTAAGCTCTTGGAGAATGCTTTGAAATTTCCGCATCATGTGTTTTTTTTAATC
>OZ026597.1:31851746-31861746 GCA_964020085.1 Micromussa lordhowensis
CATGTGTTTTTTTTAATCACTTATTTCCGTTGCGAGAAAAAAAAATAACACTTGAATTAGACTCGTAGTTGTTTACTGTCTCGCAAGGAAGTGATAACGAGTCATTAATCTTGTACCGGGTAAAAAAACTTTGTACGAGATGGGTTGTGACACATGGCATGATCTTTGAACAGCGAAACGCGAGGCAGTTGAGAATCGAGAGACGTTTCAGAAGATAGTGCGATGGATCTCGTTGTCCTATCTATAAATTCCTTTATATCCTAGTTGAGCACTCCTACTGTTTCTGCAGAGATTGATTTACACTTGCGGTGCTGACCCTACTATCCAGACACTAGCAAGGGAAAAACCCGACTTGCCAACATATTTCAGATGCGTTCCTTAGAAAACAGTCAGCACACCCAGGTCAACATATATTCTAATATTTCAAGTTCTGGCGAGCTTTTTCTCCCTGCTACAATTTTGTTTTCTTTGTCAGTTGTGGATTGCTACCAGAATGGAAAACGTTTACAGCATGTACTATCTCGGTTGTTTTGGCGTCCTTTTTATGGTTCACTATTTTCAGAAGTTGTATGACTCACGACTGTAAACTGATATTTCATGCTTTATTGCAGTTAACGCAACTTGGCCAGTTTATTGGCGCTAAAATATCATAACGATTGAACTGACCTTCACAGCGAACGAATAAATGAGCGTTTTGCATGTTTTGCAATGTTTATTTTGTTTACATACACGCCACTTTAACTAAGATGTCTGCCTATGCACCGTTAACAGGAAGTTCTTCAACTGTGAGTCGCCACCACACTGAGCCGGTTGTACATGTATATCTTCCACAATCGTAACCTTAGGAAGCAGACAGTTTTCTTGTCGTCGTCTTGGCACCAGGTGTGATAAAGGGAACAAAACAAGCCGATTTCCCTTGCTACGGCAGTCGGGCATACCAAGTAAAATGTGCTGTGTGTTTATGAGGCGAGTGCAATTTAGTCTTCGTTGTCATCGTCCTCACATCTCAGCTTTTACTCGAGTAAGCCGAGTAAACGAGTCAAAACTAAGACAAATAAACCAGCTGGATTAAAAACTTCACGTGCGACTTAAGGGACTGTAAAGCTTTTAAGTAACAGCTTAAGCGGTTTACAGCGGTTTTATAAGCCTATCCTGAGACCGTGGTAAACGTACAGTGAGACATAGGAATTACTCCGAAGCTTGAGCTATCTAAAAATGCGCGGAATTTGCACAAAGCTTTAAGTTAACCTTAATTCCATGAATAAGGAAATCTGTCAAAAATGATTCTAGTGACGATTTGTGGTATACCAGCCACTTCAAAAGACTGGCTCGTTGCGCAACATTCCGTGTAGTTGTTAGCGATAAGTGACTTGTTCAGTGCATCCATTAATTCGTTTTCGTTCCACTGCTGTTGGTTGGGTAATCGTATTGGCTGTATTAGGTTATATTGTACATACAGTAATCGCTCATTCGCGACACCTTCAGAGAACTTATACTTATCTAAACTACAAGCCATAAAATTGGAAAACATCTGCTCTAAAACTGAACTCGGTGCTTTCTAAACGTTACTAGGGAGTTTTAGCATTGACGACGGCGACGCCGAGAACGACGCCTTGTGAAAAAGTATTTATATTTTACCCTCGAATGTCGCCACTGCGTAGATCTGTTCAGTTCGCCTATCGGTCTAAAATCCTGCTTAGGCTAAACATGTAATGACAGCGTTCAGTTCCAAAGGAAGACTCGAAAAATTAGCCATTGCGGTTCTCGTACTCCAAAATACGTAGAACTTGGTCATTTCACGTTGTTGTTTTGCAGAGGACGGCAAAGAAATGTACCAACCCACGTGAAGAACCATTGTTTTGCTCATTAAACTTTTTGTTTGGTGAAGTTCTCGTTGCCGTCGCCGTCGTGATTTGCTACTCCCTAGTAGGACAGAGACGGGCGCATACATGGTAAAGGGGTGCCAAACGGAATAGGGATACTTATTGTAAAAGCCGGAGCGCTTATTATAATACGGGCGTCACATGGTCACAGTGGAAAATTAACAGATGCATTATTAAACGGGAGTAAGGACTAAACTACATCTTTAGCGTCCTTTCGTTAAATGCGCACAGACATTTCCCGAAGGTTTATTGGTTTTTACAACGTTAAGGACATAAGGAACATTACCAACAACGGGTTCTTCTTAATGTCTGGGTGTTAATCGAGGACCTGAATGCTGGGAATGATCACATTGTTATCCCAGAGGCTTTTTAGTGTCTAGCTTAAGACTCGCGTTAGATGTGCGAAAGATGCCAGAAAACTGACAATCTTTCTCAGTGGTCGCTGATGCGTTCTGCCAGAGTGCGCTGCGGTTACTAGCCAGCTGAAGGTTCTGCCAAAAAAGTAGCTCCGTATAATCAACCTGTCCACAAATGTGCAAAAACATGGCATCAACGGGAGATGTATGTTACTCATTACTAATCTGAGCCGTCAGTTAAGTACGCGCAACTTCAGTACACAGTCCTTTCACCGCTTACTTCTCTTTGATGAAAAGCAAATGTGTTATGTTTTTGTTATGTCTGGATTCTGTTTGGCGCTATCATTGCCTAAAGCGGAAAATTCCAAACATTATTCATGAACCACTATTGTAACGTGCCATACGTTTTGTACACTTATCCGACAGTTACGTTCTTTTGAACTTCCAAATATTTTAGGAATGTCTTAAGATTTTTATTTCTTTGCATTGTTTTCCCTCTCTTCTGCATCTTGTGAGACGGGAAGCTAGTTGCACCTGCGTCTATTCCTCGGTCAACTGATCTCCTGCGAGCAAGGGTTCTATACTTCTTCTTCCCAGGCAAAAAAAAGTACACTAACAAAAAAGAAACAGACAGGTTCTGCCTACAGAGTAAGCCCTGGACATGCTCTCCATTCGTGTTCAGGACACGATGAGCGAATTTCCAAACGTCGCTCCTTGAATTGGAGCAGTACAAATATATAACGCTTTAATCCAACCTCATTTCGATTACTGTGCCCCCGTGTGGGATGGACTGAGTTCTTATCTATGTGAAAAACTGCAAAAATTGCAAAACCGAGCGGCTAGGGTTATCCTGCAAGCCAAATATGAGACAAACTCAAGCCTGCTTCTTGAAACTTTGAAGTGGGACCGGCTATCATTAAGAAGAAGAAAGCAGAAAGCTACAATGATGTTTAAGTCCCTCAACGGGCTAGCCCCAGTGTACTTGCGCGATTTATTCAGTGAGCGGCACACAGACTATGACTTGCGTGATTCTTTCCGTAAGTTAAACTTGCCCAAGCCGCGTACTGACTATTTGAAACGTAGCTTTGGCTATAGCGGTGCCCTACTATGGAATTCTCTTCCTGAAAATATTAGGGCGATCAGATCAATTGGGCAGTTTAAGAAGGAAATCAACCGCGCACTTGAAACATTCGATTCCCACTCGGCAATCTTGTAAACCAGTTTTTTTGCAGTCATTTTAATTTTTACAAAATGATTGTAATTAAAATACTTAGTGTAACTGAAGATTTTTAACCGAGTTTAAATAAAGATTTTACTTACTTACTTCACGAGTTATCTATCGCACGTTTCTAACTACTTGTGACCCACATTGTTCACCACACTTGCGCGAAGTTGACTTTGATCGAGATCAAATTTGCACAGATCTTTCACTGACTAGTTACCCAGCGGAAGAAATGCTCTTTTGCGCGGTAACTTGCGTGACATCTCGAGAACACTTGTAAGTGTGCTTAGTCACCCAGCCTACTCTGTATCAAAGTTCATTTTGAAAAACTGACCTTTTTCGACTTTGTTTATTTATTTATTTTGTTTATACTTTCAGGTCATCCGAGTTTGTGCTATCGTCACGAGGGAGACGGAAAATGCGAAGAGTTTGAGAAAAAAACCAACATCAAAGACTGCGGATTTTATACACCGGAAGGTTTTGAAGATCAGTGGGCTGTGAACGTGACAGTTAACTCGAACTTCCGTGACAGAAGGTGTCCTGAAAGCGTGGTCCTGGGGCCGCCACCACGTGACCTGGTAAAGAAACTGATAGCCTTTACTAAGAACCTAATTAAAAAACCAAGGTTTTCCAATGATTGACGCGGGGCTTAAGAGAAAGTAATCACAGCCAATCACATTGCCGCAATTTGTGAAGATAAAAAGTGACGAGCGCCAAAGGCGGGAAATGATTATAGCAAGCGCGGAAAAGTTATGTAACCTCGCTAACTTGCGACAAGCGTGGAAAGCTATGAAACCACCAAGTTGTGCTTCGTTTGGCTTTTCCATGTAATGGACAAAAACCACGTCTTTTTTCTGATAAGAGAAGTCAAAAGCTTCACGCGATTTTGCAAAAAAAGTCACAGGAGCCATTGCAGTTGTGACCACAGTTCAACAATTGCAAGCTAAGCCCGAAAAAATATTTTCAGGGCTTCAACGGGATCTCGTTGAGGCTCTGAAACCTTGTTGGGGTGGGGCAATCCGCAATTGCTTAAAGTGTGATTACAACTGTGATGGTAACATCGCCATTCCATTTGTATTTTCCCCAATTCACATCGTTCTCGTTATCTTACATTTTCCTTGCACAGGTTTGCCAATCCTCTTTTGATGAGGTCCGCGCGTGGAGTCCCTGTAAGCACAAGTACACGGACAGCAATTACTGGCTAGAGGTCACGTTCAATCGTTCTGTCGTGCCGGCAGCAGTTGTTCTTTATATCGGCTCCGATGGCAAAACAAGTAGCAGTCCTCTCGTCAAGACTGTCAAAGTCGAGCTCATCGACAAAACTGGCCGTGTCATCCCCGCGGGCAACAAGGAAACGAAGCTTTCATGTAAGACTAACCCAAGTGTCATCCCTGTCCTGCATGACATGACAGAGCCATTTTTCTACGTGCGCAAAGTGCGCGTCAGTTTTAAGTCTTACCTCATCAGCGTAGCAGGTGTGGCTCTTCGATCTAGGGCGCACTTTGATGTCGTGGAAATGTCCAAGTGTAAACCGGACGAGGTGTTCAGTCCTCGAACCCAGCACTGTCACAAATACACGTGTGATAGGCCATCTTGTGAGGAGCCCTTGGTCAAACATGGCACGGTCAAATGCGAGGGGACTGAGGAAGGGCAGACTTGTACGGTGACTTGCAGTCCGGGCTATCGACCGCTAAAACCGTTCAAGATGATTTGTTTCAATAAGGATTGGGAAGGGATCAATACATCCTGTGTACCAGTCAGCTGTGGCGTCCCGAGAATTCCTCATGGAAAAGCCGGTACGTAAATATAGAAAAGGTCATTGGCCCGCTGATAAGTACAGCTACAGAGCTGGTGAATTATAGACATATATATGGATGACCTACCGTTTCCAAAAAAGAATCTTAGTACTATTTTATGAAAATTGTTTTATATTTTGGAAATACATTTTTCCCTGAGATAATTAGATTCCTTATCTGCACGACTTGTCCTCTTGACTTTTTAATTAAACAAAAGAGAACTCCGTTACTGCTGGTCAAAGTTAGAATTTCTGTCACCCGAATCAAGTAATTTTGTCTGAAGTCGTTAGCCTCTACTAGAAACAGTGATTTTCAGTTTCGGTCGTGATGATTGCCTCTCTCTTACTCTGGCTCAAGTCAGAAGTCTAAAAGAGTTCAAATTTGCCATGTCCATGCGTTTCTAGATTGTCCACATGGTCTAACGTTCGGTAAAAAGTGTTCTCTGAGGTGTGCACCTGGGGCCAAAATGAGCGGGGGCGAAGGCAGTGTCACGTGCGAAGAGGACGGAAAATGGTCTGCGCAGAGCGCCTTCTGCGTTATGACTTGTCCGAAGCCTGAGATACCAGACAACAGCGTACCACTCGTCGAGAGCAACTGCATCGACAGCAGGAGGACATTCTCACCAGGCGTGTCCTGTAAATTCCGATGCGAGCCTGGCTACAGGGTGAAAGATAGAGACGATCCTGGTCGTAGGATCTTGAAAAAACGTTGTACCAAGAGTGGTCGGTGGACACAACCTAGATGTGAGCCAATAGTCTGCCCAGAGCTGACGGCGAACCTTCTCATGTGGTACAACTGCTCTGATGAAAATTCCCTGGGAAGTGTTTGTACGAATAATTGTCCGGGAGAGGAGGTGTGTGTTACGTTTCTTCTTTTCAATAGCTGTGTTTCATCAGGTTTGATCGGTTTAAAAATTGGCCAAACAGAAATTCGGGAAGTGTACTTTAGCAATCTAGCAATCTAGCGTCTGGCGTCACTTGTGTTTGCGTTGTGTTCTGATTGGTTCATTGTGTAATTCATATTTCTTCTGACTGGGTCATTGCTTTGTATTTGGTATTACGACGCGAAATGTGCTCAAACACACTCTCTCGTGTTTGATTTGTTACCTGCTGGTCTGTCTCATTTAGTTTTGATAACCAAAGCTCTATTCTGCTTTGACCGTCTCATCACTAGATTCACCAAGTCAAGTGCGAAGAAAATGGACAATGGACTGAACCGTTGAAGCGTTGTACGTCTGATAAAGCTGGTCGCTGCTCCAGGCCCGAAGCATCACGTGGTGTCATTTTAGTCTGCGAGGATTACTTTCCTGGGGGAATATGCAAAGCTCAATGCAAAAGCCCCGGATATGACGTTGTTGATCGTGTAAGTGTCTAACGATTTGAACTTAGCAAATTGTCTGAGCCCTGGAGTATCAGTAAATCGTCTTGTGTGATCGTCCGGGTGAGGGTATTTCTGGGGTTAGTTGTTGCTAGTCACCACTGAACAACGGTTCTTTTCAGAACTACCCTCACCCGGACGATCACAGAAGACGATCTAAAGAATTTGAAGTTAATTTTTTTTCTGGTCAACTTTTCCACCTCATTCATTAATTGCTCAAGGTTTATCACAAGCTTCGTTTATACAAAATTCTGCTGGAACCTCCGGGACCCTTACAATCGTCTTCACGTAGATATTCTTTTCATCTTTGCTGGTTGAAACGCATGTCATTCTGTTGTTTGCAAAACCTACAAAACTATTTTGAGCCATTTCTGTAGAACTACTTGCTCCTCTTCTTACAACTAAAGAAATATAAAACATTTGACAAGCAACTCCCGCCTTTGACTTCGACTTGATAGTTACTTTGTAGGGTAGGGTTGCTTTGCTTACTGAGTCTTCCATCAAGAAATGACTGTTCTGGATTGTTCGTTTTACAGGGAAACGAGGATAAGTGGCGCGTCATCATTAGGTGCACACAGACTCAGAAACTAGACTGGTATCCAGACCCCGCCAATTTGCAATGTATACCCGGTTGCAGGAAAGCGGAAATCGCCGATGGGCTGTGTGATCCAATTAACAACAACAAACACTGCCGATGGGACGGCGGAGACTGCTGTCCCTCTACCACCAAGAACAGGATCGTCCGTACAGTGCCAATTGATTGTAAATCGGAGTGCGCCTGTAAAGACCCCGACGCGAAAGAAAATGAAGGCCCAAGGAATGGAGGAGCCAGCGGGGTGGATGATGAAGACGATGAAGACGATGGCGATAAGCCTGAAGGAAGCGGCTCAGAAGACATGAGGATACAAAAACAATCATAAAAAAGATACCAAAATCAAGAGATCAAGTTTTTAGACAAAACTGATGACTATAGAAGGCGGTTAGTAAATGAGGCCCCTTTTTGGCCCCTTTTCTGCAAAAAGAAATGCAAGAGCAAGGAGACTCGAAAAGTTTAGTCTGGGTAAGGCGTTAGGGATTAGGCCATAGGATTCCTAGTTTTCGTGATTTACCTCAAGGTGATCGTTTTATTTACTTAAGACATATACATAGTTGTAGTTGTTTGGGGTTGGGGTTAGGAAATTAGTAGACACACAGACACTGGTGGAAGAATCAAATTTTAAAACGCGGGCGTTTAAATATATTTTAAAATGACATAGCGGTTTCTTGTGACTGTCGTAAAGCCATGACAAAAGCGAAACCTAAGTAGAAAGCAAAAGAGCCTCTCTATCAAAGCGAGGCCTGGTACGCAGCCAATCATATGAAAATAAGTTTAATTTGCCTGTGAGTGAAATCTCATTTTCATATGAAAGGATGGACACCAGGACTCGCTTTGAGAAAGAGGCTAAAAGGTAATTCGGGAATGGCCTATTCGTGGTCGCCCATGTGTTTCGGTTCCGTTCCGTTGTGACCATAGGTTGAAAAAAAGACATTTTTGGTTAGGAATTCGAATTGCGCGACGAGTGTTATTTGTTGCCTATTACGATCGACAGTCATTTTGAAAATCGCTCTCTTTGACGTATTACAACAAGTGTTATTGGTTTTTATTATATTCGCCAGTCGACTAATTAAAGATGATTTCAGGTCCGTACCGCGCAGTCTCAGCACCCCAACCTCACAAGATGAAATGCGAATCGATGTTATTCGTTACGAACCACATACCTTATCTTTGAGGCATTTTAAATTCTTTTTCCTACAGTTTCTTTGATTTTTACAGCTACAAAGCTGTTTCATCAAGCAATTTGAGAAAGAGCAAAGCAGAAAGCTTCGCATCCATAAATGGCGGTTAACGTTGACATGAAACTTTGAAATTACTTCATGTACGTAGTTGCGAATTGTTACATTTTGTGATGTCTTACACGAATCAAAACAATATACGTAAACAAACTCCCGAGAGTGCGCAGTAAGGACTGGAAATCATCTTTAATGCGCAAATTTCATAACACAAAGACAACAACGAGTTTACAAAAACTCTAGTGTGTGAAGAATTTCGAAGCAGTTCTTGTCCACATTGCAACTAGCTGTGTTTGTTTGACTGAGTTAATTAACGAAAAATTCTTAATAACTCCAAGGCTTCTGACCTTCCACCCCACACCCTCCGAATGTTTTAAAGTAGGGAGGGGTGAGTGGTGCCGTGTTTTTTATTCGGACATTTTTTGGTTAGTGAGATTAGGAAGAGGAATGTAGCAAACAAAATGTTTACAACTGTGTCCTCAGGGGTGCGTCGCCCCAATTTTGTTGCTTTCTGAAATTAGTGAAGGCAACATACGATTTGTCTCCTAATTACACTGCCTATTTTTGTGGCTTAAGTAATTGGGTTAAAAATTGAATCTGCTCAAGTCGGTGGACATTATTTTCTTCAATGTCGCAGAGATGGGAAATCGAAGTTATTTCTTTTAGGTAATCCCCCTATATTATCCGGGAAATATTTGATTTGATAATGTATATGAGGCGTCCTACCGTTCTGGGGTTTTAAATGTGTTTTGTGCGTGTGTGGATTTTTTTAAAGTCTTTAAAGTCTTATCTGAGAGGAGACAGTTATTAACTTGGTGCTTTTTTATTGGTATCCATCTTCATGACCTACTGCAAATTATACATTATTCTACCTTTGGGTTGTGTATATTGTAAAACAAATGAAAGTCATTTTTTACCCGTCACGCTAGCCGGCCCTTGCTCGTTACTTGTCACACGAACTTGTCACGCTGATATCTACTACTTAGCTCTTAAATTTTATCCTGACCTATCCAAACTTCGACAACCCATATACCATTGCGTAAATAATGTAGCTGATTTTGAACATGGTTTACGTGCCAAGCTTGCTCCATACTTGCAGTGTCACGATAATGTATTTTAATAGCTCAACCAACATTCTAGAGAATCAAAGATATATTTGACTGTTAGTTTTATCTTAACTGTAAGTGTTTCGCCGTTTGAATGTCGTGATAAATTAAAATAACCTATTTATTCAGCCTCATACTTTGTTTATTATATACATTATATCCATGGTATTTTTTGAAATAAATCAATGCATACATCTGTTTAGTTTTGATTTGTTTCTTTGTCATAATTGAGAGATGGCTCAAGAACAGATTGCTTATTATATGGCTAGTTCCGCGAGCCCATTTGGGATTCTACTCTGGTGTGCGAGGAGCGTGTTTAAAACAAGAAATAGCACTTAAAAATGTTAGATACGGTTAACCCATACAATTATTGAGGGATAACCAGCTTCAAGTTAGACTAACTTGAGCGCTATTTAGGCTAACCGGGGTG
>OZ026597.1:31864246-31874746 GCA_964020085.1 Micromussa lordhowensis
AGATTTCACTGTTGGCAGTGAAGGATGGCAGTCCAGACAAAGGTAATAAACTATTAGTATTTATTATATTGTATTAAGGGATGAAAGCCAAACTTTGCAAATTAAGCCAATAAGTTCACATGACTTCAAAGTCAAAATTAGCTGAGGTTGTCTGAAAAAATGTATTTCAGGTGCATAAAATAATGAAACATCAACAACATGATATTAAATGTATGAGAAACATAAAATTGAAAAAAATCAGAGTCCCAGACGGGATTTGAACCCACGACCCAGCGAGCATCCAACTAGATCACAGAGGGTCGTGGGTTCAAGTCCTATCTGGGACTTGGATTTCTTTCCGAGTTTGCGTTTCTCCTTACATTTAATACCATAAAATAATTTCCAGATAATTATTTTGCTTTAAAAAGAATGTTGACTCTTTCTTAAATCACATTTACAGACCTATCTGCCATTCAAGGCATCAATAATATCAAAGGTTTGTGTAAAACCAAGTAGTATTCCTGATTGGAAACAAGTTACAAGCCTGGGGTAAAACATCATTTGTGCAAGCAGAAATTTGTATTATAACAACAAAGCTGTTCCATCACTATTTTCCAGACTACAAGATTTGTACAAGAGTATCCTACTAACGGATCTTGAGTCAGCATTAGATAAGAAAGTTGAACAAGACTTGTGAGTATTTTAACCATTTTGCAATGTTTGATGTCAAATGTGTAGTTATCACTTTAATTTAAAGCTAAAGCCATTTTGCATGTTTTAACATATTACAAACTGTTCGTCACAAGTACTATCAGCTGATAACAGCAAGTCTGACTTTTGTTCTCATGAAAGCAACTTCACTAGACGCCTGTGCAGTATAGAATAAAAAAAATTCAAAATACTGTGCATCACTAAAAATTTGAAATTCAAACTAGAACTGACATGAACAACTGCAATATTCTCAACTAGGCAGACGAGTGAGAAGGTCAGACAATGGAGGAAGGCAACTAGAACAATTGCCGCCTTTCATGTCACATGAACTTAATCCCAGCCTTCAAGGCCTAGTAGCCTTCAAGGCCTAGTAGTGTGGGAGAAGATCATTTCCACATAATATTCTGTTTCACTCACATAAACAAACTGTGTAATTTTTTTAGGTGGAATAGTGCTTTCAAAAGCCAGGTGGACTTTTTAAGGCAACAAACAAAAGACAGAAAGGTATTTAATTCTCATCCAGCTGTTGTTTGTATAGGTTCAAGTATCAGGATCATGTATACTAAAAGCATCCATGGACGAGTGTGGCTTGATACTCTTGATTGACCCACCATTGACACATCTTGATTGACACTCAATTGATATTCTAATTGATACTTAGTCAACACTTGATCTATAGTTGATCAATATCTTGATTGACAATCAATCTACACTTGATCAACGGTCGGTCAATAGTTGGCCGAGTGTCAACCGACTCATATGCATTTATCAAAAATTAGTCAACTCTTGACCGATTCTGGACTGGCTGACAATCAAGTTTGAACTGAGGTGTTGATCAGGTATTGATTGAGTCTTGATCAAGGATCGATTGAGGGTATCGATCAACGCTCAACTGTGGATGCCTTAAGTACACATGACCCAAGTATCATGTACTGGCAAGCTTTTGAAGGAAGCAATAACATAATCATTGAACTATGTAATTGTTTATTTTGGATTTGCCAGACTTATTTTATATTTGGTACCTTTCTAGGGCTCCAAAAAAGTAGAGGTTCAAGCTGTTTTGACTTTGTTTCTTGAAGCTGCGAGTGGTTTCTATATTCAGGTATAATAAATGTGGATTGTATTGTGACAGAACTAATTTTTGTCTAATAAATCTCAAGTGTTGAAATTTTAAAATTGTGATAAAAAATATTCTTATAAGAAGCTGGAGAAAATTGCTGTATAAATTATTTGTTACTCATTCAAATGTTGTTACTCATTCAAGTGTTGGCCTCATGGTTAGTGTGCTTGACTCCAGAGCGAGTGCTCCGAGTTTGAGCCCTGGCTGGGGACATTGTGTTATGTTCTTGGGCAAGACCCTTTACTCTCACAGTACCTCTCTCCACCCAGGTGTATAAATGGGTACCGGCAAATTTAATGCTGGGGGCATGGAGTAGAAATACTCCTATTTGCTTCATGCTACTGAAACCGGGATAAGCTCCAGCCTGATGAGCCACTTGGTTTGTAGGCAGACTTTACCTTACCTATCATTTGATTGGTGTCAATTGAATGTGCTTGTTTGTGATAAGTTGTTGCAGGAGTTGTGCTTGACATACAGGTTAGACATCCCTGGCCATGTCAGGTCATCACAGTTGGGTATTCTTGAAGGTAGGTACTGCAAGAATAATAAATCTTGAATTGCGAGTGTCATGATTAAGGTTCAAATATGACTTTGATTGACACTGGAAGGCTTTTAATGAATAGAAGCCTGGCAATTTTCTTGTGCTTGTGCTGCTTTATAGTAATTTTTGGTTGTTTAATTTAAAGCTAGCCTGCGAAAACAGCCGTCCTTCTTCGCTCCCGGCCCGAGTGGCGTTTCGCGAGAAGGACGTCTGCGATTTACCGCCGAAAATTCCATACTGATGACGTAAGTGTGAACTTTGTAATCTTGCCTCAATCTGCAAAATAGGCATAAATTAACATTTGCGGTTTTTTTTCCCGAGGAGATGAATATTCATGATCAGGATGAAACTTGCATTCTTTGCAGAAGAGGCGCTGAAAAGGGCGACAGATACTATGTGAAGACTTAGTGATATTAAGATCACTGAGCTCCTGCAAAAGATACCGCGATATCTCGAACATTTGTCGACTTTCTCCCGTCGAACTTGACAACTTCACTTCTCTTCACGTTTCTGTTTTGCTGTCTGTCATGTAAAAAGCAAATCGAGAAGTGACAGAGGTTAGTGGTTAACATTATTACCGTGGAAAATGACTTGCGTGGTCGACAATTTCTTGATGAAAACTTTTTCAGATAGCTGCAAGAAGTGTATCTCTAGACAAACGTATAACTTTCTTGAATTAAAGTTAGAGCCTCTCCGAAAATATGATATCTGTGATAAGAATCTACCTACTGTGCTTGCAAACAGTTCTAATCACAGCCGCGCCCGGTGTCACAATATAGAATGCAAGTAAACAACATGTTCATGGTAAATTTCAGTTTTTGTCCCTCGAAAGCAAATACTTCGAGACTTAAAAACAAATCTCAACTTTACTGGAAAATCCTCCTTATAACACAAGATGAAGTGTCCTTCATAAACAAGAGTGAAGCAACAAAAACGGCCGGTCGAGCGACCGAAAAGAGAACGACAAATGTACAAATGCCACGAACCGTAGGAGTCGTGTAGGTCAATCAACTCCATTTTAATAACACGTATTTGTTTTGGTGAGAATGTATTCAATGGCCCGCATATTTACGGACTTAGTTAAGCATAATTACCGATCAAACCAATCAGCATTCATGACCAGATTCGGGACAGATTTATGTCATCAGTATGGAATTTTCGGCGGTAAATCGCAGACGTCCTTCTCGCGAAACGCCACTCGGCCCGGGAGCGAAGAAGGATGGCTGTTTTTGCAGGCTAATTTAAAGCCTCATTTCCAGCTTTTGATCATTTGTATGGAACAAGCCACCTCATCATATACCTACCTTAGTACTGACACTACTCAGTTTCCTATTCTCCAGTTATGGAGAGAGAGGGGGCACATGTAGGGTCAGTGAGGGAGCCTTAAAATACTTCAAAACATATTATAAATTATTTGACGAAACCTTATTGTCTTTCAGAAATTAATGGAAACACCAGCCCAGCTAAGAAACCTCATACCCAATCTTGTTACTACATCTGCCAAGATTGCCTGGTGCACCTAGGGGATATTGGTAAATATTTTGATATAATGGGATGCATCAGTAGACTACTGATGTGGTTCTAAATAATTATTATGTACAACCACTGCGCAAATGTGATTAAAACAAGGAAACAATGAAGGGGTCAAAAAGGCTGGCTTAAGTAATGAGAGTTAATGTATTTAAGAGAAAAATATATAAGAAAAATGTATAAGAAAAATGTATAAGAAAAATATATAAGAAAAATATATAATTTAGGGACTGAAAACATTGTTCATGATATGACAAGCCAGGTTTGACCATACATATAGTTAATGTAATTAAGAAAATATTATAATTAACTATCCATAGGGATAAAAGATCATAATAAATTCCTGTGTAATGTTAGCAAACAAAAATATTTTTAATGCATCCATGAAAAATTTACCACTCCACCCATCAATTTCTTAGACATGGATATACCCTACTTTTTATTGTAATTGTAATTACCAATGACTATAAGTATAGGTAATCATACGGTTTCGAGTTCAATTTGGAATTAATTTGCACGAGTGAGTATTTCAAAAAGCTGAAATTGCACGAGCCGCTTCGGCGAGTGTAATTTCAGCTTTTTTATAAACTCGCAAGTGCAAATTAATTCCAAATTGAACGAGGAAAACCATATGATTACCTATTAATAATACAAACATGAAAAAATCAGCGGAGAAAAATTAGAGCAAACCTTTTTCAGAGTTTCCGTACAAAAATTTTTGTCCCTGCTTTACATGATGTCATTGGCCTACAAAATTTCTCATTGTCTTTCTACCAATCATTATCCAGAATTACGATGTGTAATTTGCACTGGTGTTACACTTGAACTGCACTGCTCTCAGCCAATCAGAATCGAGTAATTTTTTCATGTGTATTATTATACAATTTACATGTATTTTTCTTCTTTTTGTCAAGCTCGATACTGTGATGATCCCGAGCAAGCTGAAGTGTTTTATCATCATGCGCTTGTACTAGTTCCTTCAAATGGTATGGAGAACTGTAAATTCTAGACTCATATTTTTCATTTGCTGTCTATTAGTAAGAGGTATGGTAGCCTTATCATTAATTTACTGGATTCCATAGTGGTTGACCAGTCTGGGATTTAAGCCCTGGGTGGGTCATTTGTGTTATGTCCTTGGGCGAGACAATTTACTCCTTGTTGTCCCAGCTTGTACCTCCCTCTACCCAGGCCCGGTCGTTCAAAGGGTGTATAATGCTACCCACTGGATACAATCACTATTCAGTGGATAGCATAGTTCATTTTGCTAACACTTATCTGCTGGATGAAGTAATTTATCCAGTTGATTGCATTATCCACCCTTTGAACAACTGGTACCAGGAGTATAAAAGGGTTTTGTTTAGTAAAGTTAATTCTTGGGGTATAGATTCTGCTATCTTAGACTGTCATCGAGTCTCAAAAACCAATATTGAAGTAAGAAAGACAACTTACTTCAAGTTTGTCATGCTCTTAGTCCATAGTGGTGTTTACTAGATTTTTCAATATTCAACAGGTCAGCCTTACAACCAGTTGGCTATTTTAGCTAGTGGCAAGGGAGATGAGCTGGTAACAGTTTATTACTACTGCAGAAGGTACATTGTGGCTTTGTTGTAATTAATTAATATTCAGTATTCAGTAGAGTGTCAAATACGTTAAATGTATGATTAAATTCACTTTGCTGTTTTGTTCTGCAGTATTGCTGTGAAAAATCCATTCCCAGCAGCATCAACAAACCTTCATAAAACACTGAGTAAAGTAGTCGCTAGGCATAATACAAGGTATGGTCGAGTTAGCTTCCTTGTACGGAGAGTTTAGTCTAACTTTATTTGTAAACAACTGTATAATAATAAGACTGTGTATATTGTATACTGTTAAATAATAGTTTTTAACTGTAGCCGAACTTGAGTCTTTCCATAATCCATGGAAGAATAATTATACTGTAAATCATACATAGACAAAAACTGCAATTACTTCAAAATAGTGATGTCGCATCTAATCACGTCTCATCATTATCGTCATCACTGCTTTCTAGTTTGTGTCAAATAAGTAGGATCCACCACTTGTTTCCCAAAGAAGTTTTAATTATTAGTAGTAATTCTAAGTCCTTATTTTTATATCAAGGAAATGTATGTGTCATCATAGTTTAAATCAGTAGTCCTAGTCATAATTTTATATTTATATTGTAAATTAATTCTGAAAAGCCCATTCGGGAGAACTAATAAAGTATTGTATTGTATGTCCATAGTTTGCCAGCATTTGAGTGATAAATATTTTATTTCTTTGAATGTCATTGCATAGAATTTTTATATACTTTTCCTACTCAATATTAACTGGTTATAGCTAGTAGACTGTGTAATTGAGAAAAAGGTCATTATTTTGAAAGCTAGGGTAGGATACAGATCTGATCTCATGACTTAGGCAAGGATTCTGGGCTGTCAGAAAGTTGTGAAGTATAGGTTGCTTAATTATTAATATTGATTGGAGTACATGAAGGTAGGTGATAATTTAATTTGCCATGTCTAAAGAATTAGAAAAATAGTGCATCATATTAATATAGTATCAAGCCAAGACCATGAAGTAGACAGTGTTTTTGTTGGCAGCCTGATGCTTTTGGCAAAAAGAAAGGTGCAAAACCCAGAGAGTCCATGCAATTAGTGGTAATTTATATTCAAGACTGCTTTTTAATGACTTTTTTCTTTCTAGAGATGGGATCTTTGAAGTATCCAAGGCAGAGTTTGGTCATATTTTCCTTCAGTTTCATGGTCATGTGTATCTTGTCCAAGGTAGGAAAAAGGAAAAGCGATTGTTTCTCAGTTCAATTTTCTTAAATTGCAAGAGAAGAAGCAATAATTACATTATCAATAATGAATAATAGATTACTCAGAATGTTAAGAATCTTAGAATTATTTATAGGCAAGTAATATTATCCAGGTGTGTGTGTGCCAAAAATTGACTTAAGGAAAAAGGTAGCAATCACCCTGTTTATTTTGCTGACAACAGAATTGGATCAGGCAAGAACTCTCAAAGATCGCATTATTACTGCATTAAAAGTGAGTTTATATTTATTTTATTAAGAACTGGATCATTAGATAATGCAAGTCAAGAGTTTTTGTTCGCTTAGCCGTCATGATATATGTATGGGTTATTGACCAAGTGTGAGGTCAAGATGGCTGGGTATTGGCCGAGTTCTTTTTTTGCGTGTTTATGGACCGAGACGGAGTCGAGGTCCATAAACACGCAAAAAAAGAACGAGGCCAATATCAAGCCATCATGGCCGAACAAGCTTGGTCAATAAAGGATTTATTATATGGCTTTTGGGGAAATTTTTCTTGCGGGACAAGGCGGGTAGTCCGAGCGGGCAAGATGGCTCCATCTTGCCCGCTCGGGTAGCCAATCACAATGCAGGATTTGCTTCATCTTGCCCGCTCGCGGAGCTAGCCATATAATAAGAGCACTTATACCATGCTTGGGGTATTTCAATCTTAATTTTGTGTTGGTCAACACATTGGTGGGATCGGGTTCTTTACCTTTACCCTGTTTGCTATATTTTGTGGGTGCTTGTTGAAAATGAGATGATTGTAGCCAACTTGGGGATATGTGCCTTGTTGGCTATCTATCTTCTCATATCCAATGCATGCTCGTGGATTGTTGATTAGCCCTTGAAACAGACCTTCCTAGTTGGAGTAGAGACACAAAAGACAAAAAAAGACATGTGAGTAGCAACCTTCCAGCAGCCTTTTGTTTTTGTCCCATCTCCTTTTAGCAAGCCTTTATTCATGCACTTACTTACTAGATTATTTCCACTGATTTTAAGATCTGCTTTTATTAGCCTCTTGGTAATTTTTTGTTTCATTCTTCAGGGAATCTTAAAACAGAACAAATTCACTTCAGAGTTTCTCATTAAACTAGTGGCAATCAACTTGTTTCTGCTGTGGAATATCAGGACAGGAGGAGCAGATGATCTGGAGGAGTTTGACTGTATTGGGAGAGATGAGGAGGTTAAAGATAAATTTAAATATACACGCTCATAACCTGCTCAGAAAATTGTTCAGCTGATTGGACTGTACATAGTATGTCCTGTCTGTGACGATCATGTACACTACTGTATTTAACAATTATTTTTTTATTGTTCTTTACCTTTAAAAATATGCTTCATTTTGAGTTATGTAATTGTTATGGCAAAAGATAAAATTACACTATTTTTTGTGTCTTGTTTCATTGTAGGAGTGTTGGCAACTCACCCTGGAGTTTACAGGTATTCAGTAAATCCTTTACTAGACAAAACAGTGCATAGTCACTGTCCTTTTCTTGTTTACGTGAAAGAGTATTAGTTTTGTGGTCATAGAGACGAGAAGACAATTGACTGAAATGGGTGTCAAAGCAGGGTTCAATGTTTGAAAGTGGGTTTCAAATTGCCCAGAAATGTTAGAGGATGTTCCCAAAGACGATTGCACTTTTGAAGTTGCTCTTGAGAAGAACCAGTAAGAATTGTACATAATTTTTGCAAGTTTCAGACAGGAAGACAAACTTATCATTCTGTAACATGTTTGACGTTTTATCATGTGTATTCTTTGCCAAAATTTTCGCAGGAAGAAAAACTATTTCCTTTACCTCTAAAGTTCCTCTACCCTTTAGCTCCAAGAGTAATCAAAATCAAATTTCTCCTTGTAATATCCACACCTATGCTAAAACCCAGGTCAGGAGAATTTACCAAATCCTTTTCATTGGGAAATTGTCAGATAGTTAAGAGTTAAGTTAAATGTAATTATCTTGACTATTACTGTACAACATGCATGAAGACCTGGAGGGAAATTTTTTATTTTGACTATAACTTAATAACTGCTGCAAAAATATTATTATTATTACTCCGCTTGAATTTGGACTAAACATTGTTATTATCACCCAACTTAGTCTAACTAGTGGACTGAAGCAAATGCTGCATTTTAATTGGCTATGCTAGTCGAGGACTGTTAGCAATAGTCCTCAAACGCCATCCAGCGTGACGCTTTCTTTCATTTTAGTCCCAAATAAATATTCTTCAACTTACATTTGCTAACTTTCTTATTGCCATTTCTGTCTGACTAGTTCGGTGACACTAAAACAATTAGACCCTTCGCCTTCAAGGGCCCTTTGGGGCTACGTGTCTTATTGTTAATTATTTGCTTTCAAGTGGAATTGTTTGACACTCTGGTACTGCATGCTTGTGACGATGAACCATCAAAGGAACAGTCTTCTGCAGCAGGGTGTGACGTGCTTCCAGCTCTCAATCTACTGTGTCAGTGGTTAGCAGGATCATCTCCCAACATTTGGAATGGAGAGATGCTGAAGAAAACCAAGTGAGTCAAGAGAGTGGTTTGCTCATTTAATGCCTGATTGTGTTACAATCATAATTGTAATGATAGCTGAAGCAAGGACAATGATTTGGGCTCCTTCTGTATTCATTAAATAAGTACCGGTAACAATTGAAAATAATAGTTACTTGCTTGTGGATACATGTAATACAACTTTTTGTGAAAAGGTATTTTTTAATAAACTATAGACTAAGGCAAAGTGCAACTTAATTCAAGATTCAACAAATGGCGATATTCTTTGAATCTTGAATTAAGTTAAACATATTTGTTTGAGGCGCAGTGGCCTCATGTCTATTGCGCTTGACTCCAGATTGATTGGTCCATGTTCAAGCCTTGGCCGGGAACATTGTGTTGTGTTCTTGGGCAAAACACTTCACCCTCACAGTGCCTCTCTCCGCCCAGGTGTATGCATGGGTTCTGACAGGTACTGGCAAATGTTATGCTTGAGGGGTGGGTATTTACCCTGTGATGGACTAGCATCTCATCCAGAGGGGAGGAAATCAAAATACTCCTAGTAACTTCATGCTGCGTACAAACTGGATATAAAAGCTGGCCTGATGGGGCCCTTGGCTTGAATGTAGACCTACCTTTAACTAAATCAAGATAGTTGTCTCCTTTACAGGATTATTTAGGATGTGGTGCAACACTGTTCACCCCATAAAGTATAAGTGCTCCTGTTGAACCTCATTCATAACAATCCATGAAAGGAGACTTGAATAAATTAGATTTTCTTTTAAAGTTGAATTTACACTCCAAAAGAATATGAGTGTACGTATATTAATTTCCAAAAAGTTCTGGCTTCAGGAGTACTAAATGTGATTCAATCCTTTAGGATATGGGAGGACTTTGCAGCATTATTGAATCTCATGCAATTGACGAAATATGCTAATCTACCTGAGAAAATTGGTAAGTCAACTGAAAAGCTGGAAAAATGCTGGCAATAATGGACTGTTTTATAACAGGCAACAGTATGCCATATGGTAGTATAGGCCTGCAATGTATGCAGAAAGCTAGACAATAATTTAAAATAACTCTCAAAATACTTTTATAGGGTTATGCATTAGTAACGATTGATTCTTAGCACAAAGCACTTATGTCATACTGATCTCAGTGCAATTTCCCTCTTCTTGGGTGTAATTCAGCAATCCATCCATTATCAACTAAGAGCTCTCTCAACATTATTCATCTAGCATGTTCTGATGTTTGTTTCATTATGTGACCATTTTTTTATAGATATTCCTCTTCATGAAGACTGGGAGCTTCAGAGCTTT